>JAHQIW010007481.1:0-329924 GCA_019055375.1 Parelaphostrongylus tenuis | reverse complement strand
AAAGTGGTGCTATACTGTAATAAAGCGTATCATCAGTGATTATTGTTCAACATGAATTCTGTGTGCGCTTTTACACGTTTCAGCCAAGATGCGATTATTTTTAGATAGATCTCGATGCCAGCAATCAGATGGTACTATTGGATTCCGGATCCGATTAGAACAGACTGAGTAATGACGTAAAAAGTGGTGCTATACTATGATAAAGCGTACCATTAGTGTATCATTTATGATGAATTCTCTGTGCGCTTTTACACGTTTCAGCCAAGATGCGATTATTTTTAGATAGATCTCGATGCCAGCAATCAGATGGTACAATTGGATTCCGGATCCGATAGAACAGACTGAGTAATGACGTAAAAAGTGGTGCTATACTGTAATAAAGCGTATCATCAGTGATTATTGTTCTAACATGAATTCTCCGTGCGCTTTTACACGTTTCAGCCAAGATGCGATTATTTTTAGATAGATCTCGATGCCAGCAATCAGATGGTACTATTGGATTCCGGATCCGATTAGAACAGACTGAGTAATGACGTAAAGAGTTTTGCTATACTATGATAAAGCGTACCATTAGTGTATCATTCATGATGAATTCTCTGTGCGCTTTTACACGTTTCAGCCAAGATGCGATTATTTTTAGATAGATCTCGATGCCAGCAATCAGATGGCACTATTGGATTTCGGATACAAAAGAAACAGACTGAGTAATGACGTAAAAAGTGGTGCTATACTGTAATAAAGCGTATCATCAGTGATTATTGTTCAACATGAATTCTGTGTGCGCTTTTACACGTTTTAGCCAAGATGCGATTATTTTTAGATAGATCTCGATGCCAGCAATCAGATGGTACTATTGGATTCCGGATCCGATTAGAACAGACTGAGTAATGACATAAAAAGTGGTGCTATACTATGATAAAGCGTACCATTAGTGTATCATTTATGATGAATTCTCTGTGCGCTTTTACACGTTTCAGCCAAGATGCGATTATTTTAGATAGATCTCGATGCCAGCAATCAGATGGTACAATTGGATTCCGGATCCGATTAGAACAGACTGAGTAATGACGTAAAAAGTGGTGCTATACTGTAATAAAGCGTATCATCAGTGATTATTGTTTAACATGAATTCTCCGTGCGCTTTTACACGTTTTCAGCCAAGATGCGATTATTTTTAGATAGATCTCGATGCCAGCAATCAGATGGTACTATTGGATTCCGGATCCGATTAGAACAGACTGAGTAATGACGTAAAGAGTTTTGCTATACTATGATAAAGCGTACCATTAGTGTATCATTTATGATGAATTCTCTGTGCGCTTTTACACGTTTCAGCCAAGATGCGATTATTTTTAGATAAATCTCGATGCCAGCAATCAGATGGTACTATTGGATTTCGGATCCAAACGAAACAGACTGAGTAATGACGTAAAAAGTGGTGCTATACTGTAATAAAGCGTATCATCAGTGATTATTGTTCAACATGTATTCTCTGTGCGCTTTTACACGTTTCAGCCAAGATGCGATTATTTTTAGATAGATCTCGATGCCAGCAATCAGATGGTACTATTGGATTTCGGATCCAAAAGAAACAGACTGAGTAATGACGTAAAAAGTGGTGCTATACTATGATAAAGCGTACCATTAGTGTATCATTCATGATGAATTCTCTGTGCGCTTTTACACGTTTCAGCCAAGATGCGATTATTTTTAGATAGATCCCGATGCCAGCAATCAGATGGTACAATTGGATTCCGGATCCCATGAGAACAGACTGAGTAATGACGTAAAAAATGGTGCTATACTGTAATGAAGCGTATCATCAGTGATTATTGTTCAACATGTATTCTCTGTGCGCTTTTACACGTTTCAGCCAAGATGCGATTATTTTTAGATAGATCTCCATGCCAGCAATCAGATGGTACTATTGGATTTCGGATCCAAAAGAAACAGACTGAGTAATGACGTAAAAAGTGGTGCTATACTGTAATAAAGCGTATCATCAGTGATTATTGTTCAACATGTATTCTCTGTGCGCTTTTACACGTTTCAGCCAAGATGCGATTATTTTTAGATAGATCTCGATGCCAGCAATCAGATGGTACTATTGGATTTCGGATCCAAAAGAAACAGACTGAGTAATGACGTAAAAAGTGGTGCTATACTGTAATAAAGCGTATCATCAGTGATTATTGTTCAACATGAATTCTCTGCGCGCTTTTACACGTTTCAGCCAAGATGCGATTATTTTTAGATAGATCTCGATGCCAGCAATCAGATGGTACTATTGGATTTCGGATCCAAAAGAAACAGACTGAGTAATGACGTAAAAAGGTGCTATACTGTAATAAAGCGTATCATCAGTGATTATTGTTCAACATGAATTCTGTGTGCGCTTTTACACGTTTCAGCCAAGATGCGATTATTTTTAGATAGATCTCAATGCCAGCAATCAGATGGTACTATTGGATTCCGGATCCGATTAGAACAGACTGAGTAATGATGTGAAAAGTTTTGCTACACTATGATAAAGCGTACCATTAGTGTATCATTCATGATGAATTCTCTGTGCGCTTTTACAAGTTTCAGCCAAGATGCGATTATTTTTAGATAGATCCCGATGCCAGCAATCAGATGGTACTATTGGATTTCGGATCCAAAAGAAACAGACTGAGTAATGACGTAAAAAGTGGTGCTATACTGTAATAAAGCGTATCATCAGTGATTATTGTTCAACATGAATTCTGTGTGCGCTTTTACACGTTTCAGCCAAGATGCGATTATTTTTAGATAGATCTCGATGCCAGCAATCAGATGGTACTATTGGATTCCGGATCCGATTAGAACAGACTGAGTAATGACATAAAAAGTGGTGCTATACTATGATAAAGCGTACCATTAGTGTATCATTTATGATGAATTCTCTGTGCGCTTTTACACGTTTCAGCCAAGATGCGATTATTTTTAGATAGATCTCGATGCCAGCAATCAGATGGTACAATTGGATTCCGGATCCGATTAGAACAGACTGAGTAATGACGTAAAAAGTGGTGCTATACTGTAATAAAGCGTATCATCAGTGATTATTGTTTAACATGAATTCTCCGTGCGCTTTTACACGTTTCAGCCAAGATGCGATTATTTTTAGATAGATCTCGATGCCAGCAATCAGATGGTACTATTGGATTCCGGATCCGATTAGAACAGACTGAGTAATGACGTAAAGAGTTTTGCTATACTATGATAAAGCGTACCATTAGTGTATCATTCATGATGAATTCTCTGTGCGCTTTTACACGTTTCAGCCAAGATGCGATTATTTTTAGATAGATCTCGATGCCAGCAATCAGATGGCACTATTGGATTTCGGATACAAAAGAAACAGACTGAGTAATGACGTAAAAAGTGGTGCTATACTGTAATAAAGCGTATCATCAGTGATTATTGTTCAACATGAATTCTGTGTGCGCTTTTACACGTTTTAGCCAAGATGCGATTATTTTTAGATAGATCTCGATGCCAGCAATCAGATGGTACTATTGGATTCCGGATCCGATTAGAACAGACTGAGTAATGACGTAAAAAGTGGTGCTATACTATGATAAAGCGTACCATTAGTGTATCATTTATGATGAATTCTCTGTGCGCTTTTACACGTTTCAGCCAAGATGCGATTATTTTTAGATAGATCTCGATGCCAGCAATCAGATGGTACAATTGGATTCCGGATCCGATTAGAACAGACTGAGTAATGACGTAAAAAGTGGTGCTATACTGTAATAAAGCGTATCATCAGTGATTATTGTTTAACATGAATTCTCTGTGCGCTTTTACACGTTTCAGCCAAGATGCGATTATTTTTAGATAGATCTCGATGCCAGCAATCAGATGGTACTATTGGATTCCGGATCCGATTAGAACAGACTGAGTAATGACGTAAAGAGTGGTGCTATACTATGATAAAGCGTACCATTAGTGTATCATTTATGATGAATTCTCTGTGCGCTTTTACACGTTTCAGCCAAGATGCGATTATTTTTAGATAGATCTCGATGCCAGCAATCAGATGGTACTATTGGATTTCGGATCCAAAGAAACAGACTGAGTAATGACGTAAAAAGTGGTGCTATACTGTAATAAAGCGTATCATCAGTGATTATTGTTCAACATGAATTCTCTGTGCGCTTTTACACGTTTCAGCCAAGATGCGATTATTTTTAGATAGATCTCGATGCCAGCAATCAGATGGTACTATTGGATTCCGGATCCAAAAGAAACAGACTGAGTAATGACGTAAAAAGTGGTGCTATACTATGATAAAGCGTACCATTAGTGTATCATTCATGATGAATTCTCTGTGCGCTTTTACACGTTTCAGCCAAGATGCGATTATTTTTAGATAGATCTCGATGCCAGCAATCAGATGGTACAATTGGATTCCGGATCCGATGAGAACAGACTGAGTAATGACGTAAAAAATGGTGCTATACTGTAATAAAGCGTATCATCAGTGATTATTGTTCAACATGAATTCTCTGTGCGCTTTTACACGTTTCAGCCAAGATGCGATTATTTTTAGATAGATCTCGATGCCAGCAATCAGATGGTACTATTGGATTCCGGATCCAAAGAAACAGACTGAGTAATGACGTAAAAAGTGGTGCTATACTGTAATAAAGCGTATCATCAGTGATTATTGTTCAACATGTATTCTCTGTGCGCTTTTACACGTTTCAGCCAAGATGCGATTATTTTTAGATAGATCTCGATGCCAGCAATCAGATGGTACTATTGGATTTCGGATCCAAAAGAAACAGACTGAGTAATGACGTAAAAAGTGGTGCTATACTGTAATAAAGCGTATCATCAGTGATTATTGTTCAACATGAATTCTCTGCGCGCTTTTACACGTTTCAGCCAAGATGCGATTATTTTTAGATAGATCTCGATGCCAGCAATCAGATGGTACTATTGGATTTCGGATCCAAAAGAAACAGACTGAGTAATGACGTAAAAATGGTGCTATACTGTAATAAAGCGTATCATCAGTGATTATTGTTCAACATGAATTCTCGTGTGCGCTTTTACACGTTTCAGCCAAGATGCGATTATTTTTAGATAGATCTCGATGCCAGCAATCAGATGGTACTATTGGATTCCGGATCCGATTAGAACAGACTGAGTAATGACGTAAAAAGTGGTGCTATACTATGATAAAGCGTACCATTAGTGTATCATTCATGATGAATTCTCTGTGCGCTTTTACACGTTTCAGCCAAGATGCGATTATTTTTAGATAGATCTCGATGCCAGCAATCAGATGGTACTATTGGATTTCGGATCCAAAAGAAACAGACTGAGTAATGACGTAAAAAGTGGTGCTATACTGTAATAAAGCGTATCATCAGTGATTATTGTTCAACATGAATTCTCTGTGCGCTTTTACACGTTTCAGCCAAGATGCGATTATTTTTAGATAGATCTCGATGCCAGCAATCAGATGGTACTATTGGATTCCGGATCCGATTAGAAACAGACTGAGTAATGACGTAAAAAGTGGTGCTATACTATGATAAAGCGTACCATTAGTGTATCATTTCATGATGAATTCTCTGTGCGCTTTTACACGTTTCAGCCAAGATGCGATTATTTTTAGATAGATCTCGATGCCAGCAATCAGATGGTACAATTGGATTCCGGATCCGATTAGAACAGACTGAGTAATGACGTAAAAAGTGGTGCTATACTGTAATAAAGCGTATCATCAGTGATTATTGTTAACATGAATTCTCCGTGCGCTTTTACACGTTTCAGCCAAGATGCGATTATTTTTAGATAGATCTCGATGCCAGCAATCAGATGGTACTATTGGATTCCGGATCCGATTAGAACAGACTGAGTAATGACGTAAAAAGTGTTGCTATACTATGATAAAGCGTACCATTAGTGTATCATTCATGATGAATTCTCTGTGCGCTTTTACACGTTTCAGCCAAGATGCGATTATTTTTAGATAGATCTCGATGCCAGCAATCAGATGGTACTATTGGATTTCGGATCAAAAGAAACAGACTGAGTAATGACGTAAAAAGTGGTGCTATACTGTAATAAAGCGTATCATCAGTGATTATTGTTCAACATGAATTCTCTGTGCGCTTTTACACGTTTCAGCCAAGATGCGATTATTTTTAGATAGATCTCGATGCCAGCAATCAGATGGTACTATTGGATTCCGGATCCGATTAGAACAGACTGAGTAATGACGTAAAAAGTGGTGCTATACTATGATAAAGCGTACCATTAGTGTATCATTTCATGATGAATTCTCTGTGCGCTTTTACACGTTTCAGCCAAGATGCGATTATTTTTAGATAGATCTCGATGCCAGCAATCAGATGGTACAATTGGATTCCGGATCCGATTAGAACAGACTGAGTAATGACGTAAAAAGTGGTGCTATACTGTAATAAAGCGTATCATCAGTGATTATTGTTCAACATGAATTCTCCGTGCGCTTTTACACGTTTCAGCCAAGATGCGATTATTTTTAGATAGATCTCGATGCCAGCAATCAGATGGTACTATTGGATTCCGGATCCGATTAGAAACAGACTGAGTAATGACGTAAAGAGTGTTGCTATACTATGATAAAGCGTACCATTAGTGTATCATTTATGATGAATTCTCTGTGCGCTTTTACACGTTTCAGCCAAGATGCGATTATTTTTAGATAAATCTCGATGCCAGCAATCAGATGGTACTATTGGATTTCGGATCCAAACGAAACAGACTGAGTAATGACGTAAAAAGTGTGCTATACTGTAATAAAGCGTATCATCAGTGATTATTGTTCAACATGTATTCTCTGTGCGCTTTTACACGTTTCAGCCAAGATGCGATTATTTTTAGATAGATCTCGATGCCAGCAATCAGATGGTACTATTGGATTCCGGATCCGAAAGAAACAGACTGAGTAATGACGTAAAAAGTGGTGCTATACTATGATAAAGCGTACCATTAGTGTATCATTCATGATGAATTCTCTGTGCGCTTTTACACGTTTCAGCCAAGATGCGATTATTTTTAGATAGATCTCGATGCCAGCAATCAGATGGTACAATTGGATTCCGGATCCATGAGAACAGACTGAGTAATGACGTAAAAAGTGGTGCTATACTGTAATAAAGCGTATCATCAGTGATTATTGTTCAACATGAATTCTCTGTGCGCTTTTACACGTTTCAGCCAAGATGCGATTATTTTTAGATAGATCTCGATGCCAGCAATCAGATGGTACTATTGGATTTCGGATCCAAAAGAAACAGACTGAGTAATGACGTAAAAAGTGGTGCTATACTGTAATAAAGCGTATCATCAGTGATTATTGTTCAACATGAATTCTCTGTGCGCTTTTACACGTTTCAGCCAAGATGCGATTATTTTTAGATAGATCTCGATGCCAGCAATCAGATGGTACTATTGGATTCCGGATCCAAAAGAAACAGACTGAGTAATGACGTAAAAAGTGGTGCTATACGTAATAAAGCGTATCATCAGTGATTATTGTTCAACATGAATTCTCTGTGCGCTTTTACACGTTTCAGCCAAGATGCGATTATTTTTAGATAGATCTCGATGCCAGCAATCAGATGGTACTATTGGATTCCGGATCCAAAAGAAACAGACTGAGTAATGACGTAAAAATGGTGCTATACTGTAATAAAGCGTATCATCAGTGATTATTGTTCAACATGAATTCTGTGTGCGCTTTTACACGTTTCAGCCAAGATGCGATTATTTTTAGATAGATCTCGATGCCAGCAATCAGATGGTACTATGTGGATTCCTAGGATCCGATTAGAACAGACTGAGTAATGACGTAAAGAGTGGTGCTACACTATGATAAAGCGTACCATTAGTGTATCATTCAGATGAATTCTCTGTGCGCTTTTACACGTTTCAGCCAAGATGCGATTATTTTTAGATAGATCTCGATGCCAGCAATCAGATGGTACTATTGGATTCCGGATCCGATAGAACAGACTGAAAGTAAGAGGGAAAAGGGGAGGGAGGAGGGAGGGAGAGAGTTGGAAAGAGGGGGATGAATAACGGGGGGGGGGGGGGGGGGGCAAAAAAGGTTGGGTTGTGATGAGGGCAAAGGAACAAAAGTAAAGGTTGTTTGGGGAAGAGGGAGAAAGGGGAGCGGGGGGGGAGGGGGGGGGAGAGGGGGGAGGGGGGGAAAGGTGTTGAAGGAGGAGGAGAAGGGGAAAAAGAGGGGGAGGGGGGGGGGGGAAAGGGGAGGAAGAAGGGGGGGGGGGTGGGGATGAAAAAAGGGTGTGGTGGGGGAACCGGGGGGAAAGGGCCCAACAGTCAGGGGCGGTACGGGAGCAGGACCCGGAGCTCAGAGCGCAACATAGAGACAGCTAAATCAGAAAGCAGCCATAGACACATTCTCACACAACGAGAGACAATGAGACGAGACCGCGTACGGAAAGGCGAGTCGCTTGAACATGACATTCAAGGAGGCGAACAACAGCAGAAGCAGCTATTTTTTGGCCCCAACGCATTTGGTGGGGCGCAGACACCCCTTGAAAGGTAATGTACTCCCCGTTTCTGTACCTTTTTATATTCGGCGATTTTTTTTTTTTTTTATTCTTCGTTTTTTTTTTACTTGTGTCGAACCCTCTTCTTACGTCAATGGTGATATTGTTGTAGAATGGAGATATTCTGGTCGTGAAATCTTTATAAAGCTCACGAAGGATCATTATGTACCGAGTAGGGACGCCCTGGTTATCCAGAGCCTCTATAACCGCTTCTGTTTCCACTGAATCAAAGGCTTTTTTCAGATCGATAAAAGTGAAACAGAGTGGTTGTTTGTACTCTCGCGAAACTTCAATGAGTCTTGTGATCGTGTGGATGTGGTCCATGGTACTAAATCCTTTTCTGAACCCTGCTTGTTCGCATGGCTGTCCTTCGTCCAGTGTTCTGTCAATCCTGTTCAGGATGACTCGAGTAAAGAGTTTATAGACAACGGACAGCAAGCAGATTGGGCGATAATTGCCTATGTCGTGAAGGTCTCCCTTTTTGAACAACAATACGGTCTTGTTGGTTTTCCATTGAATAGGGACCTTGCCTTCTGACAGGTAGCGAGTGAAGAGCCGAGCCAGGGTGTTGATGAGAACTGGCGGCACGTTCTTCAGGTGTTCTGGTCTAATCCTGTCTGGACCGGGTGTTGTTCTGTTTTTCACCGACGATATAGCATGTCGGATTTCGGAAGGAAGGACCGGTGGAACGACATATTCGTCCTCTTTCAATTTATATGACGGTAAGCGAACATGGCTAGCGAAGAGATCCGAGTAGTATTGGTGGATGATTTTCTCCATAGCCCTTCTGGAAGCTGTAAGTGTCCCGTCAGGGTATCGAAGTGCAATCATCTTGGTCTTATAGTTGGCGAAGCCTCGCTGGGCTTTGCGAATGCTCTTCCCAGCTTCTGCAGCTTCTGCCATAACTGCTGCTCTTCTCTCTTTAAGGTCTTCTTTTATCGCTTCTCTGCATCGTTTCGCAAGTTCGGACGTAAGGTTTCGGTTGCCTGCGGCTCGTGCGATTCCACGTTGACGTATCAGCTCGAGTGTCTGCGGAGACAAGCGTCTCTTCGTGACCTTAGGACTTTCGGCTTTTTAGCGCCAACGTGAAGATATTCAACGAGTCGATCGTATTCTTCGTCGATGTTGTCGAGAACGGTATCTTCCCAAGAGCCGACTAATGATTTGAATACATCCCAGTTTATGGTAGTTCTGGGACTTCGTTGTTTGAATTTAGCGGCTTTCTCTCCTCTCCTCGAAAATCGGAACGTTGCGCGAAGGAGGCGATGGTCTGATCCCGTGTAGAACTTGGGAACAACAGCGACGTCGGTCAGGCAAAACCTTCGATTTACTATGATGTGATCTATTTCGTTATGGTACTCTCCATTGGGAGACTCCCACGTCCATCGCTGAGAGAGAGGCTTTTGGAATTGCGAGTTACCATGGATGGTTTGGGTCGTCATGATAAACTCGGATAGCCTCTCACCCTGTTCATTCCATTCTAGTCCGTGGGTCCCTATGTGACGTTCTTCAGACGTTCTTCTAGGTCCAATTTTGCGTTAAAATCTCCGACAGTGAGCTGAAGAATGTATGATCTTTTCTGAAGAATTTTTCGAGGTCCATATAGAACGCTTCGACTTCGTCTTCGTCATAGCTTGATGTTGGTCGTCATGATAAACTCGGATAGCCTCTCACCCTGTTCATTCCATTCTAGTCCGTGGGTCCCTATGTGACGTTCTTCAGACGTTCTTCTAGGTCCAATTTTGCGTTAAAATCTCCGACAGTGAGCTGAAGAATGTATGATCTTCTCTGAAGAATTTTTCGAGGTCCATATAGAACGCTTCGACTTCGTCTTCGTCATAGCTTGATGTTGGTGCGTAAGCAACGAAGATGGTCAAAGCCGGCATAGAACCACATCGTTTCAACCGTAATCGTCCGATGCGGGTTCTTAGTTGTTCGAACGAATCAATGTTCACGGTCAAATTCGATTCGACGAGGACGCCAACGCCACCGACACCTCTGCGATCGCATGTTCCAAAGAACAGTTCTTCTCCGGTGTCATAGACAGCGTGAAAAGGATGGCGCCTTCTCGTCTCAGCCAGGCCAATGACGTCGTACCTTATTCTTCTTGCTTGAATCAACAGATCTTCTACAGCGGATTGTTGAGCAAGGGTTCTTGCGTTGTAGGTACAGATCGTCATTTTAGTCCGTTTCGATCTAGGCAGCCTAGTTCGGCCCTGAGATTTTAGCAGCCTCTCCGTACTCGTCCTACCTGGCGCTGCCGTACCAGGGGCTCTTTCGGGGTCAGGGGAATGAGGCCCATATTTGTTACTGTTTTTGGCATTTTTGATACCCAACGTGTAGCTTGCCAGGCTCTAAACGTGGGGGCTGGGTACTCACGAGTAGCTTGCCAGTCTCTCTCGGAGGAGCGGGAGGAGCTTATTTGTTGGAGGCGACTCCTAACCGCCTCCCATGTACTTCCCAGCCGCTTGATTGCAGGCTTTTGGCCGACTTGACTCGTAGAAATAGAGTTTTGTCAAGTCGGCACTGCAGAAGCAGGGAGCTCGTCCCCTGAATCCACCTGCGTCTCTGGGAAGCACACGGTCGCTTTTGGTTCTCGTTTTATTCCCCTATCCACCACCTGGGGACGCGCCACGTGCCCTCGCGACTAACCGGGCGGGATCCCTCAAAGAGGGAGGTCCGTGGAGTCGCGAAATACTAACAATTAAATCCTAAAGCCTCTACAAATTGTGTTTAATCAAGATTATTATCACGCTCAAGAAAGAAGTTATTATGGGTGATATCGATAAAGAATGTAAATGATTTTATAGCATCATCATGATGTCTAACGCAAAGCAGTAGGATAACTGAATTAATTGTTGCAGAAGCGGAAAAAACTTTAAAAGAAAGATGTAACGCTCGAAGAGTTTTTGTAAAGCCTTCTGAATATGCTGTGCCACTCTCGCACATAAAAACTACAGGCGGATATTTTATTAAAAATCAACCAAATCAAGAATCGAGTGATATGACAACCAGCCGTACGGCAGGTGATACAGATAGTTGCAGCGTAATGATGGCGTGGATACACGTCGAAGTCAAATTTCAATGCGAAGCATAAACTCTTTTGAGCTGAATAAAGCTGATTGTTCCTGTCACCATTTTCTTCAACGGCATTCTTTTTTCGATGACATAAAATCGTTTGAAAAGCGTTTTCTGCTAAAAATGAGGTGAATATTGACTTCCTGTCTCGGTGCTCAGCACAACAGTATGTGTTTAATAAGCCATTAGGTCCAGAAAATGACCTGGTATAGGTCTAGACTGGCTTATTTGCCTTGACGCTGGCAGTGAATTACCGTGGCATTTTACAGTCTTTTAGGTGTCAAGTTTTCAAGCTGTTGAGAAAGTCGCACTTTTTCAGATTTATTCAATTACTAGTTCTTTTGTAAGCAAACCTTGCGACTTCTTCCCTCCTACCTACGTTTACGCTTCTCTGCATCTAACCATTATTGTGCTATTCAATAGTTTGGTAAGTTCTTAACGCTCAATGAAAAACATTTTACTTACGACTAGTACAAAGGTCCTCATTGGTATTATGATTTTGTATTGTATGTCTTCCACAAAAAAGCTTGTAGTTGTGTTTTTTCATAGAATTATGAACTATGCCTTATTAGTTCATGCGACTACATTAATGACGAAGTCGAATGACTCTCAGAAAAAGTTATCAACAATCTGAATACTTCTTTAGTCTATTGAAGAGCAATGAAAGGAGCCGAAGTTAAAAAATGGTGCAAATTGTTCGCACTGAGAAATTCCATGCAACCAGGAGTAATTCGGGAGCGGGCACAAAATTCATTTTCGCTTCCACTCTTTGTCTGCTTTGAACCATTAAATGTTGCACTGCAGATATCATATCAAGAATCCGCATCGCTCTTTATTTATGTTTTGAAGGATCTTGTCACACTGAAGGATTGAAAAAGTCAAAGCCACCAAGGTGATTAAATAATGTGTCATCAAGGCATATTAACCGTTATATCATACCTTTTCCCTTTTTCCCTCCTAATAGCCTATCCTAAAAAAATCCTTACTCAGAACAACTTATAAAGCTGGCTAAAAGTTACATAGTCTTAAATTCGCACCTGGTCACTTTCATTTCAGACGACATCGTAGGTAGACAACTCCACGGTGTAAATTTGGCGAAGCTTCGGTGAGCTTTGCGAATGCTTTACCAGGCTTCTACAGCTACGGCCATAACTGCTGCTAGTCATTTTTTGGAGTCTTCTTTTATCGCTTCTTTGCAACGCTTCGAATTTCGGACGTGAAATTGCGGTATCCTGTAGCCCGTGCAATTCCACGTTGATGTATCAGCTCGAGTGTATGCGAAGACAAGCGTGTCTTCGTGACTTCAGGGCTGCCCGCTTTCATAGCGTTAACGTGAAGATGTCCAATGAGCCGGCCCTATTCTCCGACGGCATGTTTTAAAGAACCGACTAATAACTCAAATACACCCAGTGTAGATGGTTATGGGGCTTTCTTGTTCAAACTTGAGCACTTTCTCTCGTTTCCGCAGAAAATGGAATTTAGCACGAAGAGGTGATGGTCTGATCTCGTGTAGAACTTAGGAACAACAAAGATATCGGTTAAGCAGAACATTCGATTTATTAAGATGTGACCTATTTCGTTATGGCACTCTTCATTAGGAGACTCCCTCGACCACCGCTGAGAGTGAGGCTTCTGGAATTGTAACTCAACATAGATAGTTGCGGTCGTCATGGTAAACTCACATGACCTCTCACCCTGCTCGTTCCATTCTAATCCGTAAGTTTGCATGTGGCGCTCTTCAGGGGTTCTTCTAGGTCCAGCTTTGGCATGATATATCTCCAAAGATGACCTTGAAGAAAGTATGTCCTCTCTGAAGAATTTTTCGAGGTCTCATGTGGAACGCTTCGACTTTGTCTTCGTTATAGCTTGATGTTGGTGTGTGAGCAACAGATGAGCAAAGCCTTATGATCCACATCCTTTTGATCGCAATAGTCCATTCCGGGTTGCTAACTGTTTAAATGAACGATAAGTGGTAGAAAACGAGCGCATGTGGCGCAGTGGTTAGAGGTGCCCTGCGTCGCACACGAGGTCAATGGTTCGATCTCGCGCTCATGGCTCACCAAGCCATCCATCCCTCCGGGTTCGGTAAATTGGTACCAGACAGGTCTCAGACTTGTCTGGGAGGATAAGCAGCACTGACTCGGTTCAGCGGGAGGCCTCCGCGAGTCAATGTAAAGGCCAGATATGCATTCAATCACCTCAAACGAAGTTAAAAATTGAAGTCGAATGCATGGCGCATCCCTCAGGGATTGATCAACGCCGAGAGCTTTATTTATCCTTTTTAAGTGGTAGAAAAATCAAATAGGAGCGGCAAAAAGCGTCAAGGTATTAGCTTTTAGACGTTCATACTTATGGCTGTTTGTTGTGAGCGCAGTGTGGCAACGATTCGATCCAGCAAATATGAGAACAACGGCTTCGCATTGAGTCTGCTTCTTTTTGTATTTATGGTACGTTTATTGAACAATCACCAAATATCCTGACTTCAAAGTGGTTTGGTTTTATATATAAATATATGCATGTATGGGTAAATGGAGACCGGAGTAGCGCAGTGGTTAATGTTCAGTGAGTTAGGAAGCAAAGTGATTAACGAGACATTGATTCGATAAAATGATGATTAGGAAAGAGTTACATTAGAGGATAATCGTTGGCCTAATCCGTTACTTTGAGTGGTGGTAGCACATGTCCACGGTATGGATGAAGCGCGGGTTCGACTCCCGTCTAAGGTTGTAATTTTGCTCACCACTCACTTCTCTTAGGGATATATGAGACATCTTAACAGTGCGAAAAAAATGCAGTAAAAATATTAAAAATTTCCTTTATCTTGAATTAACCTAGCGTATCCTTTCGAGTGCACAAGATGGTGCCAGACTTGTTTGCGAGGATAAGAGCGGTGGTTTTATAGATCAATAGAATCGCGAAAGATAATGAAGAAGCCATATAGCACTCAGCTATCTTGAAGGTGATGAGTGAAATCCCACAACTGTTGTAATTCTATAAGAAATATGATCATCGCACGCTTTATTTCCAATCTCCCACATACATTATTGCGTACCAGAATGGCAACGAAAGAACATAACAGACAGTCTAATAGTTCATATATTTCTTTTCGAGTGCATTCTTAAGACCACAGCTCAAATTTCAATATGCTGAATAATCATTTTTGAGCCGTGCATGTCATGTGGTTTGTTGAAAAAGGGCTGACTTATAGAGCCCGGCACACATGTTTCGACCATGCAGTCTCGTCAGTCAGACAGTTGACCTTTCTCGTCTTTTGCCAATCCTTCTTTAACTGACCACATGACATGCGTGGCTCAAAAATGATTATTTGGCGTAGTCTAATAGTTATTTTTTGCGCCATTCATGTGGTCTGTTATGGGAACTTATCAGCCCAAGAGGAGTGGCTAAGACGAAAGGCAGTGTGCAACTGAGGGTGATGTCAAGGCAGAAATACGTGTATTGCACTGTATAAGTGCCCGTGATAGATCAAACGCATGGCTCAAAAATTAATTATCAAGCTTATTGAAATTTCAGCATGGTATCAAGAAAACACTTAGAACAAAAAAGAGATTATTATGCTACGTTGTAAACTAAAACTGATATCGTTTATTTTCATAATTAATCTTTAGATAGTTGGCTTGTTTGCTGGCATACGTTATGTGTATTCGTTCGAGGATTTCAATGTGAAAACATGGTCAGTGTTAACCATACCATCTGGAGCATTGGGTCGTTACAACCAGTTGTCCATGCTGGGCGCCGTCATCGCAGTTATCAGCATTATTGCACTTAAAGTCTCATCTAGAATCAACAAAAAACGATGTCTAATGCAAGTTTTATACCATTGTTAAGGGCTTAATTTTTATTCATCAATTTCTTTAATCCTCATCACATTACGTAATGTGTGGATCCCAGTAGTTCCAGCATCAAATTCGTTGCTTTACATTTCTCGCATGTGTGGAGATTTCGTCTGCTTCATGAACGTCGTGGAATACTGGTCGAGAGAATATCATTAAAATCTGAAGGGACATTTTTTGAGCGTTCGTTCGTTGATTATCGGAAAGTGTTGGAGGGGGATCAAACCCGGGTCGACAGAATAACTACTCGGCTAACACTCCCCACCTTCCTCTCTCCCTCCTACATTAATGTAGATACTGTAATTTAGGATTTACCTATCTACAATTCTCACTCCTGGCAAAATTATACATTCCCCTACCTCTGCAGCGAAAATCAGAACCGATACTCTAACTCTGAGCTCGCTGAGCTGTACTTTTCTAAGCCAATTCTTATCTAGGCATTACCGTTTGTATCGTGATCGACGCTTTTAATTTTCTTGGTCATCTGATTTCGACACTGAGTGTAAACTTTGGTTTTATTCTGTGTAATAGCACTGCATTACGCAGTAATAACTTCTGTCAGTCTTTAAAATTACTGACAAACTCTAAGTAGACCATTTTATCAGATGCTTTATCGAGAAGTCTTTTAGGAAAATCAAGAGCATGATAAGAAATGGTAGTGGTGTACTCCGCCGACTTACGATGTATTGAGTTGCTCCATAATTTCTTCTGCACTATTGTTTCAAAGTTTTTTTTCTGTTCAAAGTTAGGTTACTACGAGAAGGCTGTGGTATCTTGGAAAATATATAGATAGCACTTAGATACGGCCGTAGTACCATCCCCTTCATCCAAATGAAAAGGGAGACACAATGTGATATCACAATGGGCACATATAGCCTTGATATTGTTCCAACGAGTAAACATCTCTTTCGCACCTGGAGCAACATCTGCAGGAGAAAAATTTTAAGACTATCGGCTCAAGAGTAATCTCTTTCTTAGAGCCAACCTCGTTCTTTGTGACAGGATGGCATCAAATTCTTGCCTAGGCTTAGGTTGCTTAGTATTGATCGTGATGGTATATATATACATATATATATATATATATATATATATGTACTTGGACGGTCCATCTTCACGAAATGTGCGGACCCAAGCATGTTGTCTAGTCGTCTTTTCTCACAACTGTTGTCATTAGTGGCGGTTTGATTCGAGCACGTGGCTCGAGTTTCATACAGTGATCTGTAAAATATCGCAGGTGCGAATATAGCTTATTAATTCTTGTAACGAACATAGTCGGCCTCAGAGACGGGGTATTGTCGTGGAGTCTTTTACACAGTTCGTTTCCTTCATCTATCATCTAGTCTTATAATATTACCGGCCCATCTGTGTTTCGTTATTGATGCATGTTCTTCTGGGTTGTGAAGATGTGATAAATTTCGGAGATCCGAGCTATCCAAGCCGGCTAAGCCGGCTAGAGTTGTGGGCGCCGACTGATTTTCAGGGGACATCGTTCAAGAGCTCGATGAGTCATTCGCAGTAGTGTTGTCGGTTCCGAAGTACTAACCTAAGTCTCTGCTGTTTAACAGAGTGCTGGTAGAACCGTTGAATCGAAAAGGTTAGCGCGTGATTTTTGGTTCTTTATTGGATCGGTGGCTTCTTTGTACGTAATACCGAAACCTCGTAAATGGGTTGACAGAAAGTCTGTGAAAATATACATATTAACAATTGAATTAACAAGTGTCGAAATACAAAAAATTACGGAACAACCTGTTAATTAAGTTTGAGTACACACTCAAATGTTTTGCAAAATTGCCCAATGAGACTTAGCATGTTTGACGAAAGAACCTTTCACACAAATGATGCTGTTAAATTTCAGAAATTGTTCAACGCTAACGTCACGCTATCAGACGCGCGAGAACATCATTACTACACAGTTCGTTGCTCACATCACCAGTCTCCAAGTGTGAGCCTAATCACTTTTTTTCCGACTCATCCGCACCGTTCAAGTGGCTTGAGAGCTCAGAAGAAATTCATCTTTTCTTTTTTTTCTTGCAAACTGACTGGCTTTTGCTATTTCCGACGTCAAAAAAGTACACTGTACTATAGACCATACTAACTCGTGTCTCGAATGGCCCGCGCTGTCGGAGAGAAACAATAAAATTTCCGTCTGACAAATAACAAAAGAGATTTTCTTTTTCTGCAGCTCCCATGACCGACTTCCTATTTACCTCGGCATGCTTCAATATAATCTGATTTTCTTCCTTAAGCCAAATACGAGGCACTACATTAACCTTTATTCAACAGCCGACGTTTCGGCAGTTCACCTTCTTCAGAGCCAGGAAAGGTCAAATTGTCCGCAATCCAATCAGTCAGACACCTCCATTAGTCCTTTAGAAAAAACACCAGACCTAGACTTCAATCGCATCAAGCACAAAATCAACTCTCAACGTATTCACCGCTTTTTATATGTGTTCCACCAAATGATTCAAGTGGAGACCACGGGAAGGAGATCACATAGGCTCGTAAAGCACCCTACCCATCAAAGCAACAGTCTTATATACTGACTCATATCACGAGTGATAATGAGGCAATCCTGCCTGCGTTTTGTAGTTGAATTAGTGGTGCTAATCCAAAGTGCTCCCACAATTTTTCGCACTGATGTTTTTTGTTCCTGCGCAAGGATGGTGACTTCAATCTCAAAATCAACTCCGTCGTGTTTCTGTCCTCTATGTGTACCTAGCAGAGTGTTTCGTCTATTAATACGCTTGTCAGCTAGGTGTTCTTCTATGCGGGCATAGAGCGGCCTACCCGTTTCGCCAATGTATCTATCGCTACACGCTTTGCAAGAGATTAGGTAGACTGTACCTACGCTCATGCACGTTAGGACATGCGTACTTAATAAAGTCATTCGAAGTCACTGCTCCATCTACCAAAGTGTCGAATAACTCCGCATTGCAAGCAGCACATGAGCTTCTGATACAGCACCAGGGAGCTGTGAACATGTATGGCTTGTGAACTAGCAGTTCATGGTGCCATTAAATAAGTGACTGAACTGCTCAAACTTCAGATGGTCCGGAAAATATTTCGTTCAAATCAGAGGGCTAGTAATTGGGCAGCGATTGAGCACCTTGCCTAGGCGATTGCCTTTCTGTTGAAAGGAAAGCACCAGTGATGGATCTCTGACCATTACTTTGCTGTAGGTATATGGATGATTGTTTCGTTATCTGTTCCACTCAAGAGGAGCTAGACTTTAGATCGTTGAATGAGGAGTCAAAGTATATAAGAAGATTGGCTCTCTTTCTTGAACGTGCAAATAAACTCAAACGAGAGCGGCTAGATCACAAAGTGGTACCGAAAGCCAAGTAACAAGAATATCCTGGTTCATTATCTCTCTTCTCATTCCTCACATGCAAAAAAGGCGTTAGTAAAAGACATGTTTTGAACAGCCGCCAATGTATGTACCGGGAGGAGCAGAGAATAGAACCCGTGTAAACTGCCTTGGGAAATAGCCACTTCTAATGGATACCAATTTGTAAACTCCTGGCTTAGGTTTAAAGGAAGCAGTACGGCTCCGAACGAAAACTCGAACGAAAGGAGAATCCTGTTTATCCTCGCGTTCTTTTCAAATGAGATTAGTACAGCTACAAAGATTAGTACAGTTGTTTGAAAAGAGCGAGTTTAAAGCAATCAGTGGCTGTTATTGAACTAACACCGATTACTCTAAAACGTCAGTTAGTTTGCAACCGCTTATAAGACCGTCTCTGTATAGTGAAAGATTGTAAAATATGTCCTGACGGCAGAGATGGTGATTACATGAGCTAGGTGCAGTCTACCTAATCTCTTGCAAAGCGTGTGGCGATAAATTATTGGCGAAACGAGTAGGCCGCTCTATGCCCGCATAGAACAACACCTGGCTGACAAGCGTTTTGATAGACGGAACACCCCGATAGGAACGCATAGAGAACAGAAACACGACCGAGTTGATTTTGAGATCGACGTCACCATCCTTGCGCAGGAACAAAAAACATCAGTGCGGAAATTTTTCAATGCACTGATTTTGTGCTTGATGCGATTGAAATTGAGGTCTGTTGATCATTTTTAAAGGTGTAATGGAGGTGTTTGACTCATTGGATTGCAGAAAATTTGACCTTTTGAGGCTCTGAAGAAGGCGAACTGCCGAAATGTCAGCTGTTGAATAACGATCTTCCTGCAGTCTCAAAACAGATTTGCCAGAATTTCTCCTTGACACCATTATTAATCTTACAAAATATCTCTTAAACTTACATTCTGCCAGACAGCTTTCAATTTAGGGCCTTTTTTACTCTTTACGGTACGGGCGGCATCATCGTCAGAATGTTTGGTTGTCAGCTTTTCCTCAATAACAAGAATTTGTACACTTCTTTTCGCCTAGCGTCTTGCGTAAGAAATTTTATTCTGTGACTGAATACATGGGCTCGTTATTATAAGAATGATTTTTTTTTAGGTGATCCCGATCTTCACGTTTGTGCTGCCCATCTATTCAATACATCGCCTAAAGCGTTACCGTCTACAGAGGAATAACAACATTAGATCCATCGTGGCGATGGAAAGTCGAGGTGTGGCTGGCTTCCAAAATTACCAAGTGGCCATTGACAGAGCTTGGCAACTTAATCAGCAATCGTGAACGTTTGAATCGTCGACACTCAGATTTCAATGCGTGGACATTACAATAGCATATCGCTCGATTAATGCATATCATGCGTCTAAACCTATATACACTTGTATTCTCAAACATTCTAACAAAGAATTATCTCGCCACCATTTCAAGTCAGTCTCACTTCGAGACTCTTCTGATTCTCTAAGAAGAGGTCTCATTACGAGATTCCGTTAGCCTGGTAATTATTAAACTTAACCTTTTACGAAAAATCAGCCATATTATTCACCTTAAAGACCTGTTCATGCAGATGCTGAAAACGACTTGGATGTCCTCAATAATGTTGAAAGAACAATTCACAGTGACGAATTGTTCTGCAATTTTTTGCCAGAAGTTTGAGAGCTGGACTAGTGAGGTTTAAAAAAATTAAATACGAGAACATTCTCGGTATTTTTTGATAGATAACACAAACTTAAAAATAGATGATAGATGAACGAAAATTCTTTCCGCAAAGAGGAAAATTCTCCATCAATCAAGTCATGAAGTTTTTCATGTACCGTAGCATTTTTCCAGTTGCTTAATATTAGCTATTGTACTTGCAAATACATTGTCGAAATTAAATCGTTATCTAATTCCCAGAGCAATCTCTCTTTTCCTCCTCTCGTGGCGGTTTGGTGGATCCGTTGTGATGAGTTTCACGTCAAATGATGATTATATGTGATTTTCGTCAGAATTTCGAGATATACGCATAGCTGACTTGAAGTTTTTATTAGTTGTCATTGCTGTCCCTCAACATTCCAAGGATCTTCTTCGCTTACTAGAATTTTCGTAGTTGTTCAAAAATTAACTCTGTGTAAATTAGATAATGTGCTGGGTTTCTTAGAAGAACCTTTTAGTGCGTTGAGCAGCGAAAACAAAATTATGTTTCACACTCGGAATACTTTGTTTACATGGTTAGGTGTGTGGATGGCTCTTTATTAGATTATATTTATAATTGCGATAACACAAATTAGGCGATTCCGAAGCGAAATTTGGTATGTGAGAAGGTCTTTATAGTAACACGACTAAGAATAAAATTGTTTCGCATAAGAAGTTTCTTCTCAAGTAAGCGTTACATATGTACAAAACGTATATGAGCGTGTGGAGAAATTTATGGAGTAGCAGAATACTACAATAAACCTGGTTCTATTTCGAATCAAGGGAAGAAATCGTAGTAAAACGGAAATCTGCGCAGTGTACATTATCGGTCATGCTGCTATGCGGAAATGGTTGATTTGTTGGATTTGCTATAGTGATAACAAAGGCCAATAAAAAAATCAGATGCCATCTTAAAAAACACTCGTCGTTTCACACGGTGAGAGAAAACCCGTTTTGCTTGACTATCATGGCAAGTGAACCCATTCAGAAGAAAAAATCAAGCGGAGGAAAGGCGTCAGAATCTGGTGTTAGCGAGGGACTCGCCTTCCCAGTTAATCTTTGTGCCTTCAAAATTTGACAAGAACACAGCTGATTTTTAGCTAATGGTTGAACCAAATCCACACAACTGAAAGGAGGTAATCAGATTCCTTGCAGAACCCAGGCATTACTGAGAAGACAACGAAGCAACTTTTTTTTGTAAGTGTATAACCGATTTCCGCATGAATTGTACCGTTAAGAGACTCCCAAGTCCATCAATACTTTTTCTTTTTTGAAAATGAGTTTTCACAGAAGGGATGTGCCGCGGGAAAGAGTCGTTGAAAATGCTTCCAATTCGTCCTCACATCCCGACATTTCCTAGTTTATATTCATTTTTACTTGTCGTTGCTAATCTAGCATTAGGGTTTCTAACAACGAATTTGTAGAAGATTTCTTTTTCGTGGATGATTCCCTTGCACACGCTACAGAACGCATTTGTTTCGCTCACCGGCTGTGCAAGATGGTGAGTAGCAGTTGATGGTGCTAACATTTTTGACGTCGAAGATGAAAGCGACGAATCACTAGGCAAGGTGCAAGACATTTGGATGATCACCAAATTCGGCGCTTCGACATTTTGTAGCATAAAAGTGACTACACAAGTAACAAGGGTTCCTCATCTAATTTTCTTATACCGGTCTGCCTGCGTCTCGTTTCCTACACGGCTATCGCATGAAATTTGACACGACCAGCAGCCTTCAGAAGTGCGTAAAGGTTGGCGCCTGTGAAGACCATTCTGCTGTTATGAGTGCAAAACGAGAAACAGTTCACACGGCGAATCAAAGGCGTTTTCGTTTTGTCGTTCTCTATAAAGACCCGTTCAACCAAAGATATGTTTGTCTCTCGCCGGTCGTCCCACCTCTCGACGTCATAGGAGGGATGTCCAGCTTGAGGAGTACTGAGGCAGGAGTTTTTTCGCTAAGTCAGCAGCTTTTCTTTTCTGAGCTTTTGACGTCAGCCTAGGTACTGCTCTTCCTCAGGTCGTCACCACATCAGAGAATAAGTGGCCCTCGTGGCTCAGAGGGACATTATCATCTTGTGACTAGTAGCTATTAGAACGACGGTGATTCTTGGTACGGTTTCCTCTCAGCTAATATGTTCGAGTGGGAACGTTGGAGACCCCAGCATGAGAGGCCTACTAGGTCATTACATCCTCGCTGTACTGCGCGATCACATACCAAAGTGCACCTCTCATCTGCGATGAGGCGGTAAGCCATCTATGAGGATATCACCAAGAAAGAAATTAAAGTATAAAGTTAATGCACATGTGTTGAGAAATTTTCCCTATCTCAGCGAGAAAACCAGATTTTTACGAAAAGGAGAATATTTCAAGTTACTACTGATTATTTTTCTAATTCATTTATATTTTTTTGCTGTTCAAAATCATGAGTAAAACTCTTCATGATACTAAGCTTGGTGCGCAAAAAACAACGTCTCTTCTCGTGCCACTATCAAAAAGAGGATAAAATTTTTTCGGAGTAGTTATCTCACTCAAATTCACGATGGATTTTTTGCTACTTTTTTTCGTAGGTAAAATGAGGTCGACTTTTATGGCTCTTTCCAGCGTCTTGATACCCATATATCTTGCTAGGTTCTAAATGTGCGAGCTGAGTACTCACGAGTAGATTACGAGGCTCTCTCGGAGGAGCACGAAAGGCTTGTTTGTTGAGGGCGACTTCTGACCGGTTGAGGACCAAAGGACCCACCAGGCGTGTCTGACCCACCCCTGGGCCCCGCGCCCACTAATCACGTCCGTCCTTTGATAGATGATTGCGACAGTGATTGGGATGATATTGGTAGTGATGGTAGTGATAAAGATGACAGTGATAGTGACCATAGTGATAGTGGCGGTAGTAAAAGGGTGATAGTGGTCATGGTGCTAGTGGCGGTAGTGATGGTGATCATAGTGATCACAGTGATAGTGACGGTAGTGATAATGATGACAGTGATCATAGTTCTAGTGGCGGAAGTGATAATGATGATAGTGATTGTGACAGACGTGATTGGTGGGGACGGGGCCACGGGGTATCACTACCGCCACTTTCAGTATGATCACTATCATCACCATCACTATCATCACTATCACTATCATCACTACACTGTGGTCACTATCACTATCATCACTATCACTAGCATCACTACCACTATCATCCTAATCATTATCGCGATCATCTAACAAAGAAAGGACGTGATTTGTGGACGCTGGGCCAGGGGTGGGGCCAACCACGCCTGGTGGGTGTTCTCTTCCTCAGCCAGCTAACCGCCTTCCAGGTAACTCCCAGCAGCTTAATTATAATCTTTTGACTATATGACTCGTAGAGAAGAGGTCTATCAAATAGGCTCTCTGGGGAGCATACGCGATACGGTCGCTTTTGGTTCGCGTTTAATTTTCCTATTCAACACCTGAGGATGCGTTATATGCCCTCGCGCTAAGCTGCTGAGATCCCTGAAAGAGGGAGATCAGTGGTTCGTAAGCAGGATGATATTCAATGCGCAGTCGAGAGGTCGGTGCTAGGAATGCGCCGTATCTCGCACAAGGATTTTGGAAGTTTTGATTTGTGTTATCGATCAAAGGTCAGGGATACCGCTCTGTACGGCAGACTATCAAAAACAAGGTGAATTGGACGCGTAATGCGCTTCAACGACGATCGCTGGACGAGAACCGTTACCGACTGGACTCCTCGGGATGTCACCTCTCCACTGGAAGACCAACGTCAATGGTCCGAGATGTTCGCGAAAAGTCTAAAAGAGAGATATGATGCTCAGCAAGTCCCTAGAGCGAGGAAGTCTCACTAAGCTACTCTTGCACGCGATAGGGAATAAAAGATGGGTTGTTGGTGCACTTTCGAGCCACTTGACGATCACCGGGTTGACAAGTAATACGGTGATTTCCACCTAAAACAAAAAAGATGTTTATAAGAAATCGAGCTTAGTATTGTCAATATTATTCACGTTAGCGAATGACTACAATAATACAAACAAGGTAAAAAAAAATTGTCTATCAGCGATTGCAATTCATTTTTCTTCGCAACGACATGGATTTCTCGTTGAACTATAGAGGACCTTTCAATACGAGACGTTCTTTCCACTAAAACTGCGCTTACACAAGTCTTTTCAGTGACATTCCATTACGTAGAATTGGTATCGTCTTAGAAACCTTAATTTACCCAGCAAGTACTGGATTTGAATTGGGACGTGTACAGTGGAACTTACCCGATATGCTACACGGACATCGGTGCATTGAGAACGACGCATTTCGCCTCAAACGTGTCAATTAGGGATCGTAGAATTGATTCAATGCGTGTTTGAACTCCGAAATCCATAGGTAAAGAGACCGTACAATAAATTGGTGCTCTTCTTCTTCAGATATTTTAATACTCATTAATCGACAAAGGAGATAAGGAGAGCAGATTTTCCGCACCCCAACATATGACTTCTAAGAACGTGTCTATTGTTGGGCATTTTGAACAGCACGCTACACGCACTTCGTGTTCAAGGCACGAACATTTTATCAGATGGAACATCGATGTTTGCAGTTTTGGAAGAATTTATGATGAAAGTAGCTATTTTAGAACATTATACTTATAACCTAAATGGTGGTAAACATCTATTTGCTGTAGAAACTCATATCCTAGGCATGCTCTAAGTTTCTTAAAAACGCTTATACAGTTTTCAGCTCTCTGTCTATTGCCGGTAATTGACAGCAAATTGTTTATTAAATCATACTATAGTTTACAAAAACATTTCAATTGAAAAACAGTATTTATTACAACATGAGATTTTTACTTAGATGTATAAATGGAGAGTATTACATCTTGTGGATTACAGGGACTCTCCTTTCATTTCTTTGCTCTGAAACTGGCACACAACATGTTCTATCCGTATGTAGACTCGATTATCATATAAGAATTTGTTCTACTGTTTTCTGGTTTTGCATAGTTTGCTTTGAAAATCATGATCGAAATACTTAAGAGTTGCCTGCCATCACCATGGGTGCCACCACCTTTGTGCGGTGTCATATTTGTTGATTTTGTGGCAATGGCTCTTCCACGACTAGTTCAATTTCTCTCATTAGTCGAGCGCACGTTCAATTAAAGATCACGTAACCGACAAAATCGCGAAAAAACCATCTTGTGCTCTTGCGGCTATTAGTTTCCGACTTTATAAAGGCAACAGTACAGTTCCTGGTAGAAAATAGTTTTCAAATATTTTCTCCTTACTGAACCGTCTTCAAAGTGAAATGTTCAGGTGTTTGAAAAATTGTCACACTAGGGTCTTTTGACGATACTACAAAAGAATATCTCAGAGTTGATGAATAAATCGTTTATAACACCGCCGATGCTAAAATGATAATTCACCAGTTGTACAATAACATAAACGGCCGCAAACTAAAATCATCAATAACAGAGTACGGCAACACTTAAGCAGTTGGTTCGAAGTGAGAGGGTCGCCTAACCATCGTGGTTAGCAGGCTAGACTTAGAATATGTCACTACTGGTGGAAATGCTGGCACATCATAGAGCTCATGTGAGGCTGTAGATAATCCTGAAGTATAGTGATAGCACGTTGGGATTAACCTATTAGAGAGACATGTAAGCTTGCATTGGCAATACGATGGAGTTGTTGTTTCGACTTTGCATGTGGGTCTACAATAACTTGAAGTGATAATGGTGGTGCAATAAGATTGGTGCATTAAAAGTGTACATGCGATCTTGGATAGCATCAACATCATACCACACAAGGGGTGGAAAGAGTATGCGTAAAGCACTGATATCACAAGCTTACATGTACTCTTCTTAGTATACTGAACGTACGTCACAGTGTACATAAGTACAATCTTTACAACTTCTCAAGACTTTTCTTTCAAAGGTAGCCTGATGAAGTCATCTTTTGAGCTTATGGCGAAGCATCTCTTTCACACTAAATATCTTCTTCCGTGAATTATTACTCTTACTTGTTGATTATCACTATATGGTCGGTTGTACTAGTTCAGTGATGCCATATCAATTTTTCATTAAGGGAAAATCAAGCACCCGAGTTCAAGATAGTCCTATGTATGTGGTGGCGGTAGAAAAAATTTCCGTTCAATAAATTTTTCCAAAGTTGAAATTCCATTTCCAAGTAGTGGTCATCAGGTACCGAGAACGTGAAATAACCAAATTAAGCAAGTTCATGGCTAAGCGGTAGATAGTTCAGCGCACTCAACACACTTGACCCTATTCATACTTTCAGCTCCACTCAATTCTTTTGAAATTATTGTCGTGGGAGCACACGGGTTTGTTTAGGCTTTTGAATGATAGCGCATAAGTGCCGAAGACTGCAACAATTCCATGAGGGAATCATCTTTATAGTTGTCGTGATGACTACAGTATGAATACGAAATTCGAACACTGCACAGCAGAGATATTTCTGCACAAAAACGGGTGTACATTTTTGGAAAAGCCAGCGTGGATCATGTAAGAAAATTTAACTGGTATTCCTTCTTCTCAGTTTCGGTGTCCTTAGTGGGTGAATCATACACATACATGATAAATGGTCGTTGCCATCCATGCACAAGTTGAATGAGGTGTCCACCTACGAATTCGTTGAATGAGTCAGCTGGTGATTTTTTCGGGATAACAATGTACGAACAGGTATTCAGAAAACTCTTCTAAATAGGCGCAGTATATTTTATAGACTACATCTCTAGAAACTGCAGAAAATTCACAACTGTATGTTAAGATCTTGAGGAGGTGGTGAGCGAGTGATTAGTGATGTAGTCTATAGCAAAGCAAGGTACTGGTTCAACGCTCTCTTTCAAGCCCTGCTGCAATCAGTCGACGAGCTTTTTACGTGATCTCTTCGCTCGGGCTTATTCGAGTCTGCAAAGAGAGTTGCTTGGCTGCATCCTGCGTCATTTATAAAGAAGATGACACATCCTCAAGCAGCTGCCAAAGAAAACGTAAATCGTGCGAAGACCTTTTCGGAAGATGCACTTGAGGAGATGAAAGAAATGCTGAAAGTGCTAGAATTGGACTTAAATTATGTGATATCGGGTCGTCTACAAAAACTTTCAGATCATTATCTTAACACGCCGTGACTGACTGGTTGTGATGATTGTAGTGGAGCGCGCAGGGCAGATCTTCACTCTATCACTCTCCGACAATCAAAACGAATGCCTTATGGAGCGCCACAGCCAGCCATCCTCGAATTGCAAGGAGAGATGCTCAGCCGTTCAAGTAAAAGACGAAAAACGAATTTATGCTAGATGTACTGGGAGCCGCACAGTGAAAAAACACTGTAAAAAGTAGCAACAAAAGTATCCTGACACACCAATAATATTGCCCAATTTATAATCAAACAATATCCTAGGGCGGCACTGTTTCCTTCGGAGCAAGTAGCCAAATCTTTCGCATTGCGTTGCTCTCATGTGGATTCGATTCGAGGCGATTGTGAAAACCCATATCGCAGGAATGAGCGGCCCCGAATAACACTCAACTTGGGTTGTCACAGCTCTGATGAAGAGGACAGAATTAATGTTAGCCAAGGCCAGGTTTTGCAGCAAATTTGTCTCAGTCGATATTATGAGTATATCTTGCACAAACTTACAGTTTGAAGCATCGAGTGTACATTTTTAGTTCTCAGTACTAGGAAGCTGCACCGGTGACTTTAGCAGAATAAGCTCTTGCACGGGGTTTGATGATGAATAATTTTTTACCGAATATATTCACCAATGTGCCACTACATTACTAAAGGATAAATCTAAGTCTGAATTGCATCTCACATAAGATTCTTGAAATTCAAATGAGGCTACCAATGTCCATAATGCTAACAATGACTAGATTAGTGACCACGAGAGATGTCACGGCAAAAACATGAATTACACTGGTAGTCTTTGAAGATCTTCGGTACAGTAGACGCCAGTCTCATCACTTGATATGGAAACTCTTGAGCACAGTTATGCCAAGACTTGGAATCAATGAGACCACTAATCAACGAAAATCGAAGCAAAGACAAAAGTCATCAAACAGCAGACGCACCTCCGCGGACGATAGGTATGAGATTACGAACTGCATCCAAAATGTGCTAGGATCGGGACAACAGACTTGACGATGGGTCATGTGACAAGAAGAGTTCGTAAACAAGCACAATTTGGAAGCTTCGACAAATCTACCTTTCTGTGTCGCCGTGTATTTGAAAAATTCATTCATAACCACATTTATGGTTTTCGATTTTCATGAGTATTTTTTGTGGAAATTTTTCTTGTTCAATATTCCACTGTGTCGATTCCACTGTGTCGATTCCACTGTGTCGGGCCACTATCAGCATGGTGGTGGATGACGCATGCCAGAGCACCTATTTCGGACAATTTACGAGCCATGAAACGACGTAGCTTTCGTCGTCGACCACGAACCCAGTTGTGAAGACATTACGGAAATCCATCAGTTCATAAGCATCCGCGTAATGCACCTAAGATATAGGTTTTTAAAGCCCTTAGTTCACTGATTCAAGTTACCTTAAATGAATACTGGTTATGCTCTGGAGCGCTGTTTGAGATTTTTCGTCAAATAGAAAAGGGATGTCAATTTCTTGGCTAAGAAATAATTATTCGTTTATGACATTACGCATGTGTACCTGCCCATTTTATTTTTGCAAAACGTTTTTATTTTTTTCTTATTTTGATGGCATTTTGGAAATAAGGTAATTGTGCTCAATGAGTTTTTGTCCATTGTTCAATCTCGTGTCTTATACTTATAGGCATCTGTATGCTGCATTTTTAAAAGATCATTGAAGAAATTCCTGTTGACTCATCAGCTGATCCTCTTACTGTTATCAACTTATGGCAGGTCCCTTCCCATTTCTCAAGGATAAAGCTCACGGTGTTTCAAAAAGATACACTTTTGAACACAAGCTCCAAATCATGTTTGAATTTTTTTCAAAATTTGTCTTCATACGCTATAATAGAACTTTTGGTGGTGCCTTATTTTCATTTTTTTCTGTGTGCTAAAACCCGCTTGGTTTTCCCAAGTCTTGTAACTCTAACACGGGCTAAAAACACCAGGAACGTGCTGAAAAATTCATCTGTTTTCCGACTTCAAAATGTTTATTATGTGGAGCAAAGACTATTCGTTACTATCGTTGAATTTTCAAGGGGTTTCTTCCCGAATATTGCTTACAATATGCTGTTTGCAATAAAATCGCTTTGTGAAACTCTTGGTTTTTTTACCGACTTCTTGAAAACAAAAATATCAGAGATTTCTGCTACGTTGGTGCTGAATGTTGCAATACTGTCGCTTTAGTAGCCCTAATACATTGCTACAATACTACATTGAGAGAACTTCTTGGGACCAAGAATTAGTTATAGTTATAATTAGTTATGCTTCTGTCAAATTCGATGTACAGAAAAAATAGTCATTTTGATGCTGCTTGGGCTTAGGTTTGTCATAATCTCATGTAGTCATAGCGGTAACTTCTGACCGGAGAACATAATGAAAAAGTGGAGAAGCTTTAGCTTCATTGATTGGCTTATAGCTTTTCCTAGTAGCGCCAGAAGTGCGGCGCAAAAGAACCATGCTAATTTGGCCGTAATGGGAAGGGAAAAAATTAAGCAAGAGAAAGCTTTCATTTATCGTTGCTTTTCTGTTGACATATCTTAATCCAATAGAAGTAATTTCAATCAAAATAACGATAAAAAAAGAGATTTCTAACTGGACACTAGGGCACGAGTGTGGTCAGAGGTACACTGTGAGAGGCACTTGAGCGATGCTTGACTGGACCAGCGTCCAAGGCTCACCAAGCCTTCTAACCATCCGCGGTCGGCGGGCTGTTACCAAACTTCTCTGTGAGGATAACAACACTGACCTGATACGCCGAGAGGCCTCCGGGAATCGTTGCAAGATGTCGAAAATTCCTTCAGTTACCTCAAATGGTGCTTCTTGAAACCAAATTTATCGTGCATTTTGCGGAGATTAACAGCGGTGAAAGCTTCGCCTCTTTAACTTGAAAATTTCATTCACCTGTATCACCTGTCGTCTCGTAGATCGTTGAGTTACTCGAGCGGGTACCAGCAACACTTTCATTTTTCCCTATCGCATGCATGAGTAGCCCAGTGGCTCCTCCTCGCTCGAAGGATTCGCTGAACATCATATCTTTCGTCTATGCCTTTCGTGAAAAAATCGGAGCATCGGTCAGTGGTCTTCCTGCGAGCACTTAATAATATGTTACGGCTATATATACGTTACCGACTGGATTCCTCGAAATATAAAGCGTTCAAAATTTGATTATTTTTAGGAAATGTATCAACGTGGCAGATTTTGAGCGAGTATCGGCAATTTCATTTATATATTCCACGTTAGTGGTAAGTGAAAAACAAGGGCACCTTCGCTGTCGACAACTGGGCACTGATTGAGCAGACAACTACACTAGAACGAAGGTGGCCGTCACAGTACAAACAACCCGGCGACAACCGCCACAGATCGATTACTTTGCGGTGATAAGCAGTTTCAACAGTTAACGATAAGCCTCAGTAGAGCTGTTGCTGTCAGTTAAAATACGAATGTGGCCGCCGTCACTCAGCTTTTATTTGCTGAGAGACGAAAAAGCGAGTTCGACCACAACACCCGTTGCCAAAACCTGCGATAAGTCTTCTTATGTTTGTATTTCCAGCTAATGCAAACAACACTATCGTTATTTATGAAGTGGTCATTTTATTGGGCCACCTTCTACGGAGATCGATCAGGTCACCATTCATTGTAGATGGAGCAGTTTTTCTACTGTACCGAAGATCTTCAAAGACTACCAGTGCAATTCCTACCTCCTCAATCGTGTCAATGTTTTTGCCGTGACATCTCTCGTGGTCACTAACCTAGTAATTGTTATCATTATGGACATTGGTAGCCTCATTTGAATTTCAAGAATCTTATGTGAGATGCAATTCAAATTGATCTCATTTTAAAAAATTTCGAGGTTTCTTTGGATGCTCGCGCTGCAATGGCAGCTCAGTATTCACGGCAAGTTTGCTATGAAATCATTAGTGCCCTCACTTAAATTTTCTAATGCTTTGTGCCCCCTGTGTTCGATGCCTTGCTTATATAACACCATTTTTTGTTCGCCGTCATCCATCATCATGTCAAGAAGATTGTTAACTAACATCGTTTTCAAACGAAGGCAGTAACTATAAAATCAAGAAAAATATTAAGAGTATATTTAGCACAGTAAGAACTCATTACCTTTATATATGACTGTTTTTCGCTCTCGCTCAAAACAATCTAATCCGATAACATATTTTGAGCCTTTCATGAGGTCTGATATAGCACTTATAAGTTGCTAGATCACGTGTTTCGGCCTCTTAGCTCATCAGTAGCATAATGCTTTTCGGTCCAGGCAATAGGATATATCTCATATAAAGGAATCAACGCCGAAGATTTACACTGCTCGCGCAAAGTGAAAAAATCACTTCACACCACAGAGATGACAAATTACTCCATCTTAATGAAGAGGATATATCCTCACAAAGAAATGATTAAAGCGAAAGACATGTGTCACTAATGAGGCTGAATGGTCGAAATACGTGTCTAGTACCTTAAAAGCGCCATAGCAGACATCATGAAAGACATAAAATATTTTTCTATTCTTTTTCGTTTACACGATTCGTTATCACAATTTTCATTGTACGAATCCCAGTTCCTCTAGCTTTCGATTCTTTTTGGTCTTCTTCTTGAATGACGTACAATACTGGTCAAGCATGTCTCCTTGCAATCTTGGACAGCCTGGCTGTGGCGTTCCATAGGGTGTTCTTGTTGACTGCCGGAGAGTATTGAAAGGCTCCACGCGCGCTGCGACGAGCATCACAACTACTCGGCCACGGCCACCCGGCCCAAAATATGTCATCAAAAATTCGTCAATTTACAACTCATTTTTGTTTTGTTGCACTGCGAAGAATGACAACCTCGGTTTTGATTATTCCTTTGGAATATGTCATGCATTCGACTTTATTAGATGTCGTTGGGGGTAACTAAATATATATCTGGCCTATACAATAATTTTTGGCGACATGCTATGTTATAAGTCAGTGGTGCTATCCACCCACGCAAGTTTATTGTCAGTCTGCTTATTCCAGAAATATAGATTGCTTGGTAAGTCCTGGACAAGTGTTCAAAGCAGAGGTAACGCGTGTGTCGCAGGGCAAACCACTGCGCCAGGCGGGCCACTCGTGCACATTTGAAAAAAAAGAAATCATCATGGTGATATTAGATAAGTGTTTGAGAAGTCAGGCCTTCGAAATCTTTTGATTATTTTGCGCTAGAAGTCTGAGTTTTTTGAGCTTACAGAAATTGTACATAATCAGCAAAAAAGACAATGCTTCAGTAGATAGCTTGCTCATGGAGTAGTGGTTAAACACAACGAGACGACGGCTAGTTCGTCAATCATTACTCAAAAAATCCTCTCCAATTAACAGCTATCAGTCCAGACCAACTACATCCATGCAGTTCTAGCTTCCCAGGATCGGTTTTTTATTTGGTGAAAAGAAATGTTAGCCAGCCGTTGAGACTCTCCCATTGTAGTGTAAGACATTGTGCCTAGTATTGAGTTTTAAGCACTATCCTCGAATGTAATAATTGTTTAAGCACACTCCAAAATCGTTGGACATCAAGTAAATTTTCTATGTCAAAATTGTTTACTTTTTTTACGTTTTCTTATAGTCGAATTGATCTATAGCAGATTTTTAAAACATAAGTCCAACTTATCTCGAAAAAGTAATGCGACCGGTTGGTCAAGCTTATTCTGATAATGGATTTTTCACTACTATCTGTAACACTAAAAACAACTCTTTTCGAATTCGATGTTGTGTTATTATTCTTTTTATCGTATCGACGCGTATTCTTCTCAACTATTCACCTCCGCTGACTTGTTGTTAAAGTGCTTCAACTACAGTTAGTTCTTCTATAAGTCAGGGTGCACTAGTTCGTGAAAATCGGAGGAAGAGTGTCTGCTCCGAGTGTTTTCGTATCGAACGCTCTTTTTCATAACAAATTTTTTTCCAAGACTATTCTGCAATCGAATCACAGTATACATTTGCTTTCATACTGGTGGTGAGATCCATTCCCATCGTCTATGTAGAAGCTTGAGTTACTAAAAAGACATAGCTTATTTTTTTCATTTCTATTGCAGTTGCCTTAATTGAAAGCGCATTCACAAACAGATGTTTTGATATAAAATTTGAAAGGTAATATGGGACGCAATCGATTAGTATTGCATTCAAATAAAGAATCAAGTTTTCAGACAAATCAACTTAGTTATCAAATAAATCCTTCTTGCATTTTCTCTGCAATGTTGCATCGAGTATATTGCGCACGATCTTTGACTTTATTTGCTGCCTAACCTTCTGTACAACAGGGTACTATGTGAAATTCAACCATAAGAGTTCCGTAATTCGAGTAAAATAGGGAACGAAGATGAATTTGAGCTTGGTATAACCCTTTCGTGTGTTCACGGTTTACAGGCTAAGAATTGGCCACTTCAGAGTTCGAATCATGCTCATTTTTTCCAGCAACTTGAGACTGTGTTAAACTTCACAAATATGGCAGGAAAGTTCGAAAGGATTACTTCTACTGCTTAGGTTGATTCATGATTGTTGAAGTTTATCCATAACCTCAAATATAGATGAGTTTTTTCGCTTCAAAAAATAAATGATTTCAGGATAGGAATAACATTTTGCTTCCAGAGCGTCATTACTCATAGTCAACAGTCGTCTTATATGTTCTCTCCTTGACCACCACTTCTAGTCCCAAATTCATAACTTTACAGTACTCTTTCGCTCTCCTAACTGTATAGTCTGATAATTTTGTGGCGTATATCAGTATACAAGACAATAAATCGCGTTTTGCTGATTCAAAGTGATTTCTCTTCTCCTTTTGTCGTCATGATTCAGTAATAATTACTATAAGAAGTTGATTTTCGGTAACGACTTTAGCTCTTACAGCGCATCGAATCAATCAACTCAGTGCATTTTCACAAGCCATCAAATTCGTCTGCCCTGCTGTGCTTCCATCTGAGTCATTAAAAATCGGTTTGAGAAAAAGCTTCCAATCTACCTTCAACATGATGTGCTATCCATAAAATGTCTAAGTGGACTAACTGTTTGAAAAGATTATCACTTATCATGAGAATCGATAAAAAGCTGGAGCAATGACATAAAGATTTCCAAAAATTATCAAGCACCTCAGCTCACTGGAGTCTTTTCCAAATTTTTGTTGATCTTTTAAAACAGACATAGAGCTGCTTATTTGGGACATTTTACATGCAAGCAAATTCTGTTTAGAATCACTTTTCAAATGCGCATAGAATCAACTCTCACATAGTCTTCGTCACCTAATTAAAGATTGTTTTTATATGAAGCAATGTACTACCAGGTGCATAGTATAGTACACAATGATATTTTTGTCTATTTTGTCTTATTTTCGTCATATACCATTATATTAGGTCTTCTCACCATTGACACTGTGGCAATAAACAACAAACTAACCGGAAATAATTTAAACTGCTTAACAACGCTATACAAAGTTTGCGCCATCAGCCTTAACACATCTAGCATCTCTTAGGCAAAAAATCAATATCATTTTATGCAGAATTTTCTGAACTTTCTTTTGATACCAAATTTGTTCATAGTTGTCACATCATGAGCGCTTAATGAAGTCTTTATCGCAATTTGCTGTTTTATGATATGAATTGAGACCGATGCGCAGATCTACTTCGAAAACACCATCCATGCAAAGTCTCAAGGATTTATGTCCAGATCAACAGCGTCTCGGTTCATTGTTGAGTTTCGCGCAGCACCAACTCGAAGGACCAGCTGCGCTGCGGACGTCTCCGTAAGTCGTTCGAGAGGCCGTAACTGAAGCAACTGAAGAGCATTATACTCTATCGAAGAGTTCGCAGACGGTTTTGAATAATGTTGTTAGGGATATAGCATGTTTTGAGCCTCTAAGTCTAGCGCTGTTTCGTGTATTGGAACTCATCAGTAGTACCCAATCAGACGCCTGTATAGCACTCGACTTGATAGCATGAAGCATGCTATATTCTTGTCAGTTATATCGTTTTGAGCGGGTCTATGAAAACGCTGTCGAGAGGAGAGGAATGATTCATTATAAAAGCCGCAAGTTCGACTGCCGATCACCACAGTGTCAGGTAATTCCATCATCTGACTTGCGGTGATTTATTACTCTGTGTCGATTCCTTTATAGAGGATTATTCAGCCTCAGGGGATTGGCTGAAGCGGGGGATGGTGGTACTGATGAGTCCAATAGGACGAAACAGGCGCCTGCATAGTTTAGATCTAACGGCTGAAAGCATGCTATATCCTTATCAGATTATATCGTTTTAAACGAGTCATTCAAAAAGCGGTCGAAGGGAGACTAATGTTGACAAGCAATTTTAATTATTTTTGGCTAGTGAATTTGGTGTTTATTGCTCTAGTGCCAAGACTTGCGGGAAGACCTAATAGTTCACCGAAATAATTGTTAATGCTTTGAAGCTGTTTGGATACTTGAAATAATGTCACAGTAACGAAGAGCATCACCCAGCATGCTCCCACGACTCAGTTTCACTTTTCTCCCAATTAGCACTTGAGTGGTCCAATGATTTCAATTACTAATGACATTCTCCGATGGCAAACTGCCCGATTTACCTCAACTGACTGTACATAGAGTGCCATAGGTGGTGCTCATGCCGTCAAGAGAGCTAAAGCACCTTGCACAAAATGCACTTTGCAGTATGTCAGGCTCCAAGGAAATGTTATAAAGTCGAGGTATAGAGTAGTTATCGAGAAGAAAACGAACTCAAGTGGAAGATCTGTTTAGCTGAACAGCTCAAGATAAGAAGAATCGCCTTCGTTTTTATGAATTCTGGTACTTGCCTTCCATCATACCCAAATAAGATTGCAGTTATTTCCTCGCATTTTCTTCCAAACTATAACGAAAAGCCAGTTTTGATATCTAGCTCCAAAAACCTTCACCTATCCTAAGTTACTAAATTACAAAAAGTAAAGAAGATCATTGTCGATCGATAAATATGAGATTGAAGAGTTAGTGCAGGTCAATGGGTCGACGACGCACCTCCGCTGGCTGAACAAACACTGGAGCCAGATCAATAGCAGCCGCCAGCGCAGCTAAGGCCTTACCAAACCCCGATCCAATGTCCCATAACGAATTCTCTTCTCCATCCAAACAACCCGTTCCATTCATTACCTAATTGCGATCAGTATGACGATGACGCCGTTACCGTAGTTGCGTCTCTTTTATGCTGGCGATTACCGTATGACTTTGTCGTTTAAGACGTGACAACCGGTCGACGTCAAACCTTATGACTTGTTTTGAAATGCCTGTTAGATATACTGTAACTCAACGTTGCTAAACGAGCTTCATAGTAAGGCAAAACGAATGGAAAAGTGTTATGGAGAGTTCTCTTTATCTGCTGCGTCACTTAATTTTATAGAGCAAAATTTTTTGAGGATTTTCTATGTGACAACATTTGAGTGACAAGAATCATCTCAAATTGGTGTAACATTGATTAAGGCTTTGACAAAGTTTAAATTAATTTTTTCAAAGAGTTTTATTCTAGCAATCAATGGCACCGAAATGTGATCGCATTTGAGAATATCGTTGCCCACTGAAAGAGTCTAACTTTGTGAACAGTAGATAAGTTTCGAGAAGATTTTGCGCAAACCTTCTTCATCACTTCCTCGGTTTCATAGCGTCCCAATTCGGGGCGAATCATGCGCAATATTTGTAGTGCAAACACTCAACGGTCATTGGCCCTAACGCTATTCTCGAACGGTAGAAAATGGATGTAATGGTCACTTAATCGTCTATTCTTGTAATTACTACCTAATTTTATTAGCTAAACACTACTGACTTCTTTTGGTAGAAAAAGAGCGTCTCCATTGAGACTGACACTAAATTAGAAATAAGAAACTTATATTGAGTGGAGCTCATTCTCTTCACATAAAATCTCTATTGAATTCATCAAAGGCTGTATGATAGGCTCATCTGCACCTTCTTACTCTTCTTTGAGAATTTCTGTGATAATCATGAATAAAATTTCTTATTCAGCATTGAGATCGCTTTCCCAGCCATTGAATCGTGATTCCGATTTGCCTCAAAATCGTTTATTGGAGGCAGTGTTCAGAGAAACCAAAGATCTTCAAGCATAATGCTTAGAGAAACGCAATTTTTCCTGGAGCAATAACATTTGATTTCTTCGAAATGGTCGATAGTCGTTTTTTTCAAGCAAATCCTCTTCCAATCAATGCTTGTGAAGAATACACTTTTACGTTATAAATACGAATGTTTTGAAAAGCAAAATCTGGAAATGATCGCATCGTGAGCTGAATTTTTCTTGACAGCCCTGCTAAATATTTCTAGACAAAACACACACCTTGGTAAAGTAAGAATTGATTTTGTAAAACAAAGGATCCAGCTTGAGATGGTTGAATTCTACATTAAGAAGCACCTATGAGTTCATTAACCATCAAATGACTCAAGCAGACAACACTACATTCGTTTGTCCATGGTGGGTGGCAGAGCTGCGCAAGGGGTTTTGTTTGCTTGGCGAACGCTAAGAGTAACATCGTATTTTCTACACGAAGTCGTTTAGTATCGGTTTTCGTGGATGAAATAATCTGCCTGGCAAAAATTTATTGTAATCAAGTGTATTATTACTTTTGAACTCTAAAGTTAAAGAAAACATAGTAGAAACTCACATAGTAAATGAAATGATTGTTAATGGATCTAAAAACTTAGTCACTTTTATCCTGAAGGTTGCCCAGCGCAAATACATTCCATGAGGCTGACATATGTGATGACAAAACTTTGACCACAAGGTGGGATGTCTTCATTGAAAGCCACGAGCTTGAGGTAATGGGACTAGGTGTACACGTACGCTTTAAACTTCTCTCGGCACTCTAAAGTCTGCGTAACATTTATGCAGGACTATTGTTCACGAAGAAGGTTTTCAAGGTTCACGTATCACTTAAGCATGAAGTATCCAAAAAATATTATTCCCTGTTGGTCAGGTGTTCCAGATAACAATCAGCTCGGAAAAAACAACAAGTTGCCTATAAGTAGATGCTTCTAAATCCCGCAAAAAAGCAGCTAACTGTTTAGTTTCTTTTTAAGTGTGTTGATATATGTTTGAATTGCACAAGAAGTGAATAGAGAGACAGATGGTTGCGTCTAATATCTTGTAGAAAAGAAAAATTGCCCCAGCAGTGTTATGTGCGATTTTTCTAGGCATCAGCTGATAGAGCAAATACGCCCGTAAATCAGTAAACACTTAGAAAAGAAGTTTAATGGCGGTCAGAGACACGGTTTTTATGGCAATAGAGAAGGTTCGCATCCCTGGACATGTTATGAATAGACCAGTATAAAAACAAACTTAAGTTACCTAGAAACTGCTAATCTGAACCGTGTGAGTGCCACCACTGGAATCTATGGCGACTCGCAGAAAAGTGTGTTCTTAGCTAACCATATTACATCAAGTACACTCCAGCACTCTCCTAGAACTCACCTTTTCAATAAGGTCGCCAGTTCGTATAACAGTTCATTACAAGCGTTTTCAAAATTGAAGTGATTAGCACCTTCACTACTGAACATTCCTCATTTTCTTTGATATACAACCCAACTCTCCTCGAGTCTTACATGTTATGTTAAATTTCTCATCATGAGCGAGTGTGGCGCAGTGGTTGGAGATGCACTGCTAATAAAAATGATCGTTCGATCGATGGTTGACGGTTTGATCTCGTGTTAGAGGCTCATCAAGCCTTCCATGCATGTGTGGTCGGTGAATTAGCCCCGGACTTGTATGGCAGGATAGCTGCACTGACATGATACGTCGGTAGGCTACCTCGAGTCACTGTAAAAACTAGATATGCATTTAATTACCTCGCACAAAGCTAAAAGTCACGCAAGAATGCATAGCGCGTCCCTCAAGGATTGGTCAGTTCCGGACGCTTTATCCTTAATAATTCTATTCCTCGTGAGTGACGAGAAATTTCTTATTTGTAAGCACACATCTAAGTTTGATAATATTACTTATGATCTTTAGGTAAAAGTAAAGAAAGCACTTAGAGAGAATTTTTCATTAATCTATCAGAAATTCTCGATTATTTCCGTTATGCGATCCCAGATCCAGCTCTCGTGGAAAACTTTCATGGTGGTTTTGAAGTCTAAGTAGTCATTGGATAGCTTAAATCTTGTAAAATTTGATAATGTACTTTATTTTCAAAACACCTTTTTTATTGAACTGTAACAGCAAGAGTGAAATTGTGTTTCTCATACAAAGCTTTCTTGCTGTACAATGCCATTCCTTCAGACTTTTAGTGACCGTTCGATAGCCTGAATCATGTGACCCAGTTTTTATTGCGATTCGGTTTTCTAGCTTAAGGCACCGTCAAAACTTCAAATTCATAGCTCTGCCCGCACCTTCTGAATCCTCAACGAATACTTCAAGCAGTGCAAAATCCCAGCCAAATGATTAACTCCTGGAATTGTTTTGAGAAATTTATGCATATGAGATCGGAAACTCATTCCCAAACCTAATCCGCCTGGAATCTGTTGACTTCAGTGAAAATTTGGAGGAGTTCACGTGGTTGGATAGCTATGAATGTGAGCAGCAAATTTCCAGCGTCGACTAATCAGCGTCGTGCTGGTGACCAATCATACGACGAAGTCACGCCTTCCGTCGAGCCGCTCCACCCACCTCATCCGGGCTGCCTTCCCCATCGGCTAGTGTTTGCACAATGCCTGTCTGCACTACGCTGCTCCATCTGAAGCACGATACCTTCACAAAGGCTTCGACGTCGAAAGCCTCCCTCTTCCGTGCTCTCTCGTCACTGCTTTCGGGCGCGACCGTACTGTTTGCTTTCACCTGTGCAGTGCTGGGGTGCGCCCATAGTCGTCGAGGTTTCCTTCCATCAACTCAACCCAATATTTTTCACACACACACACACAGACAGCTTCCTGTCCTCTATTGTTAATCACTATGAATCTCTTTTTTATTTTACTATACTTGCTCATGTTATCTAGCAGCGAGTGACTTTGTCTGCTGCTCTTCTGATAAGCTTATCATCGCGAAAGGAACACCACCACTTCCTTTCGCTTTTCTATAGTTCATGTCCACTATTTCATCAACTGAGTCACTTTTGCCAACGGCTATTCGGCCACTATTTATTCTTTCGGTTTTGTTTACTTATTTACATTCTGTTGCAAACCCCCAGTTAAATATTTGAGATCTGAATAACACGTGTCAATATTGAAATAAGGTTTGCAGCATTGATTACCGACTGCGTAACAGTGGGCATCAAAGAGTTGTTAGAGAGGTAATGGACGATTGTAACTTTTTACGCTTTGTAAAACATGTCGTAGTGGCTTGGAATTTCAATAAGTTGATTTAAATTATGATTGATAAAATGACTTAACCGTCACTTTGTTTTCTGTCCATCAAAAGCGCCTAGCTTTCAAGTGTTGGGCGCCTAAAGTGATAAATAGCAGCAAACTGCTCGAAGAAATCAAATCATGTTTATATTACTACTACTGGTTGGTGGATGCTAGTGCTGCACCTGAAGGAAGCAGACTAGAAATGCTCGCATTTATTCGTTACTACTCTTTACTCGTTCATTATTAATCATTAAATGGCATTATTTTTGCTATTATCAAATTGAATAAGATCGTGAATGCCTTTTTTTCAACTATCATTCACTAAGACATATTTTGTAAACTAAATAGCGTGCGTAAGCAATCACACAGCACTCAGATATCGCCTCCGGTTAGCCCATCAGATGGCCTCATCGTTTTGCCGTAATATACCGCCCTAGGGCTCTCTTTCCGAGCGTAAATTGCTATTCTCATTGAGTGAGCGCTTGAAACACGATATATAAGGTCAGCCACACCACGCCGACCGATTCGCTTTTGAAGCGGATTACTCGAGACGTGAGGTTCTGGAATGCAAAAGTGTTCTTCCAAAAATTACAACTTAGACACATTGGAACAAGAAAAATCCTGCGTTGTTAAGAAATTATCCCAGTAACCCTGCCTCTGGCTGACCGCTTTGTTTAGAAAGTCTTCTTCATTTCACTCTCAATTAGACACTTTACATCTGGATCTGGTGCTCAGCTTGGGTTTCACAATACCATTTCTCCACAATTTTCCTTTCTTTTCACGCTATTCTTATCCGTCGTTGGGAAAACATTCACACAAACTCGTTTTAAAGACATTTCAGAATAATAGGTCCGGAATGCTTCCGAGCAGTCTGGCCGTCTCGTCAAGTACGGCATCTCTCGACGCGTCGAGTCTGTATCAGCCATCGACTGTAGGCCAAGCAACATTACATGTTTGTGATTTCCTCTTTAATTCTAAAAATTAGAACTCATCAAAGCGTTTCGTAGTGATCGATTGAAGTTAGTGTCTCGACGCCTATGCGTGGTTGTTTTCGGCCGTCTATGTGACTCAGAATGATAACTTATCAGATTTGGCCCGGCCCCATCACAATAGGACGACAATATCAATGAAATTCGGCAAAAACTATTTGTATTGTTATTTGTTTGTAACAGCTAACTCGTTCAGAGAATTTGCTAGTGACTAAGTAGTTTTGATACTGTTATGACAGCTGCTCTTACGGCATAACAATTATTGATGTCCTTATGGTAAGTTTGTTCAAATAAGAAAAATACCGTTGATGTGGTACTGCAGGAAGTACTAGCCGTAGGTGAGGATTCTCGGAAAGTGCTATGTAGAAACTTTGCACTAAAAATTTATCTGAAGCTCACAAAGGGTTTAATTGCATCTAGTTGCAACATCCAAAAAAACGCTTAGGAGGCTTGATAACCCACATCGAAACCTAGTACTTGATAGGATATCTTGAATAAAAAAACTCATATTCAAGTTCCCTGTAGTCAACTGATGCAACTCTTTTGAAGGCATTTGCCCCATGGAAAATATTCTTGTGTTTTATAAAAGAAGCATAGAAAAGTAAAGATTTGATAAACATAGAGAATATAATAGATCACGAACCCCCTTATTCTTCCTGGCTCACCACCTCAGCTACAATTCAGCCCCTCTTTTTTCCTGACTTCCACTCATTATTTGATGATAAGGCTACTTTGCCTACCTGTAATACCTTGCAGTAGCGTCCTTGTCGTCCTTGATGACATCGTGAGGTTTTTTCGCCGTCACGGCCAAGTCACCCTCTCATGCTTTCATCACATCGATTGTGCGCAGGGAATTTCTTTCGTCGGCGTCTGGTCCTAAACGGAAAATTTTGGAAAAGCGGCATTGCTTCGAAACAGGGTCGCCGCCAATTAGCCAAAGCGCCCAGATAGTGACGCTAACGTCTACTGTAGTGTGAATAGAGCATGGTTAGCGGTAGAGCGCGCTCGACAGTGCGACGATGAGGAGGGAGAAGGCAAATGACATATATACCGTACGCTGCGGCCAGTTGGCTTCACCAACACCAGACTTTGCCATGAGATCATCAGTAGAACTTTCACTGATCAAAAAGTTAAGGGATAAAGCTCTAGGCGTTGATCAATCTCTCAATCCTCAATTTTTAGCATCTTTTGAGATGATTCAATGTATATCTGGCATTTACGATCACTCACAGGGCCTATCGATGTGTTGAATTAGGGATGCTTATCCTCACGCATAAGTGCGGCATAAATTCACCGACCCCAGTTAGATCGAAAGCCTGCTGAGCCTTGATCGCGTGATCGAACCAGCAACCACGTGTGCCAACGCAGAAGGCCTCTAACCACTGCGCCTCGCGCTCTACTTTCACCGACAGTTCAAGCTATTAGCATCGGTTTAGTCAAGTCCTTCTTCTCCTCCATTCCATTCATGTAGAATCAAATATTCATGAAGCAACGTACCAGCAAAATCACACGCACGTTTGAGAACTTATTTTTGGTAGTGACATTTTGAGCGCTGCCTCACTCTACTGTCTGTATTCAACTGATATAAAACGTAAATGATAATAAAAACATATTCAACTCAAACTTTGACTTAAACTTAAATGCGATACAATCTAGCAATCGACATTCCTCATTATAGAGAGTTAACAATGTTAGAGAAGCATTCTTTACAATCATTAACTGAGGATGAAGAGATGGGAGCCGATCATCTTCAGCTTACTCTGAAAGTCAAAATTAATATATGGAATTGTTAATGTAAAAGATTTTTCAGGGTATGTCGACGCAAGACTATGCGGCGTCGGTCCAACCGACTTATTCGACCAACACAAACGCTTACAGCGCATATCAATGGCCGACTGCTATCAACGGTATCAATACGCTAAACACTCTCGGGACGTATAATCCGTACAATAACTATGCGGCCACAGCGGCCCCCATGAACAATACATATAGCGGCTTCAGAGTTGGTGGTGGAATATCACCAATCGGTGAGTCTGAGCATTTTTCATGTTTTCAATAGGCTTTCATGAAGACTAAAGGCCTTTGAAGAAGCAATACTATATTTACCAAAAGCTGAAACATGAGAGTACTGTGGAACACACTACTTCGCTTGAGCTTCTGCTTCCTTTAGGTGGTAGCCGAAATACCTCTGGTGCAAGTAACGGCACCACGCTTTCAAGTAATTCTGCTTCAACTGCTTCTCCATCGCGCGGTTCGTCCTGTGGTGGAGGCGATCAACAACTGACCAGTTCCGAATTGGTATTAATTAGCGTGTTTTGCTTGTGTTGTTTTCTTACGATAATACTCTCCGCTAGAAGAAAAGCGAAAATGCAAAAAAAAATTCGGGAATCACGTTGCGAGTTAGTATCTTTCACTTCTACTAGTATATATACTGATTTTCAGGCAAGAATTCGACGTACTGGTAACTACGGATGTGCCAAGCCGCCCTATTCGTATATTTCCCTTATTACAATGGCTATTCAGCATTCGGCCAATCATAAAATGACACTTTCCGAGATCTATAACTGGATTATGGATCTCTTTCCCTATTACAGGCAGAACCAGCAAAGGTCAGGACGAGGGTTAGCGACATCCATTTACTTACTCAAACCTTCTTTATGGAATTACGTGGCTTTTGGAGCAAAACATGAATCCCCTACGAATTGGCAATATGTATACTATAAACCAGCAACGTACAACGATTTCGCCCTTTCTTCCTACAAACGTGAAAGCTCTTAAATGTCAAAAACTCTGTACCTCAGCTGGCCGAAGTAATCCATTTCTCATAATTTCAGATGGCAAAATTCAATTCGGCATTCGCTCTCGTTCAATGACTGCTTTGTGAAGATTGCCAGGTGAGGATGATTTTAAGTATTCGATCAGAACAATTTTTATAGACATCTTTTGCTATGGAATTCTTTACTCACGCCTCGTTTAGAACACCTGACAAACCTGGAAAGGGATCGTTTTGGACTCTTCATGAGTTGTGCGGTAATATGTTCGAAAATGGTTGCTACCTTCGACGCCAAAAGCGTTTCAAGGTCAAGGAGCGAGACCCTCCAAGAAAAAAGGTGCATCTAGAGAATTCTTGATGCACTCGCTATAATTTTTCTATTCTTCTCTCAATATCTCAAAATTTTGATCCTTCAGCGCAACAATAATCAGAATCAAAATCATCAAAATCAAGCTAACAACAACTCAGCAATCAAAGAGGAGTTAGATGACACTTACAAGAGTGAAGAAGGAAAAATGGATCTCAGTCAGACGATTTCGAACATATCACAGGTGAACAAATGCTTGACCTATTCGTAGACTGATTTCATTTTCACACGAAAGATTAATCATGTTTCGTTGACTGTATAATGTTCTCTATGGAACTTGACTGTTCAGGAAATCAAGGACCCGCTTGCACAATCTCAACAACAACAGCAAATGCAGTCGATTTCGCTTTCCACTCCGTCGTCGCTCAGTCAACCTACTTCAGTTATTTCCACCGTCGGCTCAACGCCATTAGGATCCCAAACCAGCACGGTAACCGCTTTTCTTTTCCGACCACCTATGCATCATACTTGCAGCACAAGTGTGATAATAGATCCTGTCCGATACGACTGTCAAATTTTTTTCGCTTCATAAATGTGTCTAGTAAGTCCAACATAATAAGGTAGTTCATTGGAACATCCAAGCTTAATTTTTTATTTTCCGTGTTGTAAAAGGTGTCCTTGATGGGTCACAATAGACAGTCAATAAAAGGCCTATATGATTATGAAACGAGCTCAAACGGAATGCCTTCTGGACGCACTTCCTGTATCATTTTCAACTTATGATCAACGAAGCACTTCGACAGCTAGCCTTGCTTAGTGTTGCTGCCTATTCTGATCATGCACCAGGTCGCCGGATGTAGCGATTTTGTCGCCTTCCGGGAGCATTGCTCCAAGGTAGGGGTTGTGTGCCTCGTGGTTGCGTCATTTCCTAGACAGTAAGGTATGGTAGGGGAAAAGGGTGTAAATGACGTGCTGTGCCTCTTTCACACCTTCGCAATTGTACGTTTACATAACTCCTCAGTTACATAATAAGGTAGGTCGGGTGAATAATTGGTGCAATATGATCGCAACTCTGATGAGGTCATGTTTTGAATGCAAGACATCGTTTCAGTAAAGTTTTCGAAAGGATTTACATTCTTCTGTCTAATGATTCTCGAATAGTGAAAATAGATGAACAAAAAAGGTTCACTATGGCATTTCCCACCATTTTTAAGAATTGTTCATCACAGTCTGGAACAACAAGTGTCTTTTCGTAGTACGTGCTGAGTCCAGCATTCCTAAATGACTTAAAATCTAAACATTTTCCAGATACTCCTATAGTTCTCTTCGCTTTACTGTTATGCTTAGCCATTTTCTGTTTCAAACTTAGCTATTATCGGAAGGCTGTAATATGTTGGAGAATGAACTAGTAACAATCGGACACGACCGTAGCGCCATTGCCCGCCATCTAAATGAAATGAGCTACCGTAAAGTTATGTCTTCTTGATGCACTCCTCATGTGTGTTCGAAGAATTATGCTTTCGATTTCCTGGGATTATCAGAGCATTCTCTTCTGGGAGCTGATCGATAGCAAGCAGACAATCAATGCCAACTCTCATTTGAAGCAATTCCGGTAGCTCGCTACAGCGTTGCGATAGTAGCGTCCTGAACGACTCGGCGTCGCCTTTCTCCAGGATAACCTTCGACCCCACATGGCAAAGTTGAATGGCCATATTTTCGAGAAACTAGGCTGGAGCACGATTTATATCCACCTTTAGCGTTGACATCGCCCCATCGGATTATCATCTCTCGCCCTGATAAAGCATCTGCGGGAGGAGAAATTTGAAGACTACAACCAGCTCAGAAGTGAGCTCACCTACTTTTTTGATTGCCAGCTTCATTCCTTCTGGGAGGATGTCGCCCTGTTTTTGCCTAGCAAATGCTTGATTGTCATTGATTATTATGGTGATTGTATTGTTGTTCGATTGATTTCTCTAAACAAATAGCAATTGATTTAGTAGAGGCTTTGAAACAAAAGAATTCAGGGGCAACTCATTAGAAGGCTGTGACCAAAAAATTTGGAACCTATAAACATGGTAATAGTAGTGAGTGAATCCTACGGTGGTAACAGTAATGGAATAAGTTTGGAGATTGTGTAAATCAAGCTGATATTTTTGCGATGAGCAAAGACTAAGTATTTGTTACATAGCAATATTTCCTTAGGCTATAGTCAAGTTATGAGAAACGAGTGGGTTTCTTGAACTTCTGGAGTAAAACTCTAAGCAGTGTGCAATAATTCATACGACCTACGATTTCAGCAATGATTTCCACATTTAGGTCAACCCCTACTACCAACTATATAGTACGGATTTCTCCACTGCTGGAGGCTTACCAGGACTTACAGTACCGTCAGCGTTTTCCATAAACAAATTGATGGATAACACCAATGGTTTCGACTATAACTACTATCAAACAACGGCTAACGATTACGGCGGTTACTCACACACTCTCTATAGGTATTTTTCGTTCACTCATTTCCGTCAGCTGTGCGTGGAACTTTGTGAATTCAATCCTTGAATCGCGTCGAAATAAAAAGCATAACTGAAGCTATAGAGGAAATAGTGTCGTTGTTCCCAATCAGTCAGCCTTGATCACAGATATGCGCAAACGCTTGGCTATAACGGATAATAGCACTTTTGAGCTAAAGAACACAAAAGTTGTCTGCTAGTCGCGTGTCGTCTAGAGAATAATTTCAGCTAGTTTTTCAGGACTGAAGGTAAATAATGAAAAAAATGAGATCTACCGGAATTTGTAATCTTGATGATTCATTAAGATTCATCATTCTCTATCAGTGCAATGTTCTTGTCATAGTCAGAATAAAGAACTAAGAATTTTTTATTTTAGTTCGACAAACCCGAGCACGGCATCAAATCTCTAATGAATTGTTCCCATCACGCCCTTTCGACTGAACCGTCACTTCTCGATGTGTGCAATTTCTCGTATCTGTATATACACTACATAGACTTTTTCTAATCTTTTTTTTTCTCTCCTACGGTTTAATCAGATGCCTTATACTCATGTGTGTTGTGTGAAGGCAACTATATTGAATATTTTCGCATTCCCTTTAGTCGCGAAAAAGCCATCGCTGGTACGATCGATCCCGTCAACTGTAATGATATGAGAAGATTTCCATAAAGAGGGCTCTCCAGCTGACTTCCTTGACTATCAGCTATCACAATTTTATAGATGAGACCATTAAACAGCGTCGTATTGGCTAGTTATTTCGTAAGAGAGTAATAAATTTGGGAACATTGCGATGAACACAAACACGCACACATACGTAAACGAGCGTAATAGGGTGCTTCAACAGCAAACACCATCACCGTCAGCACATAATTCACTATATTGCATTTTAACAATTTATCACTCACCAAATATCACATTTTTGATCTTCGTGTGTAGCTTGCAAACGACCATCACCTAATGAGATCTTTAGAGCAAGCGTTTCGCAGCTTGGACATATAGTCATGTGTTTTGTACGGAATTTTTTACCGTCACATTTTAATAGGGTAATAGATTTATAGGTTGTGGTTCTTCAGGGAACTTAAACTGAGCACTTGATTTCTGGGTTATCGTAGCTGTTTTGTAACGATGATGACCAACTTTTCACCTCTCACAATCCCATTGCTTTTCCTTTTCGTTCTATTCTGGATGTTTCACTTTCTGTAAAATCTTTTTACTCTTGTGAACTATCGCTTTTCTTGAAGAATGTGCATATTTATAATTTTAGAGCGATTATGTTGTTTGTTCTAAATCAAGATGACAATAAAAAATTGAATTGAATAATACTAGTCACTTGTTTTGACGAGTAATATGCATTTATTCCGTGCGATGAACTTTTGATGGAAAATGGTTGTATCTGTTATAGACGTCACTCTGATCACATTTTCATATAGAGTTCATAAGGTCAGGCCTAAACGAAAATCGAGTCGACTGCCTTATGACTAATACTTTCCCATGTTATTTTCTTATAACAGCTGCCTTACTCCGAAAGACTGATATTGTATTATTCTAGTCACCTAACAAATACTGCTCATTTTCAGAAGTAAAACGAAAACTGTTATTTTGTGTTCTAGATTGTTTCACTTGGAGAATCGCTAGTATTCGCATACATCATCGATCTGCTTGCTTTATTTATTCACGGAACAAAGAAAATTAGAGCGTAGTGGTGAATAGCAAGCCAAACTTTTTCTTAGAGCGCGTTTAAACGACACACACGGGGCGATTGGTTCAGTTCTACACTCAGGCTGACCAAATCTCCTATATCCTCGTAATCTACAAATCAGTATCAGACTTTACTTCATACGGTAGGCTAGTGACAGTCAATATAAAGGCCACAAATGCGTTCAAGTGCCTATAAGAATTCTTAATAAACTAGAATGCGTGGTACCTTCCCAAAGTGCGATCTCACTACCAAAAGTTTATACCTTTGTAATCCTCGCATGTCGTTAAAGATACGTATAGATTATCGCAGATAGACTCTTTTAATATTGTAATACTCCCGCATGAGGAGTCTGTGATGCACTGTGAATATCAGAAAAGATTTGCTGTATTTAAGCTGATGAAGTAATTTGTTTTAATTTGAATGTTCATATGTATAAACATTAATATATATATACTAATGGTTGAATAGACTTGGACATTGTGTTCATCTAGTCGCAGCTCTCCTGTTGCCGCTCTCTTCACCGAACATGAGGAGGGCACCTCATTCAAGGGTCACCTTACAAGGAAAGCGTATTCTAGTGTTGGCCTTTCCATTGTTACCTGACACTGGAAATCCACTTGTTATAGAACATCCATTCGCATCAACCTCTAGAAGCGTAACAATGTACAAAGGAGATAACAAAGATTGATCCAGCAAAGCAACAGAGAAGCCACTGGTTAAGTCAAACCACTAAATTTTTGATGATATGCGTAAATAATGCATGAACGACAAAATAATTCTTACTGCAAAACTATCTTTAGAATTTTAGTATTAACGTAGATTCTTATGTTCTGGTCATTTTGCTGCTATCGATTCCGTGGGGAAGTACTGGAAAGTGTGGAAAGATTGAATCAACTCAGCAAGATTTTTTCCAATACTAGATAGATTTATATCTCTTTACAGTAGCCAAAGAGTAGTATATATGCAAGCCTAATTAATATAACTTACACTGGGGGCCGTTTAGCGCACTACGCAGAGTCGCACGGCAATACACAGTTGTTCTCTAGATCGAATTGCCATTTTGGAAAACCCTGTGGGAGCCAGTTAGTACCGGACTTATTTGTGAAGATAAAAGCATTGGTTTGGTAAATAAGTGCGTCTTCAAAAGTGACCATATTGGGCAAATATCCATCGAGGCACCTCTGCACTTCTGAATGAAATTGAATGTTTAGCGCATCCTCAAGGAAATGATCAATCTGCGTTAAACGCTTGATCATTTAATCTTTAGATGTTCGTGACGAGAGGATACTCCTGATAGACAAATCGTCGTATTTGGCGAGAGTTTATCGCCAATTTAGTATTAAATTCGGCTTCTTTCGATGGCTCGTCGACACGATTACTGTTTTCATAAACTCTTCATTGTGCTGGTTCCATTCATTTTACCGCCAACCACTCTTGTCGTGTCACTGGCATAAGAGTGCTTTGAGAGGACACTCGCCCTCGCACGAATGAAACGATAGCTGCGGAGCCAGGCGCGGTCGCATCGAATTCACGATACATATCAACCACGAGGGCCATTCATATCGCCAACCAGCACGAGCGAATACTATATTGCAAGATTGGGTCATCTGCCCAATTAAGATGCTGATGATGAAATATCCGAGTACGTCTTAAAAGAGACAGTTTTATCAGTTCACTGCACTTGTCTCCTCATATACGTAATGGAAATACGCTACAAAAACAATTGGCAAAACCTTAATCGACCGCTAATGAATTTTCTTAGAAGCCTTAGGAAATGATCTGATAGATCATTTCTTCCTCAGTGTTTTCAGAGAGCTAGGAAGCTTTAATGCTAAATCCCCTATAATTTGAACAAAATATCTACTCAGCCCTTTAGCTTCAAGGTTTTGACAACCATGTTTGTTCAAGGTGGCTGTTTTGAAATCTCCTAATTTCCTCCCGTTATGCGAGGCCTTCTTGATGTGCTTGTTTTACAGAATTCTGCCGTCATTTCTTAAAGCTGTTTCTTCTTTGTTACTGTGACTTCATGTGTTTGAACTCCAAGCTCTTTTTTACTTTACAGTTCTTCTTACGACCTAAATAAAACATGAAATCGCGAAACTAGCGAAAATCATCACTGGTGTAGTTTGAGAAAGAATTTTGATTGGTACTGAGTCAATTTTCTCATCACTCATCAGTCAGTAAACTTCCCTGAACAGGTGAGCAAACGAAAATTGTTATGAACGTTCGCAAAAATTCCTGAGCTAAGTAATCACAACATCTAGTGCCTCCTCGATGAAAAACGTTCACAAATAACACATGGATCGATTCATAAAAATATGAACGGTACAGAAAACTTCATATATTAATTAAATTTATTGGTCATAGAGGCTCTTTCACATAAAACATCAGAACGATAGGAAAATAAACATCATACAAACATGCATCAGCTATTCAGTAAAGTCAGTATTGAGCACACGAGGATCTGAATACACAAGGCAATCAATATCACGATAGAGAATCTCACATTTGGACACACGAATGATGAAGCTTTCCAGCAAAGCAGGCACTTCATTTTCCCACACAAATCAATTTTCCCACACTTTCTTCGTCATCTCCATGTTTACTCGTGTTCAGTGTGATTTGCGAGGTAAATATTAGGAGGCGAGAAATTCAAATATTTGTAAAATAGTGTAGAAGAATCAACTGAACCCTCACTGTACGCGGATGCTTCCATGTCGTCCTTATCGCTGAATTAAGCCGCTCATTCTATGCAGTTCTTCGAAGTAATTTGAGTATTTCTTCTTATTTATCGCTTAGCACATTCAATTCCTTCGTCATTTACCAAATTTCTTTCAGACATGTATAAAAGATCACTTTTATTCACAAAAACAAAAGTGCAGGAAGCTAAACGTTGACGTCTTCAACTACCTAGCGAAATAATTTATTTTATAGTCTAACTCTCACTCTATTTAACTATGTCAAACTTGATCAATAACCCTCGAGGTTCATACGTTTTGTTCCAAACTCACAATAAGTGCTTCACAGTGTTTTATGAGCTTCATGACCAAAAATATCCTATTACTCTCAGGTATACTTGTAAATTCTTGCTAATAATTTGCCTGATCGTTACAAACGCTACTTAAGTTTAGCGATGCCAAGCCAAAGTAGTCAGGTCTTAACTCTTACGCCTTATTATGGAATTTGAGGTACCTCAATCAAGAACAGCAACAAGGACATACGGCTTGATTCAAACAGCTTCTTTGAATATAAAATTAGTTAGTCAAGTTAGTTTTAGGTGTCTTGCCTCCATTGCCCAACGTCCGATCGATGGTGCCTACCGTAACGGCTCGGGCTCGACGGTGGTGGTGGTGGTCCATACAGTCTCCACGATTGTGCTGACGTACTTTCGCCATGGCCAAGCGCTCTCCTCGTGAATCGTTCTATTTTCACTCAGGACTGGATTATTCTCGACGCTGACGTTGAGCAAACACACCCGCATATCCACCGTCCCGCTTTCCTCCACAACCACTTCGTCGAAAATATACGAATCGCAATCATATGAGGGATTATCAGCAAGGTGAAAGACACCTCCACCTGACAGAATCAACGAACGACATCAACATTTACATGATATTAGCGTTGAGCAGTAATCACATAGCCATTCACATTGCACATTGTTTAGTTACGACGCTTCCAGTCTAGCAAAAGCTAATATTGGTTTTCTCGGTTTGGTTAACACATGTGCCATGCAAACAAACGTTAGAGATTATACTAAGACACATCTATAAAGCTCAAATCCTCTCCGCTTATGGTCTAGACAAATTCAAAAAAAGGATTGGAATTCCATAAGAAGGCTCGAAATCTATGAATGAAAGATAAAGAGGCAGAACTTGATTCCACTCAAAATGTTATGGAACTGTGCAGAAGCGAAAATAATCATGGACTGAAGCCATAGAGAGTCTTATCAAAGAAGGCTCGCAAGAGTTCTATCTTGCAAATGCACTGTTTCTTCAGACTGCTCAACATCGCGGCAGCAATTCTATTTATTACTAAATTTTGCTAGTCCAAAGAACCCCTTAATCGTCTAAAATTGCTAAGTGCTCCACCCCTGTTTGCCGAACAATATTCTCAGACTGAAGCGGACTTCTATGGATGAAAACAATCAATAAATTCATATTAGTACAACAGCTTTCTGAAAAGCTTCCCATTTCTTACTATGCATGCAAGGCAGGGTGATCACTCGACATACGTATGAGTAAGCTGCCCACTGCTTTAAACTAATATTAATTTCTTTCTATGTACAATTAAATATCGAGCTTTTCGCGTAAACTAGAAATTCGATGATGGACCACCGTAACAATGTCTAAGAGATGCAATTCGGACAGAAAATGGCAATACCAAATGGGATAATTTTGACACACTATGAGAGTAGAATAGTACTGCATACACTAAAGAGCAGAAACACTATTGAAAGATGAGTAGCATCGGCCGTCTGCATCAGACAATTCATCCCACATCTACGGTTCTCTCAGCCGACAGGTGGAAACTCATTGTAAGCCTTGGAGTTTCCGACGAAGCACGATGATTAGACGTTTCTGCCTGCAACAATGCTTTCAACAGATTGATTTAGCATAGATGTCTGACTTCCACTACTTTTTTTATGAAGTAGGCAAAAAGTCTCAACAAGTGCACCATTTGAAAGCCGAATAACTGAAGATATGTTGACTACTGAAAGTTGGTCTAAAATATGCTCAGCATCAAATGAAATACATTTGTAATGAAGATATTACTCTGATATAACATAGAAGCAAACGTATGGTGCATGAGTTAAAACTCAAAATACTGAATTCATCAACGAAAAAAAAATTGTCTACATTGTCTGGAAAACTTATAGTTTTTGAAAAAAATCAAAGTTGATTGCGTAAATTGACAAAGCACCTAATGCCAAAAAGCAGACTTTGTCAAAGAGAGATAATGACTAGTATTAAGGAGCACTTTTCAAGCTTGTATTCGCTATTGTGGCAACCTTTATTACAAAGTGCGTTTTATAGATTTAGAGATAACTATAAAAGCGTATGTTTTACATGGAATGTCTTCTAGAGCGATGAGGAAACGACTACTAAATGTTGAGGTTTTTCTGAACACAGAATAAAATGGCACAAATAAAAGTTCAGAAGATAAATAAAACTGGAAAATGCGCAGATTAGTTTATTCTTCATCTCGAAAAAGATGTAATGTTGAAATTTCCCTCACATTTCGTTTTATCTACATGACGGCACTTTTTGAGGAATTTATTGGCAGAACGGAAGTCATTAGTCAGGCGGATCCTTGCATCTTCGTCCTCACCTCAAAATTTTCGTCACGTTTTTCGTCAATCACCATGCGGCATGCGGTAGCGTTTAGAAAAAGTTTTCAAGTGGTATTGGGTAATGTCTTAGTGTGCGAGCGGCTTGATGAAAGAACATTACTGTCCTACCATAATCCGGAACTAATGGATTAATGGAAAGCAACGGGAGGCTACAGGCGGGTCAACTAAGTACATACATCACGATAATATGACAAATTGGGTAACTTCCACTGTGTAGGTCAACTCCTCTATTCTATTTATTCTACAGATTTTACTGGCAGAAACCAGAAGTCCGGGTAAAACCGCAATATATTAGGTACCTAATACTCCAATTTTTCCCTAACTAATTTTTCATAGCAGGGTACGATGTGAAACACAACCAGAAAGATTCTCGAATTCAGTCAGGGTAACTATTCTAGCATGGCAACCTCAAATTTGAGGCTCACCTGAGATTTTGAATCTTGCTCATATTCTCCTTCTGATTGTATCTCACGTCAGTAAGAACTTGCACACGGATATTTGACTGCTCACAAGACTTATTCTCAAGTATCACGTAGTTGTCAGCACTTTTGCCATCTTCTCATTGTCTTCCAACTGTCATTTATGAGAATTCCGCTATAGCTTGAGGATCTTCTGACTGCCTTTTTAAATGACACACTGACACACTATTGGGGTTAAGCATGGCTTTTATCGAAACACTTAGATAGTATTGCTAGAATGCTTCCAGGCTATCAACACCGAGTAGTTGATCGGTTTTTGTGGATTGGAGAAAAGTTTTCTGCACTTTCACTCAGACTCCCCACGATGACAGATATTGCTGCTATTACAGCGGATATCGTCATTCCATAGACCAATTCAGGACGATATAAGGAACCAAGTACGTAAACGGTTAACTTTCCAGTATAAAGCACTCCACTCACGCTTTCCTAGTCGCAAAAAATATATTAGATAGAGAAGACTTGCTCACTCTTCAGGAATAACACCTGAATTATGAGAACCTACCCCAGTTAATAAAAATTTCTTCAATGAACTTGCAATCAACTGCATGTCTTACAGTTTCTCAATACAATGTTTTCGCGTTGTGAAAAAAAGGAAAGATGCAATATTGGTTGATTGCTATGGGACGAATTTTCGCGATTAACCCCACGTTTTCAAGCTTCTATAATGATCTAAAAAACATTGACAATTTCGTGGCTTCTTCCGAAAATATTAAACATATCGTTGATTCTACTGTGGAAATAAAGCACTGGTTATATACTGTAGAACTTCTGTCCCCTGAAGAGTTGATCCAGGTGTTTGATTACGTCGGCAAGGCCGTTTTAAATTCAGGCGTGTGTAACTCTATATATTGGCTGCGGCATCCCCTTTGGTTTGGTCACCGGAAATTCGATCCACCTAACAATTCTTCCGGAACATAGTGAGAACGCATGGATATATATAGTAAGAAAACTAAAGAGCCGATACCGTATAACTTCGATCAATCTCGCTGTTTTTTCGCCTATGTTTTAACGTTCACGACAAGATGTGCGAGAACTTCCGGTTGATAGGAAGTGAGGAAGTTAGAGAAAAGATGCAAAGAAACTAGAATCTGTGGAATGGATGTATGCTTGCGGCAAATAAATTGCTTGAAATACAAAAAAATTGTGTTTGAAATTCATAAGAAAAATCGGAAGAAAGACGATTTTACGACGCTCGCCTATATGCCACCATATCATGTCTATTGTGCGTCTATAAAACGATCGTTTCACAGATGATTTGGAAGTGTTGGAACCCGAGATTTGCTAAATCGGAACCGAAAAAAGACGCAGAAATCAGTCGTAAACACAAATTGCAATAGGGAAACTTTTTCACTATTGTCACGAATGAATACACCTAACAAAATTCATTTTTCATGCTTATTAAAAAGAATTAAAATCAGGCGGAGCACTTGGATTATTAATTTGATTCCTCAATTCCAATATGATGAAATTATTACTGAAATAGGTAAGACATAATTGTTGAAGAGCACCGTGTTCCTACGCAACCAAAACGCATCTACCTTTTTCGTGGCTTCTAAGATTTCTATGAATTTAGCTAGCTTCACTACTTCATGACTCAGAAAGCAATGGTAGACTCTGTAGCGGTGTTTAGTTGCAAGCTTCGTTGTAAATCACAATATGATAAGCCAAATGAAGTAAGCTCAATAAATACATTGTCATCTCACCAATACGTTTCTGCTGAGTCTATAACCGTCACAATCTTTGAAGGCCATTTCTGTCAGACTTAGTGTATCTGAGCAGCCAGCCAGATGAGCGAAACATCTGTCAAGGGTCTTGCTTTACCTCAGCGGTGACGAGCGCTCGTAATTTCCACCCCCAATACGGTCGTTTCCGTCAGTGTTAAGCGTTTATATGAATGTGTCGGGGGCGGTTTTATTTCTTTTACACGGCACAGCCCAAGATTACATAAGGTGTCGCCTACGATGCGACAATACATGCAAATTTATGGCCGATCAACGTGGCGCATGTTTCAGGGCCGACAAGGTTACGGTAATGGAGAGCACAATGAGTATCCCTCACAGAGTAAAGAAAGCAGATCTGCAGAAAACTACAACATACATCATGGCAAATGATACTCGTTAGTCAATAAGATTAACAAGTTACAACTATGATTACCGCGATTTTACAAATTATACTACTAACAGGTATGGATTTGTTGCAAAACGACTCAGCCGCCTTTGTTGATTGTCAAAGCTACGTCGGCTGCCTTTTCGAGCTTCAAAAGTACGAACAGGCTCACATTTTTGTATTGGTTGCCTATTTATCTATCTTCAAAAAGGAAATAAAACTAAAATACTCATATGCCTCTTGACTAGCTTAGTATTACAACTCTGGCTAGGCATCCAGCTGGAAATGTGGCTTCCTCCTAGCACGGAAGAACGAATGACGGAATGACGTTACGCCGTAGATCAGATATGAATCATCTGCACAGTCCTAACTCATAATAAGGCTCAAAAGTTAACTGATATCGACACGTATCCAAAAAACCGATGGATAACACGCGATGGAATAATTGTGCGGTTATAAAAGAAAGACTTGTGAAGTGGAGAAAATCTACGCAATCGTTTGAGAGTCACGTTGAGATTTCTGTGTCAATGCTAAATCCTACCTCCATCATTCATTATGTTCGAGTACCAATCTACGATGACTTACGAACAAACTAGTCCCGCATGACTCCGCTAATCCAAGTCGACGGTAGCATTTCCGATCGAAGCCAGTTCCTCTCTATTCCACCTCGATATTGCTTCGTGGGAAATTGTCGAACTACGGTAGAAAAACAACACAAAAACTCTACGTTGCGAATTAGCGTCGGGCGCAAATGTTGCCTCTGGGGAAAGTTTTGCAGAGATGGAGAAAACGAGGACCACGGTGGAGGTGATACTTGCTATCCTGTTTACTGGGAACGAGAAAGAAACATTCAAAACTATACAAATTCATCGAAAGCATTGGAATTTTTTTACTTTCAACTGCAGCGAACATGAAGACTAAAGAGTGAAGGGAAAGGAGGAACGGTCCCGTCAAAATTTCACTGAAAATACCGAATAGTTGGAGGAAGGCTTTAAAGCTACGTAGTAAATTGCAGTGAAAGTTGAATAATTCAGTGGCTCTCATAAATAATAGGTCCTAACTAAAAGGCTTGTAGCAATGCGGAAAAAAAATAGCCAGGTCTTCAAATGCCATTCATAACGCATAGTCATCTTAAGGCTGTTGAACCTAACCTAACTACAACTACAACCGCTTAGGGAAACAGCAAGATTCAAATGATAAAGCGGGTTTCTTTTTCGTAAATCTTAAATCGTGGAACCGGAAAGATTTAGCTTGACTACCTCACCTCCCCGGAGCAACAATCTGCATTGCTATCATATTACACAAATGAAATGGACACAGTTGTTCATGAACGTTTAGCCAATTTTTAGACAATCTGAAACCGCACTTTTACGAAACCTGTAAATCACTGCTGTAGCCGATGTAAAATTTGAACATATTTTTGAGATGGATTGTATCTTCGCTTAAATTAGACAAAGATGGTGCTTATGTCTCAGGGTCATTGACCTATGACCCGGATCGAAAGTTGCTGTGGAGCGCGAAACGCCAAAGCAAATATAGACGACGGGAAGAGCAGCACTTCATTCTCGGCAAGGAGCCAGTCCACCTAATTACAGGGAACAATGGTTATTCAGCTATCTATGAATGCAAATACGGTAGCATCTTTGACAACATAAACACATCAACTTCTCCTTCTCATTACTGAGCGCATATGTTGGTGGATTTCTGAATATCTTCAATAAGGAGCAAAGACTAACTGCATATGACCAATCCTACGAGAAACTCAAACAAGGAATCTTGAAGCAAGAAGACTCTACTGTGCGTGGAATTGCCCCAGGCTACTTACCAGAAGGAAGTAAAATAGGGAAAGAAGAAAACGCTGCCTGCTTAAAATGAGTTTGATTTAGGAAATGGATTAGCTATCCATGCAGGATATTGTATTTTCCTTTAACCTTGGCAAAACCAACCAATCATAGTTTCTTCATTAAATGAGCCTGTAGCATTAGGCTGTGAATGCAGTTTGTACTAAACATGGTGCTCTATCACAGCCGTCAATAACACGATTTCTGCCCGATAGACTTCCTGAAGATAACGAATCACTATGAACGGATGATTGACCAATTATATAGCAAATTACTATGATCAACTAAATAGCACACGTTCATCTTGCTTACAAGAAATTCGTCGTGAGGTTCCTCATTTGAGCAGTGCTTTAGCGAAGAAGGTTAGACTCAATCAGGACGAAGGGGAAAATTGACAGCAAGGTCAAAGGACAGTGGACGACTGACTTGAATATCCGGGCTCCAAAGAGGACAGAGGCGACGAAACGTTAGTCGGATAAAAACTTCTTATTGTTCTACTCTGCAAAATGACTGGTACAAATGCATGATTGGGTTCGTCTCCATCAAATAACCTCGTGTACATCTAAAGCCCATGTAGGATAACCATTTCCACAGCGAGCTAGTGAGTCATCAATGAAAACAACTTTCTTGAAAACCGGTAATCAGAAGCTTCTACGCTAAGTGTGATGCCCTTCGCTTTGTACGATGAAGTACCCCGTTGTGCAGCTCAGATGTGCCACAGGAACGAACGGGCACTTCAGCAGAGCCAGATTGAATTACTCGATCGTTAACACTATTGGAAGAGCAGGTAATATAGCAAGAGATCGTACCACAGTTCGTTTTTCACTTTCAAAGTCGTTTCAAAACACCGGGATTTTGAATGTGGCATTTTTGAGAGATGTGACATTATGAAAATGTTTGGTTATCTAATCAACAGACATCAGATTCAAAAGGAAAACACTAAAAGGTCAAAATCAAGTCTATTCGCATTTAATTTAGTTTAGATAATATCAGCATTAACAAAAACTATAGTCATTGGAATTTCTTCAATCAAAATTGGAACTCTTAAATTAGCAGTCTAGAAAGTCGTAAAACCTTTGTTACTAGATGATGAGATCGAGTGGTCCGAAAATGTATTCTCACTAAAAAAAAAATACTCAAAAGCAATATAAGGCAAGTAGAACTTAGAATACCTAGTATGCAATCACTTTTGGATGGATAAAACAAACTCAAAAAACTCAGGCGTCCCTGACGATAAAAAATAGTGGCACTTGTCTGTTGTATAGCTACAAAAGAAGATTCGACCCCAATCTAAACAAGGGTTGTTCATCAGAGTGTTTGTAATCATTTGAAAGATCAAATCTCTAGCTATTGCGTTAGGTACCCGTTTTTTGAAAAGACCTTTTTATAACACTGTGGCATCTGAAAAACGTTATATTTCATGCCAACCTCTCACTTCAACCTTTACATCGTTGAAAGCACGAAAAGCAAGTTGCTCTAACGCAATCGATCAATCGCCATCGAATAGCATCCGTTCACCCCACCCGTCCCCCTGCCTATGCTGAGCCCACATTTTAGTCGGAAAAAACCGAGAAACAACGCTCGCATATGTGAACCTCGAACTAATTTTCCCTGCTACACTGCAGTGAAACGATATTTCGAGAAGATATGCACAACGTTGGAATTATCGGAACGTGCGCTATCGAGTGGTCACTCATAATTCCAGGAAGCAGTTTTGTCCTGCGAGAAATGTCCACGTGTGGAACACAAATGTTTTTTTTTTGTTACAGTATTATGAAAAGCTCTTTCAAAAAGGAGCATGTAGTGCAGTAGCTGGAGATTTGAGCTTTCGAATGATTATAAGTAGTCTCATAAAAAATTCCTGTCAAAAGGGGTCGAATCTGCATTTGTTGCCATATAGCTAACAAGTATCAAAATAGTTATAACGAATACCGTAGAGCTGCTGAGATACGAGCCAAGTTTGGAACCTGTGGTGGCTTCAAGCTCGTAGATAAAAAACACAACAAAAGATTCCGAAATTGAAAACAAAATAATCAAACGAGTAAAGAACACTGGGAAAAGAAACGAAACAAACGCAAAGAACTAGGACCATTTCGTGATTGCAGTTAATAGTAAATTTGATACCCGGTAGATGAACTTGAATAGCTGAAATCGAACAGAAGTGACATCCTCAGAATCAGATTTGAAACGATCACTTCAATCGATAGCGAATTTCAGGTCAGAACTTCGCAAATCTGATAATTTCGCGGCAGTTCAACGACCGTCAACAGGACTTACTTGTCGATTTCGCTTCGTAACTTCTGCACGTCTTCAATTTCAGAAAAGTCCGTTTGAGTGTTGTAGGTGTAAGTGGACATGTTTGACACAGTCCGTCGTGCAGCCGGCACTGGATGACCGTTATTATTACTGCGAAGGCTAAAAGCTTCACTGAAACTCAATGACACTTCAAACTGAACTCAAATGTATTCATAGCCGTGAATGAAATATCTCAAACTGAAAACGAACGGAAAATCAGCAAGGTGATGCATTTATCCTATGTAAAGGGAAAGAAAGATTACAGTGGATGTGAAGCGAAATGTTCTTCCGTGAAGCACCTCTGCACAGCTGAATTTTGATGGAAAATCAGAGAGAAATACAGCAAAACATTTATTTTACCCGTTGAAGAAAAATAACATAAGAAAAGAAGAAGGTACAAACTTTTCTATATCTTCCTTAAGCTTCGCCTTTTCCTTGTGAACGGCGTCAAGTTCGGCTTGTATAGATGCTACCTCGTCTTTTCGTCTGAAAACTCCACGTTGCATTTCCTAGTGGGAAAATTTCAAAACTTATGAAAAGTGGAAAGAAAGAATTGTTGGGACCATCACCGCACATGATATCAGTTGATGTAAAAATAAGAAAAATAAACAGTAGCGCATGAGTCAAGAGACACCTTTGGCCTGCTGTAACACCTGCTTCAGCATATATAATATATATATATATATATATATATATATAATATATATATATATATATAGTGTATAGCCATTTTTCGAAGCTTCTGAAGTGAATTTATCCTTCTTTCTCCTTAATGAACGACAAAGTTTACTTCACGTTCGTTAATTAGAATACGAGCATCCAAGATGAAATACAATAAAAGTTAGCAGAAGCTCTGTCGCGCTTCCTCTGCTTTACGGAAGACACGCTCACTCATTTAAGCTGATATTCGCTATACTTCCCAGTTTCAGTACTTATTATTTTTGTTTAAAAAAAGTTATAATGATACAACCGATGCTCACTGTCATCGGAATATTTCGACTCTAGAATATTCCCTCAAAAACCTGAATACCACTTTTGGCCCTCCGTCCGCTCCCATCAACATTTTCTTCCTACATTTTCACAACTTATAATTCGTCAATAATGACAGCTTTCAGATAAAATTTATTGAAAAGGAAAGACGCTGATCAACACACACCTTGAAGTTTGTGTGTCATTCTACTTCTTCCAAGAGTCACCAAAACAAAAATTACTGAGAATTAATATAGCTCAAGTTCAATTATATAGTTTCTGTTCTCGCAAAAAAAAGAATTTGAATGATCATTTTTGAAAATTTAAAATCATGAGAAAAGCTAATTCCAAGTCACAATGGGTGACACTATCAATTCCATCAGGTAAAAATCAACAGATGAGTCATTTTTGCATAGAAAACGTTTATTCCAAGCCACTTGGCCTTGAATAAATGTTAGATTTCACCTAGTATCTATTGCTCGAAAATATCTTATCATATAGGCAACTTACTTTCTTTCTGCTTGATCAAGAGAGGATCGCTGATCTTCGATTCTCGACTCCATCACTTTCATCTTCGCTCGTAACGCTTCCAATTCGTTTGCTAACTTATCCCGTTCATTGTTCGCCCTAAAATTCTCTATATTTGAAGATCGTGTGAATATTGAAGCTTCGTTTTTCAGTTACTTTCACAGATACACCTGCGCTTTATGCGGTATTTTGATTGAACGAATATAAATTTGCCAAATGTAGCGCTTCGTCAAAGTTAATCGCTAGGAAAGCTCAGTGCTTCACTACTGTAAACAACATCAGCTTGGCTAAGTGCGATTTTTTGAAGCTAAGTGAATATTCGAGTGACTTTTACTGCAAGTCGAAATGATGGTAGACGTGACTGATCATTTTTGCTGTGCTATGACATTCTTGTAAATGATAGCGCACACATGCTACAATGAAGGGACAAGAGATGTCGCTACAAAAAGAGGATTTTTAGTTGTATGTCGACTTTACTCGCACTGATGACAATGACAAAACCAGTGCGTGGGCGGAGGTGAAGTGGTGCCAGTGATTACGTGATATACACAAGGCAGTGATTAGATCCGAATTATGTCAATCAACCCTCTCATTCCTAGAGGCTGAGGAAAATGCTGGCAGATTCGTCTGGGAAGCCAATCCCAAGTCCATGAAATCTAGGAACAACCCATCAAAAGCATTACAGGGTTGCATAAAAAAAGTGATTGAATTATTCAACGATATTCGTGATAAAAAGCAAAAACTCCAATCAGCAACCGAAGCCACACATAGATCCGAAAACTTTCGTGGGTGAGAATGAGAGGAAATGAATTTAATTTCAAAAAAAGTCAAGGAATCTGGACAATATGTGATGCTCGTTATGTAAATTGAAGGTGCATATTAATGAGATTTATGCTAAAACTTTCAAGGGCTATGTAGTACGAACAAACTTCGTCACGAATCATTGTGAGAAGTGGTGGAAAACTTATAACAGTTCATTGATCCGTCATCAGAGTTTTTTTACTGTGTGAATTCCAGTACTTCCAACACTCAATTCGCTTTTCGTCTTTTTCATGAACGTCGTGGAATACTCGTTGAGCACGTCTCTCTGCAGTATCGAGGTAAGATTGCCTAGCTATGGCGTTCGTTGCTGAGTTCCGGAGGGTGTTGGAGGGGAGAAGGCAGGCGCAAGGCTTAGTCCGTGCGCGTTGCGACGAGCATCACAGCCGCTCAGCCACGGCGCCTTTGCTGGAAGAGGTGGAGAACCAATTTTGGAAAAAATTAAATTGTAAGACGGTTAGCATAGTCGCTTTATATTAGTATATATGATTTCAAAAAATGATGAACATAAAGTTGGCACTCAAAACACAGTCCATATCTTTCGCGAAGTTCTTCAAATGTTTGATTCAATTTTAAAGCAAAACAGACAAGCTTATAGGTAAACGTGCATCGTTAAATGCCTAAGTGACATATGATCATGGAAGGAGTTTGTTTATAGCGGATGAATATCCGAATTATCCATCTATCAAAAAAATTACTGATCAACTAACACTTTGAGTTTATCAGTGAATTGTTTCGTAATCAACTCCTTCTCCACTTCCAGAGTTTTTTCGGCCTGTGAATGTGCTTTCAGCATTTCGCTAGCTAGCCGAACATTCTCTGCAGCAAGCTAAAATTTCTTCCATAGAATATTAGTCACTTTGAAAATGTTGATGAATTAATTCTAATGTACTTCGAAGAATGCAAAGTTCAGGAACGTAGCAACATTTATAGTTACTATTGTTTGTGTTAGAACGCATGTGGCGCAGTGGTTAGAGGTGCTCTGCGTCGCACATAAGGTCAGTGGTGTCATCTCACGCTCATGGCTCACCCAACCATCCATCCCTCCGGAATCGGTAAATTGTTACCAAACAAGTCTCAGACTTGTCTGGGAGGATAAGCAGCACTGACTCGGTTCAGCGGGAGGCCACCGCGAGTCATTGTAGAGGTCAGATATGCTTTCAATCACCTCAAACGAAATTAAAAATTGAGGTCGAATGCATGGCGCATCCCCCCGGGGTCGATCAACGCCAAGAGCTTTATCTTTTATTTATCTTTTATTGTTCGTGTTACTGTATGAAGGGAACATCTAGTAAAAAAAAAAGCTAGCAATTAATCTTCTATTCAATAAACAAAGACCTTGGATTCCTCTTCAGAGCTGTTACGTGCGTCTTCAAGTTGCCGTTCCATCTCTTCGATCTGTTCCAACCATTTCTTACGCTCCTGTGTTAACTCTTCCCGTTTTCTTGCTTCGGTCTCGAGAAGCGCCGACATGTCGCGCATATTGGAGACCATTTCAGCGTTATTCTTCGTGGCTTGATTGAGTCGACTCTCCAGATCCGCAACCTGGAAACAAAAGCATCACCTTCTGAAAGTTCTCTACCTTTCCAATCATAAAATTTCTACATTACTGTCACAACATTGCTGTCTAGATTTAACTCTTCGCGCATTTACTCCTTTCTTCGCATTCGTCATCCGAGAGGTCTTCGAAAATTTCGCTTGCTGTCTGCTGCTGCTTGAGAATTTCGTATTTTCTGCAATCGTCACAGAGTGCTAATGGAAACTTTCTCCTTGGGTCCCTTCTTTGTGACACGAGAATAGGAAGAATAGGAGAAGCTATACTGCTTATGGATTTCAAGAAACGCTAAGTGGAAACCAGTATTTTGCTTTTTGGTGAGTTGAGCAATCACAGTATGCTCTTAAAAACTATTCATCACGTCTTCTCGTGAGCCTTGGCATTACAGCAATAAATACCAAATATATCAAACAGAAATAATTAAAAGTGCGTAACAACAGTATTCAAAATATGCGCCATAGTCTGACCACATTTCTTCCATCTCTTAGGCAACAAATTAGCACCGCGTTTATACAGCTCGTCATCTGTGAACTCAAAGATAGGGTCAATCCTCCACAGAAATGATCAAAATCTCGGAACTTTTTCTTGCTCAGGAAGTGCTCTATCGACCGGAAGAGGTGATAGTCAGACGGCGACAAGTCAGCACTGTACAGCAGATGATTCAGTGACTCCCAGCCTAGTTCGGTCAACCTCGTTTTTGTCAATTTGGCGACATTCAGCTTTGCATTTTCTTGAAGCAGGATGGCATTGCGGAGGCATCGACGCGATACGGTCCAATTGCAACAGTTCAAGTGGTCGCTTGGACACAATCCTTAAGCCCTTGCACAGTCGATGTTCTCGAAGGCGGTCTGTGCATCACATTCCAATTCGCACTGGTAAAGCAGAAAACTACAATGAAGGGTTTGTCGAGCGGCCACGATGCGGCAAATATGGACGAATTTGGTACCATAGGAAAGCAGAGAAATTCAGCATAAACGGTACAGCGTTTTTGCTTGAGAGATAGCAGAAATGTGTTCAAGCTAATGGCGTATACTTTGAATAGTGTTTCAAATAATTCTAAATAATTCTGCTTGAAGAATTTGGTGTTTGTTGCTCTAAAGAATATAAACTTAAGAGAAGACTTAATACATGGAAAAATCTATGAGGGTATTCTACTAATTAATTACGATTATGTTTATTATCATGAGAGCTACTACTAGCATATACGTGTAATCAATTAGGCAACGTAGTGGCAGTGATGTCGTTGATTACGAGCATGACCCTTCTTTGACCCTACTACGTTATATCAAGGCTTCCATTAACCCGTAATGCGATTAGTAACGGAGTTGCTCGAAAACAGGGTACTTCTTTGAATCAGCGTTGAAACACACAAACACGGAAATTCCAAGAGGAAATTACCTAATCAGAACTAAAAACATTAAAGATTTAGGCAAACATTTACTCAAGCACCAGCCAGACACGCACTTTAGAAGCTCGAAGGTTGCTGTGGGTGATGAATGCCATAAATCAAATCGAACGCGAAAAGTGCTGTTATCCCATTTGATATATGTGAAGATGTGTTATCAAAATAATGTAAATTTGATGTGATAAGTGATAAATACGATTTTAAATTCTTTTTCATGAAAACTTCGTATCGCATCCCAAAAACGCCATTCTGTAAACAAAAAATCCAATATAAAGCAATCTAAAATATAGAAGTCAAAATTATTTGGACATTCTTCACAAAAAATATTCAAAGAATATTCCTCTTTAAACAATACTCCTGTTTATTGTGACTACCTTCTTATTCAGTCTCTCGTTTTGCTCTTTAGCAGCTGCTTCCGCCTCGTCTCTGAGCTTCTGCAGCTCTTCTATCTTGGGAGAGGAGGTTGACCTTTCCTTTAGTGCCGTCGTCATTCGTTCGCACTCCAGCCGGTGTGATTCTTCAGCATCCGCGAGCCGTCTCTCGGCCAGTTCTAGCTTTTCCTGGTAGATTGCTGCCGTCTCTTTCTTTTGCCTTTCTAGCTCTTTCACTTGCTCCACCCTTGCTGATTCCATATCTTCTATTCGCTTTTCCAACCTTAATTTGTAAACTTTCTGATTGATGTGCATGTAATCAATTAATACTGAAATCAACGCACGGTGCTAGTTTTCTAATAACTGCTGACATTATCCAGTAAATGAAGTAATTGAAAACCTAGGACGTGGTAGACCCATGAAAGAGTCTTCTTGATGATATCAAAGTTACATTTGCATAATTTTTATAAAATAGAATCTCATTTATAGAAATTTTCTTGACTTAAAGTCTGAGTCCTAAAACTGGAGATAAATTCCAGTAATATCGACTCCTTCATTTACTGCTTAATTTTGCTTGCAAGCGCAGGGTTATATGCGAAGTGCAACTGCGAAATACTATGTAAACTTATGCTTACATCATGGACTCAACCGTAACTATGTCTTTCCATGGCAGTGAATGTCCGCACTACACCGCCGAGGCCCTCGCATTACCCTTCTTGTGCTTAATTTCTTAGTGTTCTGACCGCAGGCACCAAAGCCGGACGTATTAGGTTGGAAAGAAAATTTCTTTCGTTTGGATGGGAATGCCGTTATTTCGCATGAACGTATGTGATTTTCGTGTCATTTGAAAGGCCTACTTCTTGCGCATCTGCTGATATATAATTTGCCTATACCTGCTGCAGAATGGAATTGTCCAGGGAATAAAAACGTTTGTTGATGTTTTACGAGTACAAATTTGATTCAAATGCTGCTAAATGCTGAGTTCTTTGATTCAAAGCCGAAGGAGTGGTACTTCGATCTGATCCGAAACCTGACGGACCGATGGCAAACGCGGTGGATAATGATGGCTGTACTTTGAAGAATAGTTGTTGTTACTTATTGTCTGATTAGCATGAATTTTGAATGTTTTATCAAACGATGGAAACTTTCTTTCCAACTTAGTATAATGAATTAATGTGGAAACAATCATCACATGCTTTATTTCACGATACGTCAATTATTTAATGGCACTTCCCAGAACAGACCAACCCTAAAGCCAGCATCTTGTTTGTCAAAGATTGTGTATTCTAATTATTCTGTCTAAAAACAAAAGCCACTTCAAGAAGTCATAAGCTGGTTTGAGACCGAACAGTTCGGATTTTTGCAGATACGCATTTGAATCAATGCACATCGTCTTTTATGTGTTGAACATTTTAACCCAATATTTGTCTTATTGAGAGTAAAAAACTCAAGAAGACTATATAGTATGAACTGAATTCAAGCAATGGTTGATAAATTTGAAACCTCTCTTTATGCGCCTCATGTGACGTCGTCATTTCATTCAATTTGGCTGTGGTTTGTTTTTCCAATTCCTCAAAGTGCTGCTTTATCTGTACAGCCAAATTCTTGGAAGATTGGTCTCTATCTAGTGACTGTGTCGAAGCTCCTTGAATGCTCATCAGAGTGCTTTTTATCTCTTCGCATTCCTAAACGTCAAACATCGAAAGAAAGCAAATTAATAAAGAAACTTCATGTATATCGTAATCTAAAATGTCCAGATTACATGGTTTGATTATTTATTTCAAAATCATGAGAATTCTTTGCCCGGAAAAAACATTTCTAACTGATTAAATTGGGCAAATATTTGTGAAGAGAAATCACATGAGTGTTACGTATGTTAACGTAATGTCCAAAACTTTATCTAAAATTATTTTCAGATTTTTCGGAGCCTTAATTTGCCAACGACATATGCATGATGAGATTTCGGTTAGGCTTCATATCACCCAGATATTTTGAAAGAAACTTCAATCAAACTCACTTTCTCCACTTCAGCCAACGCTTCGGATGCGATTTTGCGTTTGTTCATCTCCTCGGACGCTAATTCTTCAGCGACTTTCAGTTTTCCCTTATATTCTTCCAGTTCTTCCAAAAGTCTTTTAACCTACAAGATACCGGTTTGCCAAAAGAACTTTTTGATAGAAAGCCACAATAAACAAGATACAATCGTGTCCTATACCTTTCCACGTTGTTCCTCCGAAGCTTCAATCAGTTCGCTTTTTTCTTTGGCAGTTAAATCTCGGAAACGACTATGTTCATCTGAAATGATTACGTTTCACTTTGGAAAATTTCAAACTCAAATAGTTTTTTGCACGGATGATCATAGACAGAAAAAAATGATCTTTCCAAAGACACATTTCATTTCATGTTGTTCAAAATTCGATGTGATACAGTCATATGAAACTACTGACCACTTAACGACATGACATCAAATGAATATTACGTATTCAACAAGTAACGTTCAGTAGTTGAGGAACATTTTTTTAGCTTAATAAGAATAGTTTGGTAAACTGTGGACCTCGTTCTTCTGAGAAATATAGCCTTAGGCAAAGATATTCGTAATTTTCACTACAATTAATGCTCACCTTGTAACGCTTCACATTTGGATCGGCTACTGCTCGCCTCTTTCTGTAACGTATCACACTTCTCCATTAATTCTTGCAATTTTCGCATAGATTCCTCTTCGTTAGCCTTTTGCTCACTCTTGACCTTCTCGAGCTTGTCACGCAAAATGCGAGTGTCTTCCCTGAGTTTGCTGTTTTCAGTTTCCAGTTCATCTCCGTTCTCTAATTTCAATTGATTTGATTTCTGCTGTTCGGTCGACGCAGTAACAACGGAAATTCTGGAAATTTATAACGTAAAGCAATGTCGTGTAATCACGGATGAGGGTTCTCACTTCTCTTTTTCATCCCTTTGTGTTTCCAACATGTCTTTTTCTCTTTCCGCTACTTCGGCACGGCCCTTCCACTCTTCACACATTTCCGCGGATCGTTCCAGTTCCTCCCTTAGTTCTTGCACTTCGGCATGTAGCGATCTGATCTCTTCTTGGAATTGTCTAAAAACTGCCCGATATTTTGCGTGTCCTACAGTTTTTACGTGTAACCTAATGTTTTTGCTCTAAAAAAAACTTTCCTATTTCTGACAATCGAATGGTTGACTGTGTTAGACATGAACATCAAGCAAAAATGAACGCTAGAGAACTAAAAACAGTCTGAGTAGAAACTCGATAATATAAATTTGATAATACCGTTTGTTTCGAGTGTTTTCTTGACACCATGCCCAAATTTCAATATAATCATTATTATTATTTGAGCCAACATGTCATGTGGTCTGTTAATGGGCTCTTGTACAACCCGATACACGTCTTTCCGCCTTGACAGCCTCGTCAGGGTATCGGGCTGTACAAGAGCCGATTAACAGACCACATGACATGTTGGCCCAAATAATAATCCTGAGACATGTAAATATAATATAGTGTAATATAATATAATATAACATAATATAAAATAATTTTCAAGCATATTGAAACTTGAGCTATGATCTTAAGAAAACACCCGAAACGAAAGATATGTAGGGGTCCCTAAGAGGATTGGTCAAAGAACGTGTATCGGGTTGTACGAAGGCCCACTAACAGACCACATGACATGCCGACTCAGACAGTAATTATTGAGATAAATCTATTGCTTTATAAGCCGAGATGTCATGTACCTTTTATGAGCAACTTATAGAGCCCGATACATGTGTTCCGGCTTTGACAGCCTCATCAGTTGGGCAGGTCCTTAGTCTTCAGCAATCCTCTCGTGGCCTCTACATCCATCCTGTTTAGAGTAGGTGACGACGTACGAATTACACGTGCCGTCAAGTGAAATAAATCATTAAAAACGGCAGTGTTTTCGCACTCGATTGCTCTTGGTTGGTTTCTATAAAATATTATACCCTTCGTTCTAGTCTTTTTATTATGACGAATTTGACTTGATCACAAATTTAGGACCAAAAGTGTTGATTAATCAAGACAAGAGTATAAGTTCCTATCGTACCCATTCTCAGCACGAACAGCTGAGAGCGATGTCATAAGTGTACTCAATTCATCGGCCACTGACGCTTTTGACTCCAGCTTCTTGTTCTCGGATTTTACTTCGCAGAGCTCATTTTCCAAGTTCTTCAACGCCTCTTTAGTGGCAGTGAGTTCACCCTGAGATCCTTCGAGTTTGGCTTGGACTGCTGCCCTGAAAACGATTAGAGAAGCGAATCAAAAAGAGAACAGCTCTAATCTTTCCAATTCACCACCTATTTATTGATATATTTCCTGTTGCAGAAACTATGCAGACTATAGTATTCAAACAGCTTCATTACCACTCATTTGAAAAAGTAACAATTCAAACAAAGTTTAAAAGGAAAGAGAAACAATCGATAATTAAGAAAGTTACTCTGCCAATTAGCCGTAGCTTTCTACATCTGGAAGCTCCACACAGTTTCGGTACCCATGAGAAAGGTATAAAGTCTGGTATAAATTTTGAACACAAATGTTGAATTTTACAACGAAAATACACAAACGGAAGATATAATAATACGCTCAAGGGCCCCTGATAGAAATTCGTCCCAAGTCATCAATTCTTCCATTCCTTCAATGTTAGGAAATTGGAATAAGACTTTACAGAAAAGCGGTCATCTAATAAGATCTAACGAGCTGCCTTGGAGGGGAACGCGAATACGCTCTGTTGCCATTCTCACAGGATTCTATGGAGAATCTATTTCAAAATTCATGAGTAAAAATCAAATACTCAAGCCGCAGTTGAACCCAAACGTAAACCCAACACATTTCTGGATTACTGACGTGAAAAAATGAGTTGATTAATAAAAAGACGGAATTACGGAAAAATAATTTGTGATAGTGTTCCATGTAATAATAAGTTAATAAATGAACATTCCATGGAAAAACTCACAGATTCGACTCAATTGTCGATTTCGTTGCTTCTGCTTTTTGTAATTTCCGCTCAAGTTCATCAATAAGCTGTTTCTGCTCTTGTGAAGACACCTTAAATTTCTACTTTCAACAGATGCTATAAGTTGATTCACAGTATTTCTTGCCAGAGAAAGAAGACACTTACCTGGAAAGACGTCTCAGACTCTTGCTGGCGCAATACAAGAGCTTCGTAGCGTGCTTCTGCTTTTCTCAGCTCTTCTCGCAAAGCTTTCACCTTTAACAGTTGAAGAATGCAAAACAGACTTGATTGTAAACAGCACTCGCTGGCAGTTGTGAAAAGCAAAGTTTGACGGATTACTATAGCGACTCAAAGTCTCATTATTGAGAGTAGAAAATCTTTTTGGGTCTAGATCTTTGGCTTTATACCGTGCGTCTTGTGAACGACGCTTATTGAATTGATTTACAAGGAGTCACTAGCCCTTCTTCGATTCCCAAACGAGTGATGGTAACAAACAAATAAATGGTGGTGGGAGAAGATAAGTAATTTTGATTAACACAACCTCATCAGTATCCTTCCCCAAGACGTTGAGTTGTTCTTGCAGTTGCTGCACTCGGCGTTCAGCATTTATCAACTGATGTTCTTTTGCTTTCACATCGGCTTCAGCCTGTTCTGCCCGAGATTCAGCACTTAGTAGTTGCAATCGTATGGTCTTAAAGTGAATGTTTTTGAATTGATGATGAAATTATTTATCTAAAGAGATAAAGAAGCTGTGACACCTTCCAAGATCTTCACGAAGTAACTGACTTTCTATAATTTAACCAATAATATAGAGCGTTGTGCAAAAGCACTTGCCTTAGCCGGGATTCGAACACAGATCTCGCTCTTTTCTGGAAGCGCGTGCTGAACCGTTGCATTACGACGCTCGTTTTAATTTACATAATCATAAATCTAAGTGCACCACCGTTTTCGCATAGAGGAAAATGTGGCGGCGAGTTACTGCGACAGTTAGATATGCATTCATTCAGCTCTAACCTTGGGGATTGATCCATCCAAAAAAACTTTTTACCTTTCAGGTGGCCGACAATTCCACTGAATTTCTGAGATAGGAAGGCTGGTGAGCTTACAGCCATCAGTAATATGTAGTGTTGTCCATTATAAAAAAACCCTTCGTCCATAGGAGACAATATCGGGTAGATGACAATCGATTTCTTCAGCATGGCTTATTCTTGTGCGATCCACATGACAGAGGTTTTCACAAATTAGATCAAATCAAGCGTTACATTTCGTATACTGCTCTTCTTATATGAAACTTTAAAGGACTAAGCAAAAGAATACTGAATTTATTAATTTTGACTGCATACTCTACGCACATCTATCTTGCTGTCCTTCTCATTTGACTCAGCTTCGAACTTGACTAGCTTCTCAGTGAGTGTTTTCACTTCTTCGGACCGCTCAAATTCCCAGCGACGATTTTGTGCGGCCTCGTCGTTTGCAAGCTGAAAAGTAGAATGAATAAGCTTTTCATAGATTCACTACATAATGAGATGAATGCATTGCTAGCGACTAATGAATGAGTGGTACTCATAACTCTTTTGTGCGGTCATTCCGTGAGGATGATGCGAAACACTCAGTACAATAAACAATCAAAAGACGATTTTCATTTATTTCAATGCGCGCGGTTTACAAGCGTGAGTTCGTGGGTTCGTGAGAAGCTGTTTGTCCACAGCCTACCACTTATAATCATCTCTATCCGCTCTTAGTAAAAATCTTGTTAAAGTAGACTGCTCACCCTTTCCAGTCTTTCTATCTCTTTCTTCAGATCGCCTATCACCTCTTGATCCTCTTCATGCTTCAATCGCCATTCCCTCATTCTTTGTTCTGCTTGTTTACTGTCGGCAAGTAACTTTTCACAGGATTTAGTTAAAGACTCCTTCAATTGGCACAACTAAGAAGTATACACTTCACAGATTTGAAAGTTTATTGATCCTTCGACATATTTGCTACGACGTTTATTTTGTTTTCTCATGTTCATAAAAAGACGCCTCTTTTTGCCCAACTTCCTGTGACCCTTACAAGGATCAAGGTGGCCACAATATCATTGCCATTGCGAAGCTGGGTTCAGTTCTGGTTTCATAAATTGCTTTTCTCAGTGTTTCAAAAGAATTTCGTTGCCTCTCTCTTGACCTATGGCTGCTTCAAGTTCTTCTATACATCGCCATCTAATGTTTTTAGTGCATGTACAACTTGATGCGAAGAAGAAACATCAAAGTGCAATTATTGCTGTCAGCGATGATTATCCGATGTTTGATGTCCTCTCATTTCTTAATTGGTATCATAGCAAACGGGAAAGAAGATAAAGCAAATTTTTTGTCAAAAATGATGTTGTCCACTGCATGCGATGTCAGTTCATGAACACAAAGGCACTTTTGCATCTTTTTAACGGCCGTACTCTTTAGACTGTATATCCGGAAACGAGAAATTAAGTGGAGAATTACCAAGGGGACACCATTCCCTGAATAACTAAGGCTTAGATTTGTAGCGGAAAAAGTATCAGTGACTACAAAAAGTGTTGAATAGACTTCTGCACACCAAAACAAACCGTTTGAGAGGTTAAGTTCTCTGTAGAGGTCACACGGTCACTGTTACTCATTGAATGACCACTGTATAATTTCGCCGCGAATGCGTTAAGCGCATAAAGTAGGAAAGGAGCAGAACAAAGGTCTCAAGTTTTCAAGTCGGCTATCTGGTGTTCACTTTCTTATTGATATAATAGAACAAAAAAAAAAGACTTAGACAACCTGAGAAGTACTCTAGGGCGCATGAAGAAAAACTGCAGGATTACAATAAATAAAAACTAAAAACAAAAACTGCAATAAATAAACCTTATTTTCAATCTCAGACTGGAGAATCTTCTCTGCATCATCCAGCTTCTTTTTGAACTCGTCCAGCTTTTGCGATGATGAACTACTCTCCTCTGACAGCCTATAGAGAGAGCACGACACAAAATAATAGGTAGATAAGATTTCTTCAGTCATGAGTACGGATAGATTTGTCACTCTTCGTAATTCTTGAAATCCAACATGATCTTTCTATAAGATGTATATGAAATTTCAGAGAAAAAAAGCTCTAAATACCTGATTAGCTTCTTTATCTCTTCATTCTTGGCTTGTACTTCCCGCTTACATTGGGCTAGCGCCGCTTCGGACTCTTCAAGCAATTTTTCTAAGGTTTCCTTTTCTTCTACTACGCGATCTGTCTTTGAGGAATCCTATAAAATGGACAAATGTAAATCTAGGACACACATGAAGCAAAAATGGGTTTCTACGCCAAATGGATTCTTGCTTAGGATCACTAGTTAAGCTAAACAATGAAATTCGACACCTAGGGCCACCTTTCGTCACAAGATGCTTAAGTATAATCGTAGTCTGATACCTGTGTAGCCAACATCAACGATTGCAGAGCGGCCGCTTTCATATGCAGCTCTTTCTTCGTCTCTTCAATGTCTGCCTGCATTTTTCTCCTTTCTCGATCGCTCTGATGTTTCATTAACTCATTTTCGTGCCTAGCTTTCTGCAGGTCGGCTTCCAATCGACTGCTCTCTTTTGCCGATGAACTCTAGAATAGTACAACACAGTCATTTGTCACATAGTTAGATTCAAATATACAAAATTTCATGAAGAAAGGATCTTGATCCCAATTTGTTGCATCAAATCGATAAAAATTTCGAATTCTGAACTGATATTTACTGCAAGGAAACTAGTACTGACCTCAAGTTCCTCCACTCGTCGTTGCAGATCTACGTTGTGCGATTTGAGTTTTTCTACTTCACCCGGTGGTTGTGTGTCCGCGAGCTGAGCTACCATTGAGTTCATCTGTAATTAGTACCTGCTGTAAATTTCCTAAAAAAATTCTGCACCAGCAAAGGTGTAGCAAATAATGAATATCTTGGTGCAATTTTATATAATGCCAGCTTTTTGAATAGCTCAGAAAACATCCTTATAAAGTATATAGGAATGTAAGATAGACCTTATAGACTGATACAGATCTCCTGAAAACCATAAATTAGTAAAGTCAACAACTATCGGATATCTTACTCCGCTTTGACAATCTGCCAGTCGAATCTCATCGAAGACTTGGAAAATATTTTCGCTTTCTAAGTAGTATATTATAAACAAAGATACACATGTTGTCGATTATTATCTTGACGAGTCTGACGATCGAATTTCTGCCATAATATTTTGGGCGACATCACTAATACGTCGCATGAATAAACAATAACTATAAATTCTTTCGAATTTTTTCTGAAAGTATGTGAATTTAAGCATTTAGCGACGAACTTGTAGAAATAGTTCGTGCTTTTCGTTCTGCTCGCGATCCAACTGCATGGTTAGTTCCCGCTTCTGCGCCATCAGAAGTTGGACATCGATGGGCAACTTTGACTCGAGCTGCCGTTTTTGCGCTTCCCATTGTTGCCTAAAAACACTTCATCTTGAGTAGAAAAAATCTGAGCTGAGAATTTCGCAGTGTTCAAGATCTATGTGAGTGCACAGCGGTTGGACATGAGACTTGCGTGGAACAATGACGGCGTTAAAGGAGTAAATTCTTCGTTTACGGAATACATCAAGTAAATCAAATGTCTAGTGAAAATAAAGTAAGGCAGTGTTAAGTTGAAAACGAAGTGATGTAAAATAATTAGACATAGTTAAAGCATGAAATCTTAAGCCTGCTCCGCTGAACTACCCTTTTAGCTGATACCACATGAACAAGATGTCAGGGTCTCGAAATTTAGGAACGGCTAGTGTACCAAGCTCAAAGAAAAAACGAGTGGAATAAGAAAACCAGGAAGAGTTGAGCTTGGTGTGTATAACATTTCCTTCTTGAATAAACATTAAGTAGCCTTCCAGACCGCTATCAATTGATAGTGTTGATTACTTTCGCTTTGTGCTTTGAGATCAAAAGCAGCACCTTAGCTTAAGACATAACAATTCTGAAATCACGTCGATAGGATAGCCGAAGTTTCTAATGAACTTGCAGGAAGTCAGACACATTATAAATAAACAAAGCCTACTCTACTCACGAACAGACTTTTTTTTTTGTCTACAGTTTGCTGGAGTTTTCGTTTATAACTATCACAATGCTCAGTGAAAAGTTGAAAAGAACTCAAATTTTTAGGAACTTAAATAGTCTATTTCCACGTCAACTGGGTAAATTTCAGTATATTTTCTAACGAAAAGACACAATGAAGTTTCAACAAGATATTTTTTCGGATGTTAAACATTTCAACGTCATCACCATAGGGGTCATCAACTCTGATGGATCGAGAAAGGTTTACTATGTAATCAGGTTATTTTCCTTTACGATAAAGGCTGCAATTTCTATCACCAGTTTGATTGCGTATGGGAGATGTAAATGTTGAATCGCTACCCAGCCAGAGTGATCTTACTAAGGAACTGAAATCCCGTTGAATTATCCCAGTTTATCACTAGGGAACGCCTTCAATGAAGACGCTGTAAACCATTTTTGGAAGTCAAAATTTCAGTGATTATAATCAAGAAAGAAGAAAGGTAAAAAATCATTATCATGTAATGTTGTGTAATGTAAAAGAATGTAGTCTCATAGGTGCACAATCAAGAGCTCACTGAAATAAAACAATATAATTGTTAAACCACAAAAAATGATGATTTTTTGGAAGATCTTGCCCCGACACCCAGCGCTTCGGGTCTCGGTAGCAATAGTAATGAGATGTGGAAGACCTAAGAGGGGCATGGAAATGTTTGAAGATAAATATTGGCGATGTATCATGGCCATATGCAAACATCTAGCTTCGATATGGATTTCCACGTCTGTTTGGCGGAAATGTTGATTATAAGAATCTGAACTCAACTGAAAATAGAAGAAAAGCTTCTTTCCAGTCGAGAGCCCAGGGATCAAAATTGAAATTAATAAGTTACTAGGTCCTTGAAGTTCTCGTATAAAAAACCCTTTTCAAACTATTCAGTCAAAATATGACGACAAGAAAAAAGTTTCCTCCATAGTTAGTACTGGGGCGTGGTAAAGCAGTGGTTATTAATGAAGTGTACTACAAAGCAAGATGATAATTGTGGTACGGGTTTGGAAACCCTCTTCAACACTCTCTTACAACCAGTCAACGAAAGTCTTTAGAAACTCCTAGGCGTGGCCACCACAAAATTGGCAAGGAAAATCGTCTTGTCTAGCACTCTACGACATTTCATAAGAAAATGAAATTTGCAAGCAGCAGCAGCTGAAGCAACACGTGAGTTGAAGTTTTTGTGAACGAATCAAATGCAAGAAGTTCTAGGATCTGCAAAGGAAATTGAGATAAAAGGCCGGGTTAAAAAAGTGAGTAGTAGCATCCCACAATGCTTTGTCATCATATCGTGAAGCAGGATGTTACTGCGTGTCGAGTAACAGAATACAACAGAAGCTCATTAAAACCCTCAATCAGTGAACGTTAAGGAAAATCCATTACGATGTTGACTATGTTGGCCGAACTTTCTCGGTAAGAAAAAACGTCAGCGGCACTACCCTTGGAATGTGAAGTCATTAACTTTGCTGGCGAATGACCGATGTTTCCGACATGAAAACGATTGCTTTCAGTCAAGGGCAACGGAAACGAAATCATTTGAGTCTCTGATTAGATTAGCAAATGCTCTCATACAAGTGCAATACATATTTTGATGCGCAGTTGACGTTCTAAACAAGTAAAGGACAATTCTGCCAAGGTCTTTTTTTTAATGTTGGATTTTGAGAACCACAATTCCTCTCGGAAATTGAAGTGCTTGTATTCGAATTTGACAACGTACTTCGTTTTCAACCAATGGGAACATGCAAGTTGACTTCAATGACATTCGTCAAGAACTTTTTTTCGGAGTATAATCAGCTTTTGTCTTGGGAAAGTGTGGAAAGAAGCTGAAATCGAAATGGATCAGCTCTCCAACAGATTTTTTCTTCTTGATCCCTAGAATTGTGGTGTTTTCACGGCATTTCTCCTCACGTGCAATATGAGGGAAAGCGGAAACAGCATTCGTGCATGGAATCCGTTATTAAGGGAAGGAGCCACTTAACACATATCGATAAGAAGAGCGATATCTCGCCTCAAATACGTTTTCCTAACGGCCCGCTTTATATTTCACCGGATCTGCCCCGTCTAAGTCAATGCAAAAGCGTTTTTATTCTCTCCTAATGAACAGTATTTTATTTAAATTAGCCATCTATGGACTATACAAGTATTTGTTGAATCTTTTCTTGTTTTGTCTTTTATTTTCAATTTTCCTCATTCTCGTTCCTCATTCATAACCAAATCATACCATAAATCCTTCTTAATAAATATGACCTCAACAATCGGATAAAACGCCGTGATGTCTCAGCAGTAACGAAATTACGTAACTATTGTGATAACTGCTCTCATGAACTTTCTTGAAGAAGTGCGAAAGTATTGCTTATTCTACTTTCATCCTCATTAAAGATTACTGACCTACCGATCGATCCTACATGATATGTAGTTTTATATGACGTCATATAATATGACACTCGTGATACTAAAGTGATTTCCTTGCAAAAAAAAGTTCCCGTCATCCAACGAGCAACTGTATCCTACCCCTATAATTTCTCGACAATAAAGGACTGCTCAGTCATCCTTTCATAAAGTTGACTCAATTCAAACATGTTTTTAACAATCCTACCAAGCATTGCGCTCTTGCGCAATAGAGGCTATCTTAGGAACTAGTCCTCCTCATGGAGTAACGGACGTTACTTAATGTTTATTTTCCAGATTAACCATACTTAGGACGTCAGCGAGATTATTTGCGTCTAAAATGCTATAACGAGGGATCGTGGAAGAATTCTCAATAGAAGAATGTTGAAGAACTAAGTTCAGATGTGATATAACGTACCGATAACAGTAGTATGTATAAAAATACAATATAAGAATGATAAAAGACCCAAAAAATCATATTCGAGCTCATAAAGAGGCCATATTAGTTTTCCATCATATTAATTTGGTTGCACTTGTAGTGGAACATATTCATCAGATAGAACAAAAAGGCCAACTGATGGGTAAAAACAACTTTTTTTCGAGGCACAGCAGAAGCACGGAAGGATTTTTAGATACGATCACCTGTATCACCTATCGTCCCGCTGATCGTCGAGTGACTCGAGCGGATATGAGCAACACCTCAATTTTTTCCTATCGCGTGCAAAAAACAGTTCCAGTAGGTCCTATTCGCTCTACGGATTCGCTGAGCATCATATCTTTCTTCTATGCCTTTCGTGAAGAAATTGGACCCTTTTTTTTTAGATATGATGAAAGCACTACTTGCGCTGCAACCTTCGATGTGTTTATGGCCGGCAAAACACTGTGTTGCTCCATATTTTTATAGCATTACCGCTTGCACCACTGGTATCTTGGTTTTATCACAAACTTGCATTGTCGAATCTTTGTGTGTTGCCCACCTTTTCCAAGATACTGCCATCTCCAATGCCGCATTCAGTAAAGGGTTTTCAAACAGAGGTAAAATTAGAAGTGTTGAGTTATATCTAATCATTCTAAGAGATACGCAAGATATTGAACCTCAGATGGTAATTTATTCCTATCTCACTTATTCCGAGGGCCCGTGCTAACCGATTGCACTATTGACGCTCCTCTTCTGCCATCACTCTTTCTGTAATGAAAGGTATCTATCTCCATTTTTGTCTCGATATCTTGTATGGCAGAAAGAGTGATGACAGAACAGGAGCGTCGGTAGTGCAATTGGTTAGCATGCGCCTCCATAAGGGTGGATTACCGGTTCGATTAGCATCTGACGTTCAGAGTTTTGCATATATTACTCAATATGATTAGATATATTTGGAATGTCATAACAGCTAAAAACGGTCAAATAGAAAGAATTTCAAAATTGAATCACCCCCAATTCCCACGAAACAAATTGGATGGATTATATCATAGATTATGGGATATTTCTCGACTTGCGTTCTATACGGAATTGGATGGTAGTATTCTGTTCTGGCCATGATAACACAAGAATTTTGTGACATTCTCCGCCGTGACAGCCCGCAGTCCGAATTATTTGCATGACCATCGGATGTAATGTCACTCCACAAGTATGTCATAGGAAATCAGCAAAATTTTCCAATTTTGCCGGACTGGGTGTGGTAAAGGACTGAAACACTATGCTTGTTCCCCAAATGACTGCATCTAATCTTAGTGGATGGTTTTTAATATGGCCAGATTGAAAGAACTCATTCTTTAAAACCGACTTCGAATCAAGACCAGTGCGTTACCGAGCTATGTGATTGAACTTCTTTCACTCTAATAGGTTTGGAGCATAGGTCTAGCAAATAGAAATTGTCCACGCAAATTTTTCTGAATAGATTGCATGCAGAGGAACAGACAGAGATTCCGATCGACCCGCGTTTCAGGATAAGCCTATCGATCTGAGTAAGCGCTACATGGCTTGGTGAATTACCACTTCGACTTGAGCAGCATTTACACTAAAATAATTTCATACAAATTTTGAGGTGTTATTAATTTCACTGGAAGCCGGTGTCTAATGAGATTTCTACCGCGCATTATTTTACAAGAAAATCATCACATTCACTTTGCGAATCCAGCACTTCTTGCATTCCGTTCGTTTCTTTGCATTCATTCTCCTCAAATGTCATCGAAAATTTCACGTATTGCTTCAGCTTTTATTTGGAGATTTCCTCTTTTTAATGAGTGCTGTGGATTTTTGATCGCGATGATTTCTCAAGAAATCTTGGAGGTAGTCGACAAGGACTTTTCTGATCGATTGTGAGAGAGCTTTGAGAGAGGGGATCGAACCAGCGTCATGACTATCACGCTAATTTCTGACACATCGCATCATTAACCAGTGCGCTTCACCGCCCTCTGTTCAAATAATAGACTATTTACTCCGTAGTTCACGACAGCATAATATCAACGAAAAGACGAACCATAAAAACAACATTAAGGAAAAAATCGCTTAAAAGCTCACCTGTCCTTTTCCGCTTTCTGCAGCTTCCTCTTTAATGCATCCACTTCAGAGTTACGTTCTCTTAAGTCCCTCTGAAAAATATTCGATAAGTATTTGTCTCCAGCATGCTGTAAGATGTCAGCTGCCAGACTTCTTGATCTCAATATTTGTTTCTAAGAGTAACTATGTTCTTACCCTAAGAGTTTCTACTTCCAGGTTCATTATGCTCACCACATGATAAAATCTCAACAAAAATTCAAATACCAGTCAAAAGATATAGACCCTAAAAATCAAAAGAATTAATTGGCTTAGGACAGAAGAAGGCAAACATTCACTCGAGTATGTCGAACGATTAATAGAATTTTGTCGATGAAAAAATGATGAAGAGGAAAGGAATGTAAAGTCTTCAACGGTCAAGAGCACTCAGTATGGAAAAATAAGCGGGAGTTCCAGATATTCAATATTTCAGTGGATCGTTCCAGTCTAATATGTGCACACAAGCACTGAAAAGCACCAAGGGCCGGCTGCAACACAAAGCAGACAAAATAAGCCATTGAAATGACTTTCCTCGAAGGGAAAAAAAAAACGCTAAGCATTAGATCAATGCAAACTAGTCAAAATTCGAGAAAACAAGATAGCATTTGTATCCGAGATAGAAGAATATATGATGATACAACGTAACCTTTGACCACCAAATTACCCATCAAGAGGTCACTCATAGCTATAAATACTTTGACAACTAGAATTTAAGCGGATCAAGAGGTCACTCATGGCGAAATGTAATTTGTCAACTAGAAATTGAACGAACGCCTGTTGAACTTCGATGACTAAATAAGAGGTTTTAAGATTTTTAGCTCTGAGAACGGATAGTAGTTCTATGCCTTCAAGAAACTATATTCTAATTTTCTGAATTCAAGAAGAGATTCTTGTTTTTATTTTTCCGCTTTCTTGCCCAGGCGCGCATCTTTTGTGACGACGTTTGATCTTATTTGGCTACTGCGTATTTTGCGGTATAGTGTAGTTGCGGGTTCAAAACGTTTATCCACTAGTATAAGAGATTTCATCGAACTGCCGCTATGGTACAGACAAATTTCTTGGATCGCTAGTTTTAGTCGTCAATTTTTTTGAACGCAAAATCTTAGACCGAAAACAGAACCTTTATGTGTAATCAGTCTTCTTCGAACCACGATCACCGGTCTTTCTGCACAAAATTCCGCTTTCAAAATCGTCTCAGTGTACGCAGGAGACACGAGTATTGAGAATAAAACATAGAGGAGAAAAAGCCATTCTATGGCCTGTGTGTAGTAATAGTTTTACTGCAGTACACTAGGAAAAGTTGTTCATAGTTGACAGACATCTAGATTTTAAGCGATGTCCATTTCTAATAATTCGGTCTAACATGATCTGAGATGGGGAATAGCGTAGTGGTAGTGATTCGGACACACGGAAAAAAGCTTTTCAATGAAGTTGTCAGTGTTCCTGCACTTGAATACTAGTTACTGAGAAATACGCACGGTTCTCAATAAGCGGGAACCGTACAATAGTCCTTCATAGACGTTTTGTCTTCACAAGTAGTGTGGGTCAGAGAACAACTTCAATGGGACTGATTACCGGAGACACTCACTTGTAATGAAGGAGTTAGGGATGATAAGGACAAAATGGTTGAAACGGTGTCCTAGGAAAAGCTTATTTTATGGAAATATGCTTCTCTTGAAGTCACATAGGTGAGAGAAGAATGATCAATTCTGGACATTACCTTAGAAATAATTTAGCCCATACACGAAATACTAATCAAAATGATGAGATTTGGAGTAGGTAAAAAGGTTAGAAGAATCTTCAATCATCCTTACCACAAGACACACACCCCATGGGGTTGCGCTCTCTTATGAAACACGAAGAGAGTTTTGCTTTTGTTATGAGGCCCTTTGTTATCTCTTTCTTTACGAGAAAGTGTCAAGGGTTAACGACTATGCGGCAAACAACAGAGGGATGGGCGTTACTATTGTACTTTTATTATGAATAATATAACTATACTACTATTGTTGTCATCTCAATTATTAATAGTAATAATAGGAGCAATGAATATTTATATCTACAATCAATTATGCGATAGGTGCTACAGAAAATAAAGCACTAGTACGAATCTCGACCATGGAAGAGGTTGACTCACATAAACTACCTCTTCTCAAATCCTTATGCACTGCTGATTCTCAATCGAGAAAAATTACAGTGTCGCTCAGGATTTCCCAGGAAAATCGCGCTCGATTAGCATTTGACGTGTTAATGAGACTAGAAAATGACGGGTAGTGATGTCTCAACTCCACAGCCTCACGAGTTACACGTGAAAAAAGCGAAGAAAATGATAGAAGTGCTAGCCACATATGGCCTTAGTGCTAATTCCATGTGTCAAAACAGGCCATCTAAATGTGAAGTTCATTAGAATTATATTAACATTACGGGCGAACAGCGATGCATAATGTGTCATGCAACGACTCATCCAGCACCGTGATTATCAACATTATCAACATGGACATTCGAAAGGACGGCCAAAAGCTATTTTCTCTACAGTTCAGTTTTCCAAACCTGGGATTAACTTTTCCGCCACAAACCTCACTAGAAAGCTCTTCACACCAAAAGAATGGTAATGTTTGTCAAGATTTCATTTTTCCAAGTCTTATCATTCTGCGCCTCTTCTTTCCTACCATGTAGGGTGGCTAGTGGGACGTGTGGCTTTGACGCGGCGAGCGAAATCTCCGAACCGTACCTAGGCCTGACCTAACCCCGAAAAGTCTAAATCAGCCTTTCCAAATTTATTATCACATGTACTAAAGTGGTACTGTTAGACTAAAGTGCGTGAAATGCAGTGGTTAGAGAGTATCCTGTATTGCACGAGAGATAATTAGGTCGGATACATTAACTCGGGCTCACTAACTTTACATTTTTTTCTGGAGTCAGTAAATTAGTATCAAACTTGTCTGGGAGGACAGCACCACTGATGTGATAAATCGGTAGGCCAACACGAATCCACTGTATATGCCAGGTAAGCATTAAATCACCTCCAAGATGCGCTCTAGAGTGGGACACATGAGGAGTGAGGACAGATAAATGTTGAACGGCTTCTATTATATTATTAATCATAATAATATTCATAATATCATCATTTCAGTTGTGTTTCGGTATCTTTTTGTAGTTGGAACCAGCATATAAAACACCTTGGTGCATTATTTTGCCCGAAAAGTTCCTTAACCCGCGAGAAAAAAAATCAGATTTTGTGTTTATTTCGCAGAGTAGATGTTATTGTAAACTTATAGAAATAACCTGTATCACCTGTCGCCCGTTGATCGTCGAGTGACTCAAGCAAGCACCACCAATACTTCCATTTTTCCCTATATCGTGCAAGAGTAGTCCAGTCGGTCCTTCTCGGTTTAGGGAATTCGCTAAGCATCATATCTTGCTTCTATGCTTTTCGTGAAGAAATCGGACCATCGAATCGGTAGCCTTTCTGTAGAGCACTTAATATCCCGTATGACAATATCTCAGGAAAATTTCCGTGATAATTCGATGCGTTGAGGAAAAGTACCCGGCACTGATTCGTGAAAAACGCGTTGTTTCAGCAAGACAATGTCAAACTTCACATCGCAAAGAAGAATAAGGAAAAGTTTATTTGAACTGGAGGGAGTCGAGATCTTGCTGTACCCACTTTGCAGTTCAGATACTGTGCCGTCCGATTAATGGTCCGATTTCCGCCGCAATGGAATATTTCCTGCGTGAACGCCGATGCGAGACATTTGATCAAGTTGAAGAGTAATGTCAGTTTTTTGACATAAAGCCCAAGGAATGGCATTTCGAGCAGATCGAAAGCTTACAGATCGTTGGCAGAAAATCGTGGATAGTGATGGCCTTCATTTTTAAGGATAATCACCGTTGTTTTAATTCAACTTATGTGTAAACTTTTAATTCTCGGCGTTTGTTAAGGAACTTTTGCTTATTATAAAGTTATTCACTTGACTTCAGTAACTTTATGTAGTTAAGGACTGCATAGCCAACACTACGGCGCATTATTTTGCCGCAAATATGTGCACTGTATTTGAAAAAATTCCAAATTTAAGGAGTACTGTATAACTGGCGCACAAAATGATAACCTTAGCAGACCGCTTTTTTTGCTAAAACGCAAGTCTTTTTGTTTTTTCCATATTTAGTTTTCGCTACAGTACTGTCTTCCACAGCACTTTTACAATAAATTACTTTTCCTTTCATGAACCTGTGTGTCTACTAGGTGGAACAAATCTGAGGTCAAATTGTGTTATACAAGGAGAGAGCAAAGTTATTGGGCACAAGCTTAATTAGTGGCTTTGCAATGACGGAAGTCCTGTCTCTTTTTTTAGGTAAAAAGAACCAGTGGCGAAAAAATTCGTTCTCATGAAAAATGGACGAATAATTTTAGCGGCGAACGGGATCATGTGGTTTTACAAACAGATATAGATTATAGAAGTCGACGGAATTAAAGAAAATTTAGACAGTTTCATTTTTTGAAAAAAAAAGATAATCAGTATGCATAATTAAAGTGCTCGATAGGTCGATTCTTGATTAGATGATTATGGAAGACATGAACAAACAGGATACTGACAATGGGAGAAAAACAGTTTTGATGTGACACGAAATATGCAGCTATAAAAGCAACAGTCACAGGACTCTCGTCATTGCAACATTGGCAAGACACAGACGGCATCATCACGTGGGAAAACTGGCGCCCACTCATCTTACTTCATCACACCATAAGGAATTCAACAACGCTGATTCATGGAGGAAGAAAACAAAAATATGTAGAAAGAAGGAGAAGGAGAGAGAAACAAACAACCGAACGCGAAATGGAACATTTCCAAGCTTGAGAAGAAAATTCCATAAGATGATTTACCCAATTTTTTGGGAGACTAGACTGTCAAACTGATAAAAACTGGCCATACGATTCAAGAGATTATTCCGTGGCAAGTCACATTTGACGACTCATCATTCAGGCAGATAGTGGTGATTTGCAATCAATGGCAATAATGCGCAAAAACCGGCCTATTCGACAATTCTCCGTTCAGCACCATCATCGTTTGATTTGATAATAAATGATTTCAATATTTCAAGGATGATCACAGTACTTTTCGGCAATTGTTGGACGTTTGTGCCGTTCAAAAGGATTAGTTGAAATACGAAGAGCTTTGGAAATGAAGTGAGAATGTCAATAATGAGGAAAAATCAGAAGTGCATATTGCTTAACGCCAAGCGATTCTTGCCCGTTCAGCACAAAATGCGCAATTGGTCAACCTTCACGTTCAGAAAGGATCACTATAAAATCAAAGCCTTAGAAAATAGGGTCAGAAAAAGTTACTGCAATTCTTTTTGCCTTTTCAACTAATCACTCTGATCAGCTAACTTTCAAATAAAGCAAAAATTATGAGCGTTCGTTGAGCAGCAAATCAAGTGCAACAATTTTATGACTTTAATCGAAGACTCACTTTCAAAAGGACTAAGAGGCACCAAGTGAACTAAGATTAACTTTTCGTGAAATTCGAATTTTGTCAAATAAGTATTTGCTTTCGATAAACCCCCACTCAATTCATACCAACTGAGCTGGGTAACGTAGCGTTGAGATGGAAACACTCACGATCCTTCATGCAGGTAGTGAGATCCTGCGCTAGTAATCAAGGAAATCGGTCTTTAATGCTGCTACATGGGGTTTTCTTTTCCAAAATCATGATGAAGAAACGTTGTGTGCAATCTAGCTGATCTGCAAGCATTTGATGTAATTAGATCTCTTTTGAGGAAATTACAGGTCGATCGGAGTGATCGCGCAGAACATAAACACCCGAATATTTCGTAGAACAGCCAACAATGTTTATTGAATAGGCGACGAGTAAATAAAGAGCAAGGCAGGCAATAGGTAGACCCGAATCGATACAATGACTCGCCGAACACAAGTAGAACGGGTGGTTCGTGGTAACCGGCCGGATCAGCTGGTTGGCCTGGCCTTGTCAAGGTTGTCCATCGTGGAAACGAACTGTGATCTGCTGTGGTGAAGAGCAGTGGATTAAATCGACGCTCCACCAGGTCTGTTGGTGTTTCAAAGCGTGATATGTGTCACTGTTTGCAGGCGACGTTTTATAGCTCCTATTCATCTAGCATTTTGAACCTCAACACATCTAATTCCTTATTTCGGGACTAGCCAGTGGAAACTACGCCTTTCACTGTGCGCAAAGCTGTGATTTGACCTTACTCTAGGCTAGTCGAGTCCTCTTCTTTCTAGTCAAGAAACTGGCACCACTCTTGTTCAGGGCCAAAGTAATATTGCCATTCTACAAGAAATTAACCGATTGTCCGGCAGCCATTTTGCATAGCATGCCCATCGGACAGCGCCTAATTTCTAGTATTGCACATTTCTTGATTTTCCTATGAACAAAAATCCTTCGCTAATTAATTGGATTAAGAAATTTACCCATTGTTTCAAAAGCGCAAAAAAGAAACTGCGGCGTTTAATAATAGATAATCTATAATGAGGAACTTGTTCTACGAATGAGGATTTAGACGCGTCTTCTCCCTGCCCAAGTCCAACCAGTTTTAATAACAACACGTTTGACGACCTCAGAAAATGTTCAGAACTGATTGATTGAGTGTACTGTCTGGTCCAATTGGAGCTGGTCAATTTCAGCTCATTATGGTTTTCCCATTCACTGTAACACTACACGGCCTGCAGTGTTTGGAAAAACAAAATTCTTAGGTTCCTATCGATTACAATGCCATCAAGTTAGCCATGTATATGCAAAAATTTCAGTGAAAATGCTTGAATAATTGCCACGAACAAACAAATACGACGGTGCTTATACTAGGGTTGAGCAAAAAGTTGTGCAAAATTTTGGAAAGTTTTATTTTTACGAACAATTTAACAACGAAAACTACAATAACTACTCTTCAAAGTATAGACCACCATAGCGAACTCATGCGGAGCCTGGTGAGACTTCTTGTGGACAAAGTCAAATTGATGTGACTTGTTGATAACGCTCCGCTGCGAAACACTAAGCTTTTCAGCCAAATCACGAGTGCTCGATGAAGGCTCAGCGTTCAAAGCGGTTTTCAGGTCACTTTCATTCAAAACAGATGGCCGTGCAAAATGAGGCATGCCTTCGAAATCAAATTTCCTTTTTTAAAGTGCTTAAACCATCTGCTTACAGTCAATTTTGTCGCCTTACCAGCACACTCATCCTCATTGATCTCATCGACGGCTTCGAATATCGTTAAGCCTATTCTCCAGTCATAGTGGATCAACACACATAAATCATACTGTTCAATGAGCATTCTAGAGCTAAAATTAAATTGCTGGCTAGATTTATATTTATCAATAAAAAACGATACAAAAATGTCAAAAAATAAAACATTCGAAAATTTCTCACAACTTCTTGCTCAACCTAGTAGAATCGGTATTCTAAAATTAAGTCAATGTAAATTGAGAAATTTTCACTAGCTTATAGTCTTCAAATATTTAAATACTGTTGGCTTCCGAACGAAGTTATCAACGAAATAACGTCTAACAATAAGAACTAGTTTAATATTAAATCCCCAAAAACTGCTTTACAGCAAAGAATGACGCTTATAGATGCTAACGAGGTGACTCAACAATACGATACAAAGTGGAAACGGCGTAGTTTATCACTGATGGAACAATAACTATCGACTATTTACCAATGGTAGTAACAAGATCGTTATCGATGACTATCGGCTGCCTCATATGTACACTGGAGGAGACCTCAAAACCGCCGCTCTTTTGGTTGTACGGCTTGCTGACGCTTTACGAGCTTTTTCGCTATCGCTGCTTTCAATTTTTACAGTAACTTTTTCTTGGAATAACTTTGCGAAAAAGCGATGCGGAATTGTTTGGAAGTCTACAGCAACCATAAATGTGTTCACGCTTTCTTTGGAACTTAGATTTCACGAAAATCGCCCAAAATTCCGAAACAATAGATCTTTGACTAATGAACGGAAAATGCACTATAAATTACCGCCTATGCTCTAGAACAAGGATTTAACCAATATCGAGTTGCACATATGGCAACATCTTCTTTTGATGAAAAGGTGTAGGAAAAAATACATAAGTTATAATAGCATATGCCAAAATAACCTTTTTGGCTTCCTCCATAATTACTTGTATGATTACTCAGAGCCAGAGATCGCGTTTTCTTGATTTACTTCTTCGAAAGAAATTATAAATTCAATTCGACCATCATTATGCTTTTTCTAGAAAATTTCAAACTAATCTTTTGTGTAAAGTTTCTCTCCGGCTTGCTGTAGTTATAATGAGCACACAAGTCATAAAAGTTCCCTTGGATGGGTTATGAAAGTTCAGACCATTTACAATGAACCACTTTTGTAATTTATAACGCTCTCTCAATACATGCTTTTTCCTTTCACCGTTCGTTGCATCAACAAGTGTAATGCATAAAACGTATAATTGAACGTATATTTGGCCTAAATAATGGCTTTCGTTAACGAAATGATGTATCGAATCGGTAGATTGTTCTATTGTCTGTCTATCCATTTTTTCTAGGTAAAAAATAAAAGCTAATATCAAGATTCTAACGACGAGCACAGCTGAATTGGAGCTCAATGCCGATTTGTGCTCCCCAGATAAAACTCGTTAATTGATGAATGCTGACAGTTTCCGATTACGGTTATTTCTTTGGGCATTGCGTGTATCCATCTGGATGCAACGAATGGCGCGCTGGCGTAGCGTGTAATTTATATTGGTGCGCACCGCAACGGAGATAAAGGAATTTATCTGGTGAATTGGGGCTTTAAAGGGACATTATCGTCATTAAATAATGGGTTATCATTAAGAGACTCTATGAGGACTTTTTCGTTAGTAAAAAAAAGTTCATGTGTCGCAAAACCTCTTACGTTATAAGGAGATTTCTAAAACCTTTTAAAAATGAACACACTTTCAACTCTTATAAAGTATTTCTCTACTCTATTTACGCTTTGTAGTCATCCGATAGATGCAGATTTCAATACATGGCTTGGTTCCTCAAAAATGCCTTCATTATGTGCTCAAGAAACGGGAAGAAGTCTACATATTTCCAACAGATTAGTTAGCCCGTTATTTGAACATGAAAGCAGATCTGGTGGCACTTTAATAGTGAAGTTGTGATTCTGCAGAAATTTCATCGCCCAAAAAAGATAAGATGTTAGTGAGGCAATCTATGAAAGTACTGTAGTAGAAAGAACGTCTACGGTGTTCTGAGAATCTCTACTTTCAAATAGGAGTGCTATATATTTGAGAAAACAACACATTTCCAATTCGTGCTGCACATTTTACGACGATGTTAAAATTGCAGTTTGAAAACACATTTTCCTTTACTTGGGACTTCCGAAAAAACTTATGTGGAGGACTTTTATAAAATAGCCGAATGAGGCTTTGATATAGTCCAGAGTTATCTTTTGAGAAGTACTCTAGTTAGAGTGAAGCAATCTTTTCCCACTTATCAGTCTTCTGATGGCCAGATATATTTGCCTGTTCTACAATCAACTTCCATATATCGGGCACGTACAACTCGTAGAGGTCAAGTGTTTTCTTGTACGTATGCATTACGTGGCCTTGAACACCTCTCGCCGTCCTCAAGGAGTAGAATAGGATTCTGGGTGACGACACCTCCTTCGACCACTCATCAATTATCCCTGCATCAGTGTTGTCTTTTTAAGACACCATACTGCACGATGTTGGTAGGCGTTTTGGAAGTTCCTCTTCGGAGCTTTGGAAGGTCAAATTGGCCAGCTATCTGCTTAGTGACCACTTCCCAAGGTATGCCTCCGAAGATAGTCAATACCGAGTGATCGAATAGCGGTTGAGCGGTGTGCAGCACGTCTTTGAAGCAAGTGTGCAATCTGACTTAACGTTTTTCTGACATTGGAGTCCTTTTTTGCAAACATTTATCTGAGTATACTTCTTCTTGTCGCTGCTAAGACTAGTAGCCTTCCAACAGTCTCCAAAAGGTTAACTTATACACAATACAATTAGTTCCCTATAATATCGCTGGCTAGCATATCTTGGAGCACAATTGTATTTACCTTATCCTTGCACTTAGTGCAAAATTCAAATTATGCTAATAGAAGTAACGAGCGTTAATGAAAAGTATACAGCCCTACGTAAGCAGGATGAAAGATCACTTGGCGTTATTGAACGCGCAGTCGAAATGTCGACGCTAGGAGTATCCCGTATCTTGCAAATGAGAGAAAACATCTGAAGTTCCGACCTACGTCAAAGATCGAAAATCAAAGACGCCGTTCTACACGTCAGAATATCGAAAATAAGGTGGGCTGGGCACGTGATGCGCTGCAACGACAAGCGATGGACGAGAGCCGTTACCGAGTGGATTCCTCGGGACATCAAGCGCTCTACAGGAAGACCACCGACTCGATGGTCCGGTTTCTTCACAAAAAGCAGAGAAGCAAGATATGATGCTCAACAAATCCCTAAAGCGAAGAGGACACAATGGACTACTCTTGCACGCGATAGGCAAAATGGAAGTTAGGTGAATGTTTCACCTGACATAGAGTGTAAAGCGTAGGTCGTCGATAACTATATATAAGGAGTGTGACGCTCCCGAGAGAACTGACTATGAAAAGATCGACAGACGACGGGTTCTGCCCGGCTGATGAGTCTGTAAGGACGAAACACGTGTCTCGGGCTGTACAAGAGCCCTTACCAGACCACATGACATGTTGGCTCAAATAATAATGAAAGGATCTATTAAAAATGGAAGTATTGCTGGTACCAGATCGAGTCATTCGACGATCAACGGGACGACTGGTGATACAGGTGATCCTTTAACTCTATATAGGTCACAAGTCGCAAGGTACACTAATAACTGATAGAATATTGAGAGTTATCGATGAAGTGGCGTCGCAAGTGTGTATAGTTTCATTTTTACTACAATATTGAAAATCTTGTAATTTTCAGTCAATTTGTGCTGACTTCTGGCTGTTATAAGGAATGAGGAGATATCAAAACTGAAAGATGCTATGGTGTACAATTTAGTGCACAAAGCGATAGTGTAGTGGATTACTCGATTATTCATTTGCGGCCATGCATGAAGTCAATAATCGTTGAAATAGAAAGTAATAGACAAATGATATTGAAATACGACGGCAATATAGATTAGAAAGCGCAAGCACAATGTTCAATGAAAGTTCGTAATGCGACATCGTCGTAACTATCTGATTCCTACTTTCGTGGGGGGTTCGGATGGAATTATTGGCGTTGTTCCCACTACAAATAGCCTTCTCAAAGTCTCTTCGGTCACAGTTTACCATATACTATCAATGAAATCTTCTTTTGCGATATTAAAAATGTTTACTCCATTAAAAAGTACGGCATTGTCGCTAAAGCGTCCGTTATCCGACGATCGCGCCACTGCCAGGTGAAATTTCCTTATGGTACCCAAAGCGTTCAGCTACGACTGAGAGAAAAGCACATCGAGAGTCTTGATGGTGTAGCGGGAGCACACACTGCCTCGTAAAGGCTCAGATGTAGTTTGTCCATTACACATATATCAGTTTCCAAGTTTTGTTCGTATCACCATTCCCGTAATCATCAAGGCCATCAGTGTTTTTACTCTCTCGAAAGCAGATGTGCTTGGTCCCAGATTACTGACTTCGAAGGAAAGCCCTGATTAATGCGTAAAGCAGAATTGGAACAGCAATCGAGTGTATTATCGACTTAGTACCACTATCCGTTGAGTTATATTAGTTCCCAAGTTTCACTAAGAAGGAAAAAATATTGGAAAAAATTGAAATATGTTAAAAAAAAATCTAGTTTTAGTATTAGAGACACAACTATTAAATAGCATGGATTAGTCACAGATCGGCGAGCTTGGTTATGCAGATGTGCGCTATGCAAATGCACGGTACTCCACAACTTTGATAGTTAGGCGCTTTAAGAGGATCAAAACGCCAACAATTCACCAAACCTTTTGTTGAAAATGCATGGCTGAGGCTGGAATTCCATGTGATTGCTGTCTACTCTCAGACACGGCAGAATGAAGAATTATTGAGATTTCCATGTTTTCACTGCGGCAGTGTTATGATGTTCCAACTAAGCACCTAGGAGTTTAAGTAATATATGACCTCATATATATTTAATTCATTCACCCATACCGGGTGACTGTCAGGTCAACTAAGTTCAATGCGATATGCGCCTACCCAGTCAAACCCGTCAGAAAGTGGTTGCTGATAGCTATGATAGGACATATTGAAGAAAGAGTGTTGGCAAAGCGATGACCTTGGTGATATAGTGGTAGCGCGCGCCACCGGTATGAATGAATTGCGAGTTCAACTTCCGTCTGATGTTGACTTTTGCTTACCACTCAGTTCTCCTTGTAGAACAAATAATCAAACAATGAGTCTCTACATTCAACCTGCACCTAATATTTCTTGAGACCCAGTACTTCTGATTAAACGAATTTTCTGTTCAAATATTTTTGATCTAGAAAAAAAGCTTCTCATGTACATAGGTGATGCAACAGTTTTTTCGTGAAGGTGAACAAAAAAAATCGAGCGTGCTTCACTTGCTCTACACTGAATTATTATGATTATCACCTGCTGGCTGCTTTACATTCCAATAGATAACAGGTGATAAAACAAGCCAATGTGAATAGCGCCTCTTCATCTGCACGAGCCCACTTTCCCATAATTGAGCGTAATATTTCTAAGCTCTCGTTTTGAGTTGTGTATGCTTCTCGTCAAACTCCCTGACTACTACTCTATTACAAACAACCTCCCACTAATGCCGCTTCGATGAATCAGTCTCCGGTAAATGTTATATCTTGAAATAACATATCAAACACAACGGAGTCTGAACACGCAGTTTCACTCATAACGGTAATCCGGGGTACCACTGCACCACTAAGACTTTTGCTCTGCTATCACTCTTCTTGCGATATAAGGCATCGAAGCAGTCAGCAATTAACCGTCAACGGGTTCCCTATGGTAATCATATAACGTCAATAACCTAACTGAACTGACAACCTTTGATATACAATATAGATGATATAGTCTGTGAGATGTTTGAGGCCTTTTCGAGGTTGGTACGCCAGTGGCATACGTACGTTTCGGCAGTATCGCCCGCTTCATCAGAGCCAGACGCACCACACTGAACATTAGCCAACGTCTCCCCATCCCTGTTATAGAAGAGGGTTCAGTGTGGGGCGTAAGGCTCCGATAAAAGGGGCGATACTGCCGAAACGTACGTATGCCACTGGCGTCCACCTCGAAAAAGCTACTGGCGTATCAACCTTAAAAGGCTTATAACATTTTTACGGACTATATTGAATATTATGTCGAGGTTTAGAAACAGTCGACTGGAAGGAAGTTTAATTCTGAATAATTCTTTATTTCACTGCCTTCATAGCAGTGTTACGATCTCATGATTGCATATCCAGAAATGCTGAGATTATATATAAATATATACTATATATATATATATATGTGATCGCCAAACCAAAGCTGTTGACTGTTGGTTGATGACTGCCTCGATATACTGTTTTGAGAAGAGTGATAACGAAGTAATGGCCTTGGTGTTGTGGTAGCACACGCCCCCACTAGTGGCAAAACACTGGTTCAATTCCCGCCTGAGAAGCAGAGTAAGCACATCACTCAGCATTCCTCTATATTTCACTGTAACATCATAATAGTGTAAAAATGAACTGAATCAAAGAATTCTCCTAGATTTTATGAATTACAATTTTTCATTGATCATGTGAATTTTTCCATCGATTTAGCGATGTAAAACAAAAAGACCTAATAAGATGATAAGTTTGCTAATAAGATTGCTCAAGAGTAATTTGGGAGACGGAGGCAGCGCTGGAAGAAAATAGAAAACGTGAAGCACGTGAGCAGAGACACCAATCGATGATGTGTTAATGAATAATAATCAAGCAAAAAAATCGCCTCAAGCAGATTCTTTTAGTGAGATAGAATGAATGACGTAAGATTCAGTAAGCGAATGAGATATTCAAAAATTGTCAAAAAAAAAACAAATCCGACATAAAATTGACGGATGCTTAGAGGTAATATCTAAGCACAGTTGTCGCTCGCCTTCACTGTCGCTCGTTCATTCCTTGCCATGATTCATGGACGGTTCAACAAGTCGTAGTTGTTGTACACACTCGGTGTGTCCTTTTGTCTCGACAAGTAGACCCACAAAGAAGTATGATAGACTGGTATAAACTGTACCAAATAGTTCTCATTTAGAAACTAGCAATGAGAAATGGAAGAAGAATGTAGTACAGCAATCAATGCAAACACTCTTTTGCCTATGTAAACAACGCTTTAGAGTGTTTTATGAGAATTGGAAATGATAACATGGCGGCATGCTATAACTAAGATTATAATCAATACTTTCGAGCTCAACAGGACATCTTTTCCTTATTACATTAATGCGAATTTCAATCATCATTCGCTGACTAATGGTGCTCGTCAACAATGGCGATGATATTGGTTCGCGAAAGTGTTTCACGACGTCTCTCAATTAAATGCTCTGAACAGGATTCAAAACAACTCAATATTTCTATCACTGTCTAACGTACAGTAGTGAATACTTTAATCAAACTATTATGAAGAATTATCCGCATCATCAATCTAGCTTCCAGGAAAACTATTACACTGGTTCCGAATAATGTGAATTTTTCATTGCTTGACTCAATTGTATGCAAGTTTCAAGAGCGTGTTCGGCGCTATGGATCAACGTGCCCAACAATACACGAATGGTTTTTGGTTCACCACAGTACTGAGCCAACTAAGCCGTCACTCCTACTAGATCAACAAATTGCTTTCCGGAATATTGGAGATGAAACCTCTTAAGAGAAACCTGCATCTGCTTGTGAAAAACGTCAGCATAAGCCTTAGCTGTACTGTGGTTTCACTGAGGATCAGCACGCAGGAATATTTGTGAAAAACGTGAGGACCTAAATTTTCAGCCGAATTCGCTTAAAATTTCAACATCTCCGCTGACGAGAAAATTGTTTGAAAATTGATTGGAAGGAGTCCTAGGACGTGAATAATATGTTAATACGTATTATATGACTACAGTCGATCTTCGCCACTTAGAACAAATATGAACAAATATCAACAAAACTTCCTAGAGGGCAGTTATAGTAGTGGTAGTGATGTTGCTTGTCACGAATGCGATTCTGGTTCGACCCCGCTTCAGACTCACCAAGCCTCTAGTTTTTTTCTCGTCGTTAAAAAATGGCAATTAAGCTTGTCTGAGACCTACTCATCCTCTTACATTCAGGTAGAGGCGTTCTAATACAGTTATATTACAACTCTTTTGAAAATTAGCTCGGTGAGCACCGATGACATTGTTAAAGTCGACAATCGCGAAGCAACAGCCGAGCCTTTACGCGAAGAGTTTAAAGGATTTTGCGGATGATAACAGCGAGAAACTAATCGAAGGCGGGAATTGCTAGTATACACATAGTATATGTAGAGAACAAAAATAAAAAATGAGGAATGCTTTGTGAGGTATTACTCAGCGACGTGCGACTTTTTAGAGAAAACGAGATAAAGAATAATATCTCAATCGCAAATCTGAGGACATGAAACTTGTAGGTTAGCTGTTACAGCACACTTTAAAGTTTGAATTTCGCCGCTGTATTTTCTTTTTCCAAAGTTTTTGCAATGCTTATCTGGTAAAGTCAATGAAGTCATTACGAATGAAATATTTGTTGAAACTTGCGATTTTTGAAGTGGTATTGATGGAATATTCGTCTACCTGCAGTAAGTAATTCGCATGCACTCTCAGATTTGGTTACGTACCATTTCTGTCGTCACCAAGGGTTAGTCAAGAACTATAGGCTTTGCATCATAACAAGGTATTTTCCAGGTTCTTCCAAAAGCGCACACATGTACTCCATGTACCGAGAATACAGAGTTTCCAAGGTTAGTGCTGATTTCGATATCCCAACTACAATAGCTTAATAGCATAAGTAGCTAAGCCAAAACCATATAGGTATGAGCCATAACCTACGTAGCCTCTAGTTTTATTCACCATCAGGCTTGTAATAGCAGAAATACTCAAAATTCTTTCACTCATCAATATTTGCCAGAATTTTCGTTCTCTCGAAAGACATGAAGAGAACCATACTTACCTTAAGAAAGGTAATGATACATCCCTTTTTAGAGAAAAGTTAGTCACATGCTTTTTTCTACAGAAATAGGACCTGTTAGAGGAAATAGTCTCTTTCCATATAACTACGCCCTAATCAGTTATTCTAAGCTTCTAGCAGCGTAGAAATGAAGTTTGAACCACATTCATATAAAAATATACGGATTTGAACTGTTTGTATCGAACACATAAGCAAACCAGGAACTCTCAAAGACACGAATTTTACACTCTGACCTTCATTTCAGACCGTAAAATGTTATTACCGTACTTAAGCCTCTAACGACCACACAGGATCGCGCCAAATAGCCTCAATACTAACTTTCTTATGATACTCGAATGAAAGAGAAACCTGGGTGTGCATTAATTGGAAGAGAAAAGCAGCTATACCATACGTTCCCATTGAAAAAATTGCTTGAAATTAGATCAAACAAGTAGCGAAATTCTGTTCTGTGTTGCTTATGAGTCCTTCGTGGTAGCAATGCTAATAAACCATTGTAAGAGTTGTCACTGATGGTACTTATTAGCCAGAAGACTATGATTGATACAGGGATCACGGCTAACATCTTCCAGATGGTCGATGAAACGATAAAATCGGTCGTCGAAGAGGCGTGTTCTTGTGAACCAGATCCAATAACAATCACTGAGAACACTTCAGAGGACGTACGTGTATGGGACAACAGGATTCTTATCGATAACACAGATGAAGATAGTAAGAAACAGAAAAAAAGTGTTAGCCGTACCCATTATAAGTAGAATAGACCTCGATGAATAATCCTAGTAGCTTGACAATCTTATCAGATAAAAACCCAAATACATTCTCAAAAACAACGTAGTTACAGTCCAATGAATTAGTCTTCTACTATTTTTTGATCTACTGATTCTTTTGTAATTCAAATCAGTGATTGATAGATTGCCAGCATGCCAGTGTAAAGCACTATTTTTCGTAATATGCTCTTCTGAAGGGAAACGAAGAGTTCGATGATTCCCTTGATTTGGATGTGAGCGACTTAGCAAGAGCGCATTGGATTCAATTGCAAAAACTCGACAAACAGGTTGGATTTATATTGTTCGAGAAAACAATTTCCCTACTCTTTTTCTTCTTGATGATTTACTATAAAGTAATTGATACAATGTCATAGAATATTCAAATGCGATTCACTAACACGTTTCTCACTGCATGGACATTGAAGTGTCCGTATGCGATAGTGCAGTCTATCAAATGTGCCGGTCAACGGCCCTATTTTTATCCCAAAAACTCAACTTTTTTTCAAAACATTTAGCCCTGCAGACTAAACCATGTGACGACAATCTTGAGAAGCGCAGTGTTTCTCTGTTTTATAAATAGTATTCAGATTTTGGAAATACTCAGGACGCCTTGATTTAGAACGAAGAACTTAGTTCTATTTCTTCTCTTAGTCCTCTTAGTCCTCAAAAAAAGTTCTCTAGTCCTCAAAAAAGGAAAAGGGGATACAATCGGATTGCTTCGTAACATTGCTTTTTGATGGAGAAATTAGGTAAAGCGTTGGTGTATGGAGTGCGACAATACAAACAAGTACTTCGTTTCAAATGGATTATCACACTGAAGTAAATTCTAAGTTCAGTCTGTGATAGTGCAACATTCACTGCTGTATATCGTGGAGAAATATAAGCATGTTCGCCCCTTGTGGAATTTCGGGCTAAGGATTGATGATTCTGACGAAAACTGGAAAACGACGCTACTCAAGGACTTGCATTTCAGGTAAGTCCTTCTCTCCTGCCTACCATGCAAGAGAATTTCAATCCCATTTATATTACATCGAGTGCAACAATATCAGAAGTATCCGTAGTTGAGAAACATCAGCGTTAGAGTGAATGATATTCTCAGTTCTTAAAAATGGCTTTGGTAGGGCCAGAATACTTTACGATTCAAATTAATCACAATAGCTTAAATAACTCACATAGGTAGATTGATTAAGGAATTTGCAAAATGATGTAGAGTGATGTGCAAAACTTTTGCGTCAGGAGGGACTATAACCGGCAATTCACCCTATACGCGGGGCGCGTGCTTTATCCCTTGCCAGGTCAGTTTCTCCACCACTCTTTCTACGCTACAATGTATCTATCTGGCAGCAACCAACCGTTAACGGTTTGGTATAGGTAGTCGATATAGACATTGAACTCAGTCACTCTGACAGATATTGGGCATAAAATGACCAGACAAAGTCATTTTTTCTAAAAATTTTGAAATTTTTTTTATTCATGTGACAAACAGATGCGATGTAATGTATAAAGAGTGGTGGCGAATCAGGCGTTGCGGTAGTGCAAGGGATGGCGCACGGGCCCTTGGGTAGGGTAAAATGCGGATTTGCGCCTCCCCCCCCCTTACGCAAATGTTTTACAAATCACTCTACATTACTGAGTATATTTATAACATCATACCACTGCTAGAAGCGGTTAAATAAAAGGATTCGAAATTGCACAAATTGGCAAACACTCAAGTTGCGCCACTGTACGGAAAGTTTTATCAAAAAGCGAAGAATTTTGTTGGTTGAATGCCGTGGAGCCAGTATTGAAATAATGAATAAATAAAAAGACTATGTAAATTTTGCATGCCGAATGATTGTGCTTTTTGACGCCAAAACTACTTTTATCGCTTTAGAAAAGAAAGAACGAAGACGTAGAAAGTGTGTTTCATATTGATCACCGGCGAAAGCAGAATAAATATTTATTTACAAATAAAGAGAGAACGGCTAGTACTAGAATTGTGACTGTTTGATGTTGTACATGTAAGAATACAGGCGCGTTTTCATCATAGAAATAAACTTGAGCGTCTAAAGAGCTGTTTAGAAAAACTAATACAAATTAACTACGTAAAAACATGACCATATCTTTCTAGACAGCATTGTGCTTCTATACAAGCAGCGATAACTATGCTCATGGAAAACGTTGATGATCATGATTACATGAGAAAGCTTCTTAATGAGATTGGAGCTCACCATTTCTTCTACGACACCACTGAACCGCATTTAGAAGTGAGCATTTGTTACTACTTAATTAAGTTATCAAAAGCATTTAGTGAGGTTCATCTTTGCTCTTTTTTTTGAATCTATTTATATGTCTGTCTTCTTTAGAAGATAAATAGGCCAGAAGGAACTCTGACGATTTTATTGTCTGAAATGTCATAGCAATGATCCCTATGGGTTACGAAATCTCTGTGCGCTAATGTCGAGCGCACCATAAATTTTTGTTGACAGAAAGGTGTCATATAACACATAAACAGGCACAAACAGTTTTAAATGTCCTTACTGACGTATTACTCAATAAGGGCATAACTAATTGTAAATCATTCAGCTGATTGAGCGCACATTCCTTGAGTCGTTGCAAAATTTACTGGAGAACGGTGAGCGAATGGATGCCGAAACCGAACTGTCGTGGGAGCTTGTCAGTTTACAGTGAATTATTGCTTTTGTGAAAGACCTATGATAAAACGACAGAAACGAAGCGGATATTGCGAAATCCATTAGTTTAGTTTCTTCGCGACGTCAAGATCTTCATGGGAGAAGGGATTGCCATTCAACGAAATGTCTATCTTCGAGAGTGTATGACTGCAGCCGAAATCGCAGATATTCGGTAACTTATTTCAGGATATCAGATAACCTCTAAATCAAAAAACACATAAATATATACAGTCAAGAATGGAACCGAAAACATGTCATGCACTGTGTTATCTTCTCATCGATAATATTCAAATTGTTGTTAGTGAACGGTAACAGACAAAGATCACATTCGTTACGCCGCTGGTGGTCTTTCGACAATCGTTTACAATTCCTCGATCACTGGATTCATGCTACTCAACAACTTCAAAAGCTTACGGAGGATACATGGAAATATACTTCTTTTCCGTTATCGGGAAACAAATGAATATTTAACTCCATTCGCTGGACAAGAACTTTTCATAAGAGTATTATCAATCATTTGGAAGCTTAAATCTCTAGTTAGCGCGGTACGTAACCGGTTTCTCAAAAATCCTTCAGTAACGCTGTAAAATTCAAATAAAGTTGTTTCACACGACCACACGCTTTTTTTATTATATGTACATCGCCTATATTTCGCTGGACAAAACCCCATCCTTAGACTGGTAATACTCGGAGGACTCAAAAATATGCTTACTCTTTAAAAAATCTTTTCTGAAAGCGCTGTAGGAGAACAGAAATATTTGTGTTTCACACCTCGCCGTACAGACCTCTTTCTTTACTTATAGCAAACATCCGATAGCGTAAATTTCAGTGATTCTTGCGATATGTTTATTTTCTGGAAAGATCGTTTCATTGTACTGTACAGCTAGAATAAGATCAAGGTCACGCATTCGGCGAGCCTGTTTACCGGCTAATCTATGCATTGGGGCCGAGGCGATCGATCTGTGACCTAGCGCGTTAGACATCGAGGTGTAACTTGCTATTCAATTGAGAATTTTTACTCAACCTTGAAAAAACTCCAGATTAAACGACTGACTTAGTTGCTACAAGATTTTCTCATCATGTTCTTATGCTTTTCGTGCTTTTCTTATTATACACGCGATAAGGAGCGCGGCTAATGTGAAATAATTTTACTTTGTATGCGACAGCGTTGTAAAGGTGATCTTCGAAAAACGGCCACGTAGCGCTGTAGCCAGTAATTTGAGCTTTCGAATGATAACTAACACTGCTATGAAAACTTGCCCGCCGAGAGAGGCCGTTTATACATTTGCACCTGCCATAGCGGAAAATAACCGGAAATACATTTTTATAGACGCAGAAGTGTTTACTTTCTGAAAAACATTAATCAAGTATTGAGCTTTTCCAAAAAATTAGCAAGTAGTTGCAAGCAAAACTAAAATTAATCAAAATTTTTGAAGATGAGTAAAGTGTGTAAACATGAATACACATACGAATAATACACTTTTCATTTGTTCACGTTGGAAATATTGTAGTAACTGGAGGTGGCAATGAAAGAAAACGTTTGCACGGTTCGATCGTGACTGAAATTTGTTTTGGTGGAAAAGCCACGCTTCTAGTTGTCGGAAATCTGTTGATCTCTTACTGATTTCTATTTTATTAACAAAATTCACTGTTAGTCGGGGTACGTTGCGTTAAGTTGAACGTTGATATCATTATAGCATCACCTAAGTGATATATGAATATTACGTTCGACAACGTTAGAAGTAACTTTTTTAAAAGTTTGGAAGAACACAAAGATTATAAGCGAAGAGTCATATTAACAGTAACAAAGAGTGCCTCTTTTAGATCAAAATGGAGAGAAATTGTCGAGTTCGGTTTGCAGGATGCGGGAGAAATTCTTTGTGAAATCGCCATCGAGGTATTCCTTCAATGTCAACAACTCTCCAGCCCTCTTCAAACAAATCGACAGTTTTCTACGTTTAATTCACCTATGTGGTTCCCCATTAGTTTCTGTTTCATTCGCAGACAATTCACTGTAGGAAGGTACCAGCATTATATGAGCAAAGGGTTAGGTTTGCGCTAGTCCACGAATCATCCTTCCATTTCAGGTACTGAATTCTTCCTGAAGCACGCACCACGAATCACCTTTAAGCTCCCGAGTCAGGTTACCCCTCGTAGATCAGACTGCTTTACCTTCCCGATTATAAATTTAGTTATCTCATATGTACATAAACATAAATTATTATGAGATGAAATCAGAAATACACAACGCTGATCACGACGCACAAATTGGCAATGGTGGTACCGTTGAAAAGAAGTAGCCATGTATTCAGTCAACTTGCTGGAATTACCATGAAGGTAATCATTTGGAATTACGCAAAGCTTCATTTTTTGGGGTCTTGATGGCGCAATGGATAAAACTTGAGACTTTGGAAAAGGTAGTTTCCAGTTTGAAGTTCAGTCGAACTTTCGAGATTTATGCGCATCTCAACTTCTTGTAGTTATATTTGACATTTTTGTTTGAAAAAGCGATGAAAATGGGTTGAAAATTCGATACTGATAAATCAGTGCTCCAAAGTATGAAGAAAAAGGAGGATTATTGGTATACTAGAGAATTTGAGATTACGCATATCAGTCTGTAGTAGCACACTGACGGACACCTGCGATACCTGCGATTGACCTGCTTTTTAAAGTAAACAGAAGAAGATAAACTCAAATTGAATGCCGCCGACGGAATACAAAACAATTCCCGCATTCTTTGGAGAAGATTTTCTCAATACGAAAGTACATACATAGAAACAATCAATTGATTGAGTGCCTTCTTAACTAATGGAAATTTTTCTACCCGATTTATCTTCAGCAAAATTGAGTGAAGTCTTGTAAAAAAAAAACAGTTGTTGGAAAGCGAAAATTGAAGTTTCGAAAGCTAGGTCTCCTTATTACCTTTCGCTATTATATTATTATAGTATATGGAAAAAGAAATATTATAGTATATGGAAAAAGAAATAACGCAGTACCCCTCAGTTGTACTGGGAAGCCATGTGACGATTTTTGCTGAAAATGAAGGAACGATGAAATTCCTGTTACAGTCTTTCGCATACTTTCAGATTTCTCTCCAAATCGCAGCGCACGACGTGAATTATAACCACAAGAATGCTAAGATACGATCGAAACTTGAAATCAATGTTTTGGTGTCATGGACTCGAACCCGGAACTAAGCCCTTCAAGGGCATCGCGAGTTTGAAACGATACTAGCGAAGCCATCGATATGTTTTTTTCCCCACCCGTGTTTTTACCTGTTCGTTGGTGAAAGAGGAATGGAGTGAGGACCCAGATGGTGTAGTGCAAAGTCACATTACCCTGAGAAGGTAGAGCTGTGTTTTAAGTGCGGGACAAAATCGTCCGATTCTAAGTTTTCTCGTATGTATTACTCTCGTTCACGTGATTATACTTCACGTTGTACCTTGTCATGAGAATGAAATTAGGCAGTAAACTGAAAGTAACAGCTGCAATTTTAGTCACGATTTCAGGTTAACCGATTTTTAATGGCCGATGTGCTCTATAGAAAAATCCGCGATTACTGGTGATTGCTGGAAGTCACACAGTAGATTAAAACACAACTGCAGAGTAAAAGCCCCAACGGTGTCGTGAGAGTGCGCGCAGCCGCGTGAAAGCATAGTGGCGGTTGGCTTCATGACATAAAAGCGTTAGGCTCCAAGTATAGCTCATATCTCAGTAGTTTCGTGGTCAAAATAGTGTTCATTATCGGTTCTAGGAGAATTTCGACATCAAAAGCGAGTCCAACTCCGGCCTGAGAAAGGATTTTTGCCTACCACCCATCTCTCTTAGGTGCATATCTAGAACACCAGAGCATTGTGAAATAGTTGTAAAAGCGAAGAATCTCAAGAATTTCTCATTGCTTCTGCAACAAATAGTTCAGCTATAGCAACCAATTGGATTTATGAAGAAAAGGCTATTCTGAACAAATTAGCGCAAATTTGAAAGCTTTTAGATTTTTTAGATGAAATTTTCTCAGGCATTTGAAGTTACAATCAATTCATATTCGGACATCGGAGGATTCTGTGAACTGGCGCCAGCCGTGAGGGAATTCGTCGTCTCCTCCATGGTGCTAGAAATTTGCCCGACGTTCGCGCGGAAAGCCATGATGGAGGGTGAGCTGAATCATTTCACAGCGATTGCAATTAATTCTATGAACAAAAAAAAGTACGCCATTCTTACAATGAGATGATGCAGCTATGGAAACTCACCCACGTTCAACGCTTCAACGATAACGCTCCTTTAACTGATGATAATAATCTTGATTAATTAGATATTTCGATAGGGCAAAACGAAAGACTCTAGTCCAGCAAGTATATTGAAAAGCAGAAGTCCCAAAAATGGAAAGGGTAATCAAACGTTTCAGAAATCCAATGCAAAATTGCAGTCGCAAACACAAACGACACTAGTGAATGTGATGTAGCCTTATTGCGCGAAACCTTACTGTTTGATGCTTTCGCGTTCGAAATATGGGTCCTTAAGCAAAAAAGTGGAAGTGGTATGTTTTAAAGGTTCAAGAAAATCAAAACTGCGACCATTAGATTAAAAAAACTTCAGATTTGTAAGCAAAGATATGCAGACTGTGATGAGCTTTGTTGCAACTGATAAAATTCGCTTCGAGCCGAGAAGCGATAGTTAGTTCACATTGGCCACGTTCTGCAATTCATGCTCTTAATGGAGATCATATGATCGTTCTGAGTTGAGAACCAACCAAACTGTAAAAAATCGCATTGTTGGAATCGGTTGTGGAAAAGCCTGGAAGGTTTCATCTTTGCGACCTCATTTCAGATAGCACCATGAAATTCAAAAGTTCTATAAAAAGTTTTCCACTAATGATGCGCACAGAAAGCACAATAATTCTCAATCCTGAAGTCCCAGTCTCTCCTATGATGGCTATGATTGAAAAAACCCCTTCTAAAACTACAAAGGTTGACTGTTCAAGGTGAGGATTTGGAAGTACCCTAATAGAGCTATTTCAAGATCCCATGGAAATTCAACTTGAGCAAGCTTACACGACATCCATGTAGAAGATAAAATATCAAGTAGCTGCCGAAATAACGAGCTGAATGAAAGGAGCTAAGAACTCGCATATATGCCAAATAATTTTGTGTAAATTAGGACAATGCATACAATACAACCACCTGCCGTAATAATCGCACCTTCACTAGCTCCCATCACATTCAGAATAAGAGGGAAATAATGTCTTTGTTTTGTAGAATAGAATACAAAAGAACAGCTTCTAAAATAAAACGGCTTCAAATGATGAAACACTGCCGTAAAGTCAGATTTATAGTACCAATTGTACAAAAAAAAACTCATAGTTCAGGATTGTTCGCAATGCTCTCAAAAGTGTTCGGTGAGGCAGAAATGAGCGAGAGTCTCTGGAGAACATGGAACAAACTCTACAGAGTGTTAGAACAGGTAAATTTCTTTTATAATGGACATATCGGTCGCTAAACTATCCTAAGTAGTCTCATTTTCAGGCTGTCATTATCAACGTAGTGGAGTACTAGAGTAATTGCTACCGCTCTTCAGAAGAGGAAAGAACCTATCTTGATCATTTTGTGTATTGAATTATCCGGTGTTGAACTTAAAGAGATGAAAACTATAAAACACTGAAGTATTGCTGAAATCGCCAGAGAACAAGCAGAGCTCTGCCTGCCATTTAACAGAGCAGATCGAACTCAGTAATAAAAAATGAAAACCAGTTCCAGTGTACCAATATCAAACATCTGCACTCACTTTTAGATCGATCAACTCCTTTTTGATTGCCGTACTGCCGCCAGAGACCAGTGCGCCGATTTTGGCATTCAGCCGCAAATTCTGAATCATTGTTATCTCAAGTAATGAGGAGAAATGATTTTTCAGTTTAAACTGGCACAATTTTCATCAACAGAGAAACACCATAAACCAGACTACTCTCCTATTTAAGTCTCAGGAACACTTACGATAAGCTCGAATCAACTTCCAAATTCTGTGCAGATAGATTAACATAATTCAACAGATGAAGCTTCCACACTGACTATTTTAGGCATCACCAAATTTTTTTCTTGAAAATAATAGATTGTCCACATCTCGTAACATGTCCCTTCTTACACATCAGCCATTCATGGCCGAATTTTTTTTCAATCATCATTTTACCAATCCGCCACCACATTTTGACGTCTGGCTCCCAGTACCTTCAGCATTCGATCTGCTGCCTCGCATTCATTGCCTCGAAAGTCTTCAAGAATTCGTATTTTTTCGATTGTTACTTCATGATTTCATCTCTTCCTTGATGGTGTGAAATACCAGTTAGAAAAATCCTTCTGTAACGAAGACAGCCAGACTAAGGTGTTTACAGGTGACTGCAAGCGTTGAAGGCCGGTGTCGGACAGGCACCTTGCTCTCTAATAAGTTATTAACTGCATCACTAACCACTCAAACACCGCTCCCTCATTTATGGCTAAATATAGAACTTAGTGCCGTAGTAATTTTTTCCATAAGAGGAATTTCATCAGCCAAATCCGCATATATATGAATCCTCGTTTACCGTACATATTGGTACATATTTGGTTGATAAGAAATTTTTTGGACTTTTTCGTTTCAGCTGATTATTTTTGATGCATCTGAATTATGTTCTTACTATCGTTTAGTAGCAGCTTCTCGCCGTTATTTTGACATATAGTATTTTGAGATACTTGCTTTAAGATGGAATTAATCCGAGAGCAGAAAAAAAAACGATTGTATCTGCTACACGAGTATCGTTTGAGTCCAATGTCACGCACAATAGACAATCCTTTTTTGCTCTGGACAGTTCCATTTCAAAGTAAATGTTATAACTGTTAAATATAAAAAAATCGCAAGAAGCTTCCTTAAATGATAGTAAAGACAAGGACCTAAATGCGCGGAAAGTAATCAACAGAACGAAAAAGTGCGGGAAATTTTTTGCCAGTCAACTCAAGAAAAAAAACCTTATCGCTGAAAATGTAGTTAGTTCTATATGTTCTGAACACTCACACATAGCTGTGCATCGGTCAGTTCACGCTCGAGTTTTTTGATCAGAGCAGTATTTGTGTCTTGGGAGGAGCCGTTGTACATGACCACTTGATCCCGTAACGAAATTATCTGCAGGTTAACAAAAGTATATCAAATCATGTATGCCTAACGTGGTGCTATATAATGCCGCTAGTTTTTCAAAAAGTGATACCGGTTTACCCGCTTCTACAAGTATGATTAGCGTAAAAAGGAACATTAGAAGAGAATGGAATTGAAAAGATTGCATCAGTGTGAGGATACAAAGCGCAGTTGGCAAAAGCAGAACTTCGACGTCTCACTATGAGAAGAAGAAAAATAGAAAACAGTGGGAGTTTTGTGACATAACGCACAACAAATGTATAGTTCCGAATTTATTACATATAAAAATGTTTAAGTGTCTGATTTCCATTCCACAAGGGTGTTAAAAGGACGGCAATGCTGCTCATTTCCTAAGATTTTAGCAATTGGAGTCTCCAAGTTCTTTGATTTTCTACATAAGAGATCACCAGATAGTTATGCACGGAATTTTTCGAAGTCCATACACGTGGTATTAGATATTTTATCTAAACATTCTTGTGAAAAACTTTCTAACATAAGTTGCTCTTTGTGTAATCTCTTTGATGATTTCTTCAGTAATTCTTCCCTTAAAATAACACGATTTTTGAAAGGTACAGGCCTTGCCCTCTAAAAGAAATAGGTTATTACACTACAAAACAAATGTCTACAAAAATCACAGGACATAAAATGTAACGTGGAATACTTTGCAAAAAAAATCTCTCTTAATTGTACAGTGTTTATGAGCTCGTGATTGTTATGACTTTCAAAAGCCACAAATTCAAAATCCTAGAAAATTATTTGATTGATCACATAAAGAATTCGGGTGATTCAGAGTCAAACTCACCTGCGAGCTATCGCTAGCGTCTTCGTCTTCGCCGGACGTGACAGCAATGCCTTGCGAATGAGAACGCTAAATTCGATAATTGAACGATTCGCTTGCTCTTATTGTAAAATTTGCAGGTTGGGATTATAGAGGTCGCACCATGACACGATAACATTTTTGGCCAATGATTTTCGCATTATTCTCATTTATCAATGACCGCTGAAACACTTTCTTAACACGTTGGCAACGATGTGAGCTGTTATTAACCCAGACTGCAAGCCGCATGTGCGGCGGCGCGGTGGGAGTCTTTATTATCACGCTTTGCAATGGTAACAAGCGAATTTGCTTGGTAATCTGAGGTAATAGGAAGATGTTAATGTGCCAAAGTAATTAAATATAACAAAAAGACTTCTATAAAGTTTTATAGTTAATATAATGACTATTTGTTGAAAAATCATCCATGTTTCGACGAGCAAAGCACACTGTTGTGAAAGGGAACGTATCTCCAGCTGTTATATAACTCCATTTCCTTCTTTTTCATCCATGTTTTGTAGTAATTTACACAGCTCAAAAAATGGCTATTCTCCCAATATGTTTGTTTTTTGAAATACTCTTATTGTACCTTCTGCTAACGAAAAAAGCTAACATTTTGCAAGCAGAGCTCGCTTTTCTTCAACTTTACAGATTACTTCATGTTCGAGGTTTTATGAGAAAGCATCGCCATTGTTTCTGTTACAGATAGTTTATCGATGTTTTTTTATCATATTTACTGGTAACGAAAATCCCTCTATTGAAGATAAAAATCAGATTTCAATAGAAAAATACCACAACATCACTATAACCGCCGCGCTCGCGACGCGACGGCGCCGCGTGTCGCGCAGATTTCAACGTCGTTGTCAGCGTGTTAATTAGCATGATCTAACATTGGAGTCGTGCTTTTACAGAATCTCGGTGTGAATTAACACTATTTTTTTATCGATGCACGAGCTTACACGAGGTTTTGTGGATCCTCATTATGACACTTCATGAACTCTAACCACAGTTCTTTATCAAGAGGATAATAATGCGATTTGTCATCCAATTTTGACAAAAGATTTCAAAAACACGCTTCGAAATTACTTCCTTGTTCATTCATTGTTTTCACGAATTCAATAACTTATGAAAATGTTCTTTGTACGCCATAAAAATCTAAGGGCTGTTTTTTTCAAGCCTAGGCATCATTTATAAAAATTCTCTTGCAAACTATTTTCTTTAGAGCTTACGCAAAGTTGGTATATCTTAACCAAGGTCGATGTATCACACGCTTTGGGGCTTCCGCATTCCTAGGAGTCTAAACGTGCCGTACCAATAACTATCCAGTTTACATTCCGTCTAGTGAAGATGTAACACAGGAATCAATCTAAATAAAATCTCAAATCTAGTTTTGGAAAAAACCACCGCTTAGCTTCCTATGTGCGAAAGGTCACCGGTGTTTCGTAACACGCTATGATTGATGAACCCTACTCGAAGTAGCAAATCATTGTGAGATAAGACCAATTGCTCGCGATATTCAGACACTTTCTTCTTCTATTCGCCTTTAGTTTATGAAGATTACTTGAGAAGTTTTAAAGTTCCCCGCGTTAACGTTTTCGACTCGATCTCTCAAATTGTCGCTACCAGCTCGTTATCGCAACCGCAATGCTATTGTGTCTTCTTGCACCTAAAGTAGTGTTTGCTCTACTTTTCAACTTCCCTTTTGGGTGTTCTCCTATACGTGAACAAAATGGTCTACCCATTTCCCCCAATGAATCTATTAACATGCGTTGAAAGTGGTCGGGTTAACTGTGTCTGAACTCTTACACTCTTCGCCTCTTCCTCTGAGAAAATCATGCAATCCTGTTCAAATACATGGACAGTCATAAAGGAAGTTCCAACAAATTGGTGATGTGATGTGTTAAGAGGAATTTCAATAAATTTTACAGAGTTGTTCAAACCACTGTTTTTAGACACTTCATAATTGAGGCACTTTAGCGACAGTCATCGCTTTTGAACAAGACATACCATCCACACGCAACCTTTCAAAGGGCAGTTCGCAAGAATATCTTATGTGCCTACAAACGATTAAAAATATCCCAATCGTCAACTGCACCATTTAGAATCACAAACATGGAAGATAAGGAAGAAGAAAATATTTTTCTGCAGGATTTTCAGAGATGGATGAATGCAACAGGAGCCATAAGAAGGTGAACTGATCATGAAGTTTTCACTCTCACATACTATGTATATTCTCAGTAAAGCTGAACGAATTTATACGAAATTTCAACAAAAAAGGGAGATATGGGATTTCATTTTTAACCATAAGATATAGATATTGTTCGTCTTTATTTTCACTTTGTTACAAGCCTCCGCCATATCAAACGATACAATCAATGTTCGTGTTTTGTTGCGTCACTACTGCAGAATGGGTCTTTCACAGCGAGTTGGTACTTCGTCTTGATCCGAAACTTGGCGGACCGATGACCGAAAGTCGTAGAAAGCCATAGCCTTTATTTTGAAAAATAGTTATTATCTTTGTTTTTAAAACTGCCCTGAACTTCCTCTCCAATTCAATAATATACGACCATAAATAGATGCTCTTGGCTTCGGGTTCGCACCGAAGTGCAAGCTAATATCTTTTGTCATAAGAACGACTAGAATGAGCATCGGAGTTGATAAGAGCTGACGTTATGAAACTGCTTACGATTGCCGACTAGGTAGATTGGTCTTTTACTATGATGAAATCAAATAAAAGCATTGTGTTTGTTTGGATATTGTTAAAACGACCATTGCACGGTTAGAAAGCAGTCCGTAGATTAGCCAGCGCTGTGAAAATCAGCATCTTCTTGTATAACTCTACTCTTTTTTCACAAGATGCGTTCTCAAATAGTTCCTCGGTTGTGCGACAGTATACAATTGTCTATCAAAATCACTTTTTCAAGTATTTAGTTTCCTACTGAAATAAATATATTTTACTGTACAGAACGAGAATAATCTTTCGCGATTTCGTCCTACAACTGAGCGCCATAATAATCAATGTGACACTTCTATACGTGGTTCTTGACTTTGCCTACTATCTCCAGGGTTTTAACAATCTGTTTTGAAGCTCTACGACAGCTTCTCGGCGATCGTTACCTAAGATCCTGGTACCATTTTAATATGAGTGGATAAATATTCACAAAAGTCGGGTGGAGACTAAACAGTTTCTCACCGATGGCTTTTCTCAGAAAAAGACTAAGATGTTAGAAAGTCAAAAGATCGGAGGAAAGGATTTGTTCCAGCTAATACTGTCAATTAACCAATAGTACATTGATGAGGTCGTTTGAGAGAATGAGTCAAAGTTTAAGCAAAATTATCGCAAATCAAACATAATGATAATAGCTAGTATAACAATCCAAACGCTTTCTTTTCGACCTTTTAGAGGGGTTCGTAAGAAAAAAGGATCGGAATTCGTACTCCAACGAATACTGCTAGACTGTTTTCCCGAACAGTCAAAAACAAGGAAACGGTGCAATTGAATCTTTGAAGAAATGGAAAATTATGGTAGTATGAGCTACCAACACTTATAAGCTATCAGCGGCTCCATCGTTCATTGATAAAATCAATCAATTCTCTAAAACGAACGACCCACTCATGGACACAATCACCCATCCAAAACCTGTCCTACATCGATGTATTGAGGGAAGAAACAAACAGAGAAGTATGAAGTCAATAAATAAATAATATCAGTACGATTTTCGTACCTGAGCGAGTTTTTGTTCTTGCTCTGCACGCATTAGAGACTCACGTTGGTTGCTTACCTGAAAATCAAAATCACTGACTTCGCCAAGTAACACTGAGCGTAGAAGTTCTAATGATGAAAACGCTGAAGACCTAAGTAATCGAAAAGGCAAACAAATATATGTAAGGTAAAATAAATATCAAGAAAAAGTATGTTTCTTTACGTTCTAAAGTCACCTCAATATGAACCCAATAAGTTGAACTCTATGAAGAACGCGCCTGTAGAATCCTAAGAAAAAGCAATGAAGAGAATGACGAGGAAGAAAGAGCAAGAACGTGATATAGTAGAAATAAACTATCGCAAAACTACTGATGGGATAAAACAAAAAATACGAGTTCTTCCTCGGAGACTTTGTTACGCCATCAATCATGACGTGGCAAGGATTTTCCCAGTCTCTTCGGTCTACATTTAGGATAAAAATACGATGACTTAGAATAACAACAATATTCAAAGGATGTCCGAAAAATAATTTGAACTTAGCGCAAATTTCCACTAAAGGGGCATAAAATCGTCAGTAAAACATAAACACATAACTTTCACACTACATTCAAACATGTTCCATCAATACTCAAATAATGATGAACATCGGTGAACACAATTTTGAAGGGATTTGAGTAAACTGACAGAATTAAACCCGGTTTTTTAGGCAGTTCAAGTACACGAGAACGTTTAAGTGTGAGCGAGTAAAACGGTCAATGGAAAAAAAGAAATAAAACGAAAATCTGTTAACATTCTAAACGGAAGTCAACTTTATTCATAGAATGATTCTTTTTATGAGACTCGTCTATGATCTCGTGTTTTCTTGTCTGAGGATTCCAGCAATTCATGCATTAAAAGAGTGAGGTAGCCATGCTAGAGAGCATCCAGATGGATTACAGGAAGTATTAGTTTCCAACCAATGTAGTACCAATTTCCAGATTCCCACATGGGATGACTGAGCCAGAAGCAATTATGAATCTAGAGTTTATTATTCACACGGGTCGTGAAGCACTACATTGTTTGGCAACTACCGCAACTTCATCATTGTCGACTTCGCCCTCATTCTCTTCTGCTCTTTTCAACTTTTCCATGAACAGGATGCTCATCACTGCCCATAGTATGTCTAGTTTTATCCACTCTTCATATGCATTGCGATACAAAATTCAAATATAACTCGTTCTATCCTAAGATGACTCAGCTCTGATCAATTCAACTTCGACCAGTTCTCCATTGTTTTTCCAACGATGAATCATGACCAACGCGAAGGAAGGTTAACAGAATTACCTAAGATTATTGAATCAACGCGAGCTAGTCATGAATTTTTTGCTGAGTTAGGCATATTTTACTTTGAAGTTGTAATGTACCGATTCGATTGCCATGTCGTTCGATCATACGGTGTGGGCTTTCGTGCTCAAACAGGTCGAATCTTTTGAAAGGAACATTGTTGGATGAGGTTCCTAACTCGACGGTGTTTCCGCCCTCTTCAGAGCAGAGAGCGAAATGGTAGTTGGGTGAGTCTTTTATAACAACTTTGTGTTAGCCTACAATATTAAGCACAATAATGCTCCTTTATATAGATGTTAGATAGCGGTTGATTTCGAAAAAAATAGGTAGAAATGGCCACATATATTTCTGTTGTAAATAGTCATCAAGTCGATCACCGAATATCAGCAAGCCCGAGTTGGAAATCTTCCAAGGAATGCGTAGTATTTACATAAGAACATAGAGAATTTGCAGAAAAAGAAGAAATCACAAAGCGAAAAGTGAGGAGAAACCTTTGCCATTATCTCGAAAGATATGCACTGATTTTAAGCGCATATTGGAATCCCGTGACTTGTCACAGGTACTTGAAAGTTTTTTGCTGCGAATATTTTGAACGTCGATCACTCCACACCCTACCTAGCATACCACTCGCAATCCAAAGATTGAGCACAAATTCTAACTATTGTATCATAAATATAGAAAATAGAAGCATTTTGTACTTGTAGATGATTTTAGGTCGAAAAAACACGAGAGAGCACTATTGCACCTCTAGTGAAGAACGTGTTATTTGACAAAGCCTTTAGAGAGAACAACGTTTGTCTAAATAAAAAACAACGAAAATGAATGTGTGGCACTGAGTGATGATATCATCATCCATTTCTATGGTGTCCCTCCCATCACAATGTTAGGGAAAATCTAGTTTGAAATGACAAAAACGTTGAAAAGACTACTGTAAACTTTCACATTATCATGTGGCCTATGAGGTAAAGCCAAAAAACAGACAAAAGATATTAGTGGCACAGATGTATTACAATACATAAAGCAATGCAAAAAAGATCATGAGTAAGTACCGAAAGTTGTTAATTTCATACATAGTGACTTTTTCGTTTACTAGAAGTAAGCCAAGCAGACAGTCATGTCAACACATTCGCATAAGAGAAATCAACGCCCATTGGTAGAGTTGAGACCAAATGGTCTCTATTAGGGTCGGTCGTTTATCAACTTGTAATCGTCCGCATTAAACACTACCAATAATATCGACATATTTGAGAACATGCATATTTTATTGTGGTAAGTAAATATAAACGATTAATCAATCAATGCAGATTGTTGATAGGTCAGAGTTACACCATCTGTATTTCTACAGATAGGTTTCCCTTCTGGTAGTGTTCCTTATCCACTAGGTTATAGAGTCATCATTTCTGTGATAACTTTGGCACTTGATTGTCCGTCTTTGCAGTGCTTTTCCTCACTGTACGGATTCCAGTACATTTAGCATTCGCTCGTCTTTCGTCTTCTTTTTGAACGTCGTAAAATGCTGGTTGAGCGTGTCTTTTTGCAATCTCGAGGATACCCTAATTATGACGTTCCACAGACTGTTTGTTGTTGTCCGCCGAAGAGTGTTGAGGGGGAGAGGGTTTCGACACCAAATGCGCCGCGAGCATCACAACCACTCGGCCACTGGGTCCCTCAGCATTTCTGCCATGTCACGTTCATGAATTTTAAGAAAGATTAAATAATTCAAGATATCAAATTTAATGGTGCAAGTCATATCCAAATAAGTAACTCGCCCAACCTCACTAAAAATCATGTTTTTTTGCTGAATATTTATTTCACAGTATTCAGAGACGAGAGAATATATAAGGAGGTGACACAGTTGCGAGACAAATCTAATGAACCTCTTGACGTAAAGTATTTTAGTGACATAAAAGCAATACAATGAAAAATATGTATATTCGTGTAATTCCTTTCGTAAAAGACCTAATTGTAGAGCTGCGGAGAAACTTGTAACGACGGCGCTTTTGGCCTTAAAACATCTCGGACAGTGCCTCAGCTACCAGTGAGCTTGGGAAGCTTTGTGACTAAAGGATAACTTGAAATAAGAAGAGGGTAAATAACACCTTTTCGCGATCGACGATGACCACTCTGAGGAGTTAATTTGGGTTAACCTATGCCACTGAGAAGTGGAGAACAGACTACGTTTTGTGAGACAAGTCTAGGACGTTTTAATCAAATGGAAAAATTGAAAGAAAGCCTAACAAATGGACAAAGCGCATTTCAAACACATGTCAAAGAGATCGTCATGGTGACGTTTGTCGTGTCCTTTTTTTTGCACAGTGGAATCGATCCTTTCTTGATAGTCTCCATTGTGACATGGTACGTGTGAATGGGGACTTCTAAGTAAAATTGAGCACTAACGAAATATTTCACAAAATTGAGTCAACGTCTAGAGTGCTTCGACGACTTCCCTGCTCAGAATCCACCATAATTCCTGTATTCAGACCCCACCAAAGAGAGATTGTCAGCAAATCGACTAGATAAATCAAATGCTACGAAATTTCTCACCACTACTGCCCACTCAAAAAGTCATTTATGAGTCGCAACTATCCGACTCTATGTAACTACTGTGATCCTCAACTCGGCTTTTGTTCATCCAGCATGTTCAACGAACTTTTTCCGATTTCCTAGAGCATTACGAACAGTTTTGTGATAATTGCTCACCAATCTTGATATTTCTGAATATGTCTTTTGAAGAATCAGGCCCCCGCATACTTGACATCGTGCGTGGCTAGGACAGCAATGAAATATTGTTGCTATTCCCACGTCCGCACATCTAAGGATGGATCCGAGCATGTGCGCTTAGCCGCGTGTATGCAAAAGGTGAGGATTGTACGTACAACTGTAATATATGTGTTTGGTGTAGGGCCTTTTGCTATTATTCATGGTGAATGAGTGGGAGAGTTGGTGTATTCGGTCACAAAGTATGGGTGTATTTAGCGTATGTTCGAGAGATATTTCTAACTTGACGGACGATTAGCTTATGGATAGCCAATACTTATACCTTCTCGTAGTCCAGGAGAATGTTTTTGGCCGCTATCAACAACGTAGTAAATGTTATTTTTCACATACTATTCTCGAGCGATGAATTTAAACAGTAGTAGAGTACCACTTCAAATAAAGTGCGATACTGTTGAGAGCGAAAGTTTGGCAGTAGAAGACATTTTGATCATTTTAATGCCTAGAGATACTACCTCTACTGATACGAAGCATATCACGAGACATAAAGGATAGCTGGTACAATGAAGAGTGCCAAATAAAGTTCTACATCATGCTAAATACACTCTTTTTTTTTGAAGATATAAACCGTGCTCTAGGGCCTATCAAAGAGTCTAACAACTTCACAAAATTCTTCTGGATGCATGACATGTTCGTCCTACAAAAGGAGAGCAAATAAAAAGCAAAACGATATGGTGACAAATTTGCTAGGTAGCTCATAGTGAGCTTTATTATCGTGAAAAAAAATAAGCATGAGAGTCATTTTCGGTAATGCGAAAAAATAAAATAGTATTTATTTCTTGCACCATAAATAGCTTTTCTCTTATTTTTTCTGTCCAGATTGTTTATGAAACGATGAGGTGAATGATAAATGTGATTTATCAAAATGTTCGCGGTGGTGTCCCGAAATACTTGTTGATCTCCACGAGTTCCGTCTTTGTGACGAAAAATTTTGAACATTCCAGTGCTGGTGGAATGAACAGCATAATGAGAAATGGCAATAGCTCTGACTCCGCTTGTCTCCTGTCTGTATTCCAACTCTACACGAAGTCCTCTAGTTACAAAGTGACAAATTCCTTCGTCAGTCTTCGTTTTGAAATGCTACCAAAGTGTTCGTCAGACATTCACTAGCTTGTGCCGTACACAAAAGCAAAATATTATCAGTTTATGATAAACTAGCAGAAGTGACAATCAAAGAAAAGTTTGCACTCAAAAATATATCTGTTACTGGAGTCTTGGAGATTTGAATAGGTCGAGATGAAAGAATCTATTAGGGTGGAAACTTAGTCCGTCATTTTTTTGTTATTTTTATTTGTTTACAATAAATTTATTTCGTGGTCTTTTTCAGTCGTGTTCTATACCACTCGGAAGGCTGTGATTTCGAGATTCCAAAAATATGCGAATCATCTTATTTATTGTATTTAAATGGAATTTTTTTTATGTTTTAAACAATCTTCAGAACTTAAGACTCGTGAACGCGTCTTGCATGAGTTCCTTGGTCATTCTGCCACCGAAGCGACACAAAACTTATGCAGAGCACTTAACCATAAGGCGGCTGATATCTATGAATCCACAAAGATGGTTCCAAAAGTTTTGTGAAGGCGACACCATCCCGTCGAAATCGACTGCGGCGCTTTATCGAAGCGGCCTCAAAACAACGCTCGTACATATATCGAGCTTCCGACATTTCAAAAGATCAAATAATTAGGGTCAAACGTTCAATTCATTCACCGTGTAGCCCAGATGCTACTCTAAGTGACGTTACCACGTTTTCAGGTCTCTACAATCTTTGGCTGGAAAACGTTTTACCAAAGTCGATTACATGATAAAGCACTTTATATTCTAAAGTTAAAAAAATTTATACGGCTACAGAAAATAAAATTGCCTATATTTTAAAAATTTCGAGGTCAAGAGCTTTCGAATACTAACAAGCGCGATGGAGAAGGACCAATAAATAAATATATTGTAAATAGATAAATGTAACAAGAAGAAAATACGGCAGAACTCAGCACTTCCCTCCAGTCATTACCGAATGCTTGATGCCAATAATGGATGTGTTCCTCTCATGTGAAGGGAATGAGAAAAATGTACTTTCAAAGCAGCACGAAATTTGTCTTACGCTAATAGTAAGCTTTCGAGAAGTTATAGAAATTTTCGATATGGTCTCAGTTGTCGTTCAACACTTTCCTGTCTTTGGGACGACGATGATTCGAGTCGCGCAATTGCTTCTTCTTGCGACATTGATGTTTGTATTAGAACATCTAGTAGAATCCAGTAAAGCAAAGCAAGCATCCTACGAATTTTACTCCATTATAATTTTTGTGATGCGACGACTCGTATTACTGTGGCCATAGCGAAGACGAAGACGCCAACACGTTGTGCATAATGAAGGTTTGTAACAGATCGCTTATAAATCAAAACATCGATCGTAGACATAGAAGTCAAATGAATTTCTAGTTTCCCAAACGCTTCACATTCGTCATTAAAACTTTACAACTTTCAGATCATTGTTCGCTCCGTGTCAACCCGTTCGGAACGCCGTGTACCCCACATAATCGATTATTCAAAAGCCTTTTTGCTGGACAAAGCTTCCTTAAATTTAACTGATTACATAAAAACTTCGTTCTCAGCAGCTCTAATGCCATAAGTGTTTTCTGGAAAAACGTTCTCACTGCGCTGCAACGGCAACGGCGAAAATCAGATTACGTTCCACACTTTTCGCATATTTTTCTCTCGATTAGGGTCTGTGGATGATTTTTTATCAAATATTTGTGGCCATAACATGAATCCAGGTTAGGGTCTTTATATTGTGTTCTATGAGTGCAAAAAAGATCAAATTACGTCCTTTTTTTGAAGGTAAGAGTAATCAATATAAGGATCAAAGCATCCGAGCGTGTAGAGAAAACCATGGAGTACCAGAGTAGCACCAAAACCTGAAGTTTTTCAGAAAGAAAAAACTCTATATGAATAGTGGAAATCGCGTGATTTTCTCGAATCCTTTCGCGCGGTCGATCAGCAGCCGTCCCTACCGAGTTAAAATTTAGAATACATACCTGACTCCTTTACTTCTATGAGTATAAGAGTGTTGAGATGCAAGTAAAACTGTGAACTTGAAGTAGATTAAAACTAAGATTACTCTTCAAACGAGCTCGCTAAAATTCTTCACTAAATCATCAAAGTCTTTTCTTTGCCTTTCTTTCACCCGTGTTTTGACCGGGTGATTGGTAACAGTCACCGAATGAGTCAAAGCACTGCTGGGAGAAAAGAAGGGCGAGGAGCTCAGTGTTGACATGTAAGGACGCGGAAAGTGTAAAAAGCGGGTCTAAAGTAATTTCATGTTCTTAGTTTTGCTCGTATATCAGCATTCTTGTGTTTATATTTCACACCAAAACCTACCATTGAAAAGAAGATGTGGAAAATAAACAAAATTAAGATTTGACTTATACAGGCTTCAAAACACGGATGAAAAGTCAAGTTTCATAGAAGAAAGGTCTGGCAAGAGAGAACAATTCGTTAGCGACTGATGTTTGGTTGGAAGCAAGCACAGGAAAGGAATTGGGATATGCAGCGTGATAAGGCAGAGACGCGGAAACCGGTTGACCAACTAGCGCTAACATGCGCTAATCATAAAAAATAACATAGAGCGTTAAAAGATACCGACTTCTATTATTAGAAGAAGAAAACAGCGGAGAACAATCTGCTTGTCCACATATAGAAAACGAGTTGTAGAATATACAAAAGAACAAATAGTACTAAACAATTCTCCAGGTTTTTTGAAAAAGGACATAACTAATGTCAATTCTTTCCCTTATTCCTTGCTCTTCTGTTCCTTCTCTCTGCACAAAACTTGCGTCTAGGTTATTGCACCTCCTTAAAGACTTGGTGGCCCACGTTAGCCTAGACGACGTACCATACCAAACCATATTCATTTATTCAGTTGGAACTTCCTATATTTGGTAACAATCTAACGAAAAAATAATGATTTCAAATGTGCACGCATTACATGGAATCCGCCGTTCGACTACCTATGTAGGAAAGTTACCGGTATATTTTTACATAGTATGAATGAAAAAATTAGCCTTACTTGAACTTGAAAACAATGTAAGTAAGGCGTCATATCATTTATCATGTTCAAACACTCTCTCCTTTTTCATTCTTGGATTTTCGAAATTATTCAAATAGCTGGTACCTTCTAGCAATTCCCTAAACCGACTATCTATTAACCTCAGCATGCTTCAATATTTCCTAATTTTCATTCTGGATTGCAGACAACTTGACCTTCCTAGGCTCTGAAGAAGGCGAACTGCCAAAACATCAGCTGTTGAATAAAGAGATTATATAACACCCGTGTTTGGCTTAGAGAAGAAAACTAGAAGTTATTCGAATAGCTTCAAGGGCTTTCTGCCCGGTGTTTTGACTCGTGCCCCGAGATTCTCATCACCCACCTCAAAGTCGTGACCGTTCATGTCATTCGTTCTGTATACACCTAGAGGAAAACTTCCACACCTTTTCAACCTATCCCTCTTGGTGTTCTTTTCATGCGGACACAAAGTGGTCCACTTGTTTTGCTTGTGTATTCATCCCAACATGTTTTACGAGAGTTTGAGTGAATCGTATCTAAGCTTATGCAGTCTCGCACTCTACCAATGAGACATACGACGCTGTTCCTTGCCTCATACTGGAGTCGTATAGGCGGTTGCGAAATACTTGGTGACGTATGTCGTAGAAGTACTCCCTTAGATGCAATCAGTTACAGAAAGACATAACAGTGACAATTTTGAGGTGATAGCGAGGATCTGAGAGGCGACGAGAGATGAGTCAAATCATCAGACCGGAAAGCGACGTTTTTTGGATACAATCAAAAGTTTAGGAATGAATGCAGAATGAAAGGTAGTGTCCTGAATGCCATGGCACCTTATCTAACTGTTCTCTATTTTGAGTGAAGTTGTTTTCTTATAATGTGTAACAATACACAGGTAACCTCTCCCCACATAGATAGCTGAGCGGTGGGTACCATGTAAGACACGGTGATTTAAGTTGATTTTTCATTAGGTTGTCGCCGAATATAGGAAGTAGTAACCGAGTAATTGTATATGATGTGCTCATGGAGTACGCTGTCTAGGCTCTGGAGAGGGCGAAATCGCCGAAACGTTAGCCGCTGATCACGTAAATTTTATTTAGTACAAGAGGATAGATGCGTTATTCCTATTCCATGAAAAGATATTCTTTGATAATCATGCCAAAGTTCAGTTAAAATAGGACCTATGACTTGATAAAACTGTAAAGCACCTACAATGGTTTTGCGTTTTCTCTAACTCGTAAAAAATCTTGGAAGTTGAACATTCTATTCTGAGCTGGCGATTATTCTTGGAATATGACAAAGGGAGCGAAGAACTATATTTAGCGGACCTAAGTACTGCTGACGCTTTCTACCCTTCTGTTGCAAATTAGACTTGATAAATGACACTCTGAATGGCCATTCCTGGCGGCGATATTGCTTCCTGATCACTCCGTGGAATGGGGAATATGGAAGACAAAAGACAGGTGTAGGAACTCTCCTTTATAAAATCCATATCGTGACGGAAGGTGCATTGACTTATTCTAATTATGGAAGTAGATTACGGACTAAATCCTTACAAAAACTTCGCGGCTGAGTTCTCAAACTGGTTCTTTTTTGAATTGCTTTCATTAGTTCTTATCAATTTGTCGTGAGTATGAACCCATCTCCAAAGGCCAAAGGTAGCTGTTAATTACTGATTTTTAGTTTCAGGCGCGCTGAAATAGAATCAAGTTGCAGTTTTATTTTGTTCGTAAAACTCCTATGTAATGGGTGGAAATCTGGGTCGGTTTTCTCAACTAGAGGACGGAAGCACAATTTTACTTTCTTCTGTGAGCAAGTCGCATTTTTTAGTCAATTCTAATCCAATTTATCGGACTTGTTGAAAAAGATCTTGTACTTATATGTTAGGCATGGCGACAATTTTCTAAGCCGATTTCATTCGCTGGACAAAAACTTTTCATAGGACTGGTAGTAACCATTTGAAAGCTTAAATCTGCGACTACAATTACACGTCGCCGCCTTCTCAAAACACGCTTTTATTACGCTCTAGCATCCAGAATAAACCTTGTTTCTCACTCGCCTTCTGCCTTCGATTTTAATCACAAGTATAAATCGCTGGAAGCACGAAAGGCATATTAGCGTGTAGAAAGATTTTCGTAGTGTCAGAATCAACGTTTTACCTGAAGTTTCTGTCGATGCGGTGAAAAAAATTGAGTAATAATATGTCAAACGCGATCTATGCCTCGCCCCGGCTCCGTGAGTGGCCGGAAAACAAGGTAACCGCAAAGGTTCATAGCTGAGTAAAATGTGAATGAGAAGCCACAACAACGTCTGGTTATCAAGGTAATCGCCTGATCTGCCGTCTCGCTCGATAGTGATCCGCCACACTATGGTTGAAACGGCGGCAACTACTATATTTTTCCACAGCGTCAGCAGAGCTTTAAATAATAAAACGCTTGATTGTGAAACTATGGAAATTTCTCTGCAGGCTGATATGCTTTCTCGTGCTTCCAGCAATTCATACTCGTGGTAAAGAATGAAGGCAAAAGGCGAATGAAAACAAAATTTTATCTAGGATGATGCAGCGTTATAAATGGGTGATTGAAAAAATCGGCAACGTGGAGTTGTAGCCAGAGATCTGAGCTTTCGACTGATTACCAACAATCCTCGTGAAAATCTCTTGTACTGCAAAGTGACTACATAAGTATGAGTACTGCAAACATTTTTCTCCTCAAGTGCCAATCGTTTCTATACTTACATAGCGGCCGTCTGGAAAGGCTGTTGCGTCAAATATGTGAACATAAAGACCATAATCACAAGTTTGCTGGGTGGCCTTGCTTAGATTCACCAAGACAGACCAATCTGACGCCGTTTTTCACTACGTAGACCCTTCTTTTGTTCTTCATTATCACTGAATCTGTAAGGTTAACCCTCTCACGATCGTGAACGCACTTTATGAACGACGGCCTTTTGAAATGACTTTTCAGTACCACTTGTTTTGAACCACTAAAACCTCTTCCATGCTCTTCTACCGTTTTGACTAAAGAATAGGACGACGATCTCAAGAATTTCGCTTGGTGCGTTGACGCTGATTACTGGTTGATAAAAGAGCGTTGCTTTCAAGGAGATGAACAGCCAGACTATGATTAATCTATTGTGAAAGGGTTGAAATCGAACACGATTGCAATCAAGTGGTTATCTTACATAAAGAATATCGAGGATTTGTCATGTGTGAATTTAAGATCAATTCCACGATCATTCATAAACCCGAATAAAGGAAGAAGAGCGAATTTTTAGGTTTGAGTAAAAAACGAGTGGCGTGATGACAAATTACTCATAGCACTAAAAAATTCAACAATTGCAGAAAAAGAAGAAAAGCTCTCTTGTAAAACGAGTCTGAACACAGTTCTCTAGCTTACTTTTACACAATTCTAACTTATATATATTCAACTACATCACATGTGATATTTTCTTCCTAATTCGAAGGCCGAACTTTCCTCTAGTTTTGAATGTCGACTTGCTCATATAACTCACTAGGATACCGTATATGCTATTAAGGGCCTAAGAAGTTATCTTCCTCAGTGAATTCGATGATGCCAGTAACTAGTGGTATTTTAGAAAGAACAAGTTCAATATTCAGCTCCTACAGGAAGAAATAGCGATACATTAGTTCACTCGCTGCACATAAGACAAGTAAGAAACAATTGAGGGTAGAAGTGCCCATTGTGAAGCCACATTATTTAGTTGACTTCACCAAACTAGGTCGCGGGGTCAGATGAATCCACAGAACAAGTCTAATTACTTTGAAGGCATAATAAATCTAGAAGCTTACCTCGCGTTTGAGCCGTTCGATTTGTTTGTCGACGCCGCTGGCACTCTCATCACCACAGCCTTCCTTGCGTAGCACCTCCATCATTCTCTCGCATTCCTCTTTGATGGCCTCCGGATCAAATTTCTTTGTAACGGCAGACGATTGTTTCTGAAAAGTAATGATCATCACTTCTTGAAGCGCAAAAAACTGAGACTGACAGCATTGTGAAATTGAAGCACTATGAAAAATGTCCTTTTTTCTCCAACTAATTCACCTAAAGGGCCGCATTTTTTTGAAATTATGAGTTGTTCACACTGCCTGCAATCGCTTGAAGCTGCCTATACGTAAGGGGATAGTGTTCGATGTTGATGGATCACTGAGTGGAGGCACTATGCATTTACTTCATCAATGACAGTTTACATTAATCGAGCGCATGTTTCGCTCATGCGAAGATTTGTGATGATCTAACAATGTATTCAGTCCTCCTGAATACGTTTGGTACCATACTGCCCACTTCAGAAAACTTGACGAGCCTGGGACGCTGGACCGATTCAGCGAGCAACACTGCTTGTAAAAAACCTCTAATACTGCGCAGCATGCACAGAAATATGTGCATACTCGGAATTTTGAGAAGTCATGCACTAGAAAACGTTAAATGGAGCGCGCAACAAAGACTTCTAACTATGTGACACCATCGAAGATTTGTTAAGATAATTCCGGAAGCGAAGCTGTGTGAAGCTTATATTTCCACTTTCTACGTATTTAAAATAATTGTAGTCATTGCTTAAAGTCCAACTTGCTTCAGAAAGTTTCTAACAAATACAAAAAAAAAATAATGGCGAAGTGGTTCTATTCAGCGATCTTGTTTGTCAATCAACCGCCTCTATGTTCTAATACAAAAAATACAAATTTCTACTGCGAAAATATTTTTTGGGCAGTTTAGAGGCTTTTCGAAGTTGGTACGGCAGAGCCATACCTACGTTTTAGACGTACCACCCGCTTCATCAGTGGATCACGCTACGCAATTAACCACAATAACAGCAGGAATGGGGAGACGTTGTTTATGGTCATAAAGCTAGAAGGACAAAACCCTTGGCGTTGATCAATCCCTGAGGGATGAGCTATGCATTCGTGTTTAATTTCTAACTTCGTTCGAGGTGATTGAATGCATATCTGGCCTTACGATGGCTCGCGGTGGCCTCCCGCTGTACCGAGTCAGTGCTGCTTATCCTCTCACACAAGTCTGAGAGCAGTCTGGTACCAATCTACTGACCCCGGAGGGATGGATGGCTAGATGAGCTATGAGCGCGAGATCGAATCAGTGGCCTCGCGTGCGACGCAGAGTCCCTAAAACTGCGCACATGCCCTCCTGCCTCTCGCTGATCCGAGTCGATCTATGGTGATAGCACGTGATAGTGTCATCACCATTTCTTCAGTAGGTGGATTACGGCTGTTAGTGAATATGTAGAAATCCATCTCATCCTTGTTCTTTAAATCTCACTTTGAACATTCAATATAGTCTGTGAGAATATTTCGACTTTTTGTGGTTGAAACGCCAGAGTAGGGCGTAGGGCGTGGGCCACTGATGAAGCAAGCGGCAGTGTCGAAACGTACTATGGCTTTATTGAGAAACTTCAAGATAATGTTAACAGAAACATGTGTGCTGCTTGCAAAGCCAAATTCATCCGTCGAGTCTAGCTATATTTCCTTGAATAGAAGAACTAGCTATATTTCCTTTAATAGAGGAACCTTGTAGAAGATGAAGTGGATGCTTTTAATTGATTGGCTGATCGGATTTCACCTCAAGAAGACAAAGGTATACTCTTGACGTTTACAATAGAACAAACTTTACATAATAATAGCGCGTTCTGATAAGCTGCTCGATTCAATAATTTTTGGGGTTGTCCTATAACTTCTTTCGCTTTACTGTCTTATTCAGTTATTTGCTATTTCGAAACGAATTATGCCAAGGCCGTGGTACTGGAGAATTTTGTAGTACTTGAGCAGAGACTTAGTTACGCTGGTAGTACCATTCCTCGTCAAAATAAATGGGCCAGCGCAAAGTGATGTCTCCATGGAACCTGTCTTGCATTGACCGACCACAACAGCGCTGAACGCGTGACCATCTGCAAAAGTCCTTTGTTGCACCGCATTGGCAGGACTTTCTCGAGTCGACTTTCATTGGAGATGAGTCCTGGATCTACTATGAGAACCACGCGCCATACCTAGAGGCTGCCTGTGGTATAGGCCTTTCAGCTCCACTGAGGCTTAAGCTTCAGACTTTGAAAATTATGCTGTCGGTTTTTTGGGATTCGCAGGGCATTCTGATTCGAGAACTATTCGAAAACAAGCAAACAATCAATGCCGACGTATATGGAGAAACAACTCTGGAAGTTGGCCGTAACAGTGCAAGAGAAGCGTGAAAAACGATTCAGTGTTGTCCTTGCCCAGGATAATGCTCGACCTATCATTGCAAAGTCGACTAGCCATACTTTCGAGAAACTGTGCCAGACCACTGTACTACATCCATCGTATAGCCCTGATTTTTCTAAATCGGATTATCTTTTCTTCCGCTTTTGACGCGGCATCTGCGGACAGAAAAGTTAGACTACCAATCAGCAAAAAGCTTCGCCGACTTCTTGGGTCTCCAGCCCCATTTTGTCTGAGAGAAAGACATCTTCTCCATCAAATGGTTGCAAAAATTGGTCGTGATGGTGATTATATTGCTGGATGAATGATTTCTCAAAATAAGTAGCAATTGAATCACCAAAAGTGTCGAAATGAAAAAGAAGTCAAGGGACAATCTAAGATTTGATAATTTTCGGACACTCAAACATCCTGATGTCGATTGTTCCAGTTATGCGCGGAGAAAAGTAAAGTATCTCGAGTACTGAACTCCTTTCATTATCACAGTGACCTCTCAAAATAATAGTAAAATTCTCCTTATCGCCAAAGACGATGCCAAACTACGCTACTGATATGCTTTTAATAAATTAGCACCGTTATGATTAGAAAACTTATTGAACAAGGAAAAAGTCGAGGAGAAACAAACGAATCGGAGGCAATCAACGAATTTCACCGAATGCATCTTCATCACAGCTGGAAGGAGCAATTGAGTGTTTGAAAACCTTGAATCTCGTTATAGTACTCGGCAAGTAAGCCGATGCGATTCACAGTGCTCACCTGTATAACCAACCTATGTTCTGTGCCAGTCAGCTAGAACATACGGCGATATCGAAACCTTGAATATCAATGACCTTATTTCGTACACACATCATCACTTGTATTACATAACACGAAAAATAGAGGCGGTGATTCTGTCACATCGAGGAGAAAATGATACGCAAGAAGTGCATTCGACCGAATCCATAACTATGAACAAACGTCGTGCAGCTGCTAAAATCTTTTTCAATAAGTAATAATCTCTGGTTCGATTCTGCACCTTCATCTTCCAGGATGCGGAATTTCACACAAACATGTTTGTGAGCTCGCTCCAACCCACGAAAGCTGGTTGATGTCCATGGTAATAACTTTGCGTCGCGTTAGAACTTCTGTTAGAGGATTCAAGAGAATATCTATTGAACCAGTACTCGGATAAACACAGAGAAGCCAGAAGCCCCGAATCCTTAAACTTGCGAATCCAACACTGAGACCTTCGTGGATGATGAAGGCGAGGGAAGAAAGTTGACGAAGTGATGTGATAGCTATAATTTATGGCTCCTGTACGAAATCTTGTGGCTCCCGTGCTCCTGTACTGAAACTCCCTACTAGTTTTTGACAATATCATGCACCAAAAAATCAGTCCGAGCTGAAACGCTACTCACCTTTTCCGCACTGCTCTCTTGCTCTGTGCTGCATCGAATTTGAGTGATCGCATCTGTAGAAATATTCTTTAGATGTCGAGAGAATTGGTCTTACTCGTTACAAGTCTTGCATATGTCATAAAAGTAGATAATAAGTTTCTCTACTGTTTTCTTCCAGTAGATTAGATTGATCGATAAGTAACGATTAGGCATAAATAAATTACATAATACATAAGTAAATGTTACAACAAAAACATCCACTATAAAACTTGACGCTAAATGTTGAATGATAGGTAAAATGCTTCGTTAGGAAGGAACAAAGAGGAAATGGCACAGGGACAAACAGGAAGCCAATGGAGAATTACGCAGACGTAAACTACTGTTTTAAAGTTATTCGTTGTGGACACCGAAGAGTAGCAAACCGAGACAAGAATCTACGGTGACCCGATAAAGGTATGCGAAACAGAGAAATTACTGAAACTTTACGACATTCATGAGCGGCAAAAAGTTGTTAGTCGAGGACAGCATTGTATACATTCTCTTTCCTTGCAAAAACCCAAAAATTCCTCTTCAGCATGTGGAAGGAATTTTAGGTCGACCTTTGGCATTTTCACCTCCGCAAATTTTGTTGTGATCGTGCCTCAAGATGAATCTTGTGCAACTCGTGCTTCTGTTGAGCACTTACGTCAAAAATTTGTGCTCATGTTATTGAGCTTACTGTACAGTTCGCGAATTTTAGTCAGTTTAAAAACTGTATTTTACTCATTGATCAATGATCAACTTCCCCTTTTCGGCCTGGTTCATTTATAACGGCAGGTTATGATGTGAAATATAATCACAAGAGAACTATCAGAGTGCTCGATTATGGGCGCTTTTGAGAATCTGGGGTGGCTTCTAGTCTGCGATTACTCTCTTTGGGAAACTTTTTGAATTTACATTGCACTTTGAGGCTCTTTCCTTTGGATCATAAATGACAAGACTTGATATGTACGAATGCAAAGAGGCATACCAGTGAAGTTACGTCAGGTCATCTTTTTTTTTTCACTAATGTTTACGTTTTTCTAACGCCAGGTACCAGAAAGACGAAATAAAAAGCCAGTTTTCACATCAGATGAGGGAGAAATGCTAGTCCGCTAAGTCTCAAAGACAGAATTTTGGTGAAAACCGTGTACTTTTTCAGATGCGTCATCTACGCTCAGAGGAACAAATGTGATAGAGTGCTCCAACGTGTGTATCTCGGCTGAGAATTATTATTGTCATTGGCTTTGAATAAAAGTTGGAAGGAAGAACGAAGTTGAAAAGACTTGAGAAAAAGCATAACATGAGGGTAAACTGAAAATTTGATGTATGAGCATTGAAAATGTTGTAAATCAATGGACCGTGCACGCAACTCGTTATAACGAGAAGTTGTGGAAAGGAATCATTGACGTAATACCGCTTTACAGAAGACATATAGATGACACGAATGCAATGCACACAGAAGGAGAGCAATACGATAGGTAGAATTCTCCACAAGTAAGAACTCCGATGAAAATAATGTTGGTGTCTTTTGAATCCATAGTGAGAGTAGAACCCTACTATCTTTTGTGCAGAAAGGAAAGAAAACGTTATTGGTACTCAGGTAGTCTTCCTGACCAACTCATGAGCCTACACGATTAAGCATTCATTAGTTTGCATAGAAAAACGATTAAGCCGTAAAAAAGCGATTTTTCAAAATTGCACCTAAAAAGGAAGGCCTATCTTTGGAAACGGCCTGACCTGCCACACGGCTAGCAAGCAATGCTTCTGTTTTGCGACGATGGGAGCGAGTTTCGATCTCAAGCTCTTGTTTATCGCGTTCCAAACGAGCTAGTTCTTTGGAAAGCTGAAATATAAAAAAATGCGTTAATAGATACATTTCTCAAAACTGTAGTGAGAGGCAGTAGTGTTGGCTAGAACCACAACGTTACGCGCCTCATATGAAAGTGAAAGTTGAGAAGCTGACGTGAGTCATGACTATCAACTACCTCAATCAGAGCTCGTTTTTTTCCGCGCACAGAAAGAAGAAATTCAACCAACGACTTCTCAACTTCAATGCTTCCAGCTGCTCTCAATTTGGCACACAACTTGGAGTTGGAGAAAAGAGTAGCAGGCAACCATCAATTTACTTCCTGATCGTGCAAGGCCTTTCAGAAACCATAACAGACGTGGAAAGAGGAAGCATTGATAGTTGCTAGAGTTTTGAAATGGAAAATCTCGTTCACAACATCTTTAAAACTTGACCAATTGTAAAACCAAGAGAAACTCCTTTCATTTTGGCTGTATTCAGCAGATTAATGACGAGCAAAGTCGTCTACAAAATCTGCTGCAATCTCTTCGGCACCTACATTCGCCCGCTTCTATTTATTCAAGCCACAAATGATTCTAAATCCGAATTGTTGATTTGCGTGACGGTTGCTGTTTGGAAAACAACAAAACTGGGTAGATAATCGACCGATATGCATAAAAGAAAACAAAACATCCGTTGACGAGGAATTTTTTAATATAACTCCTTTCTCCTACAGGAATCCTTGTGTAATTTTCAATGGTTGGAAACGACACTAAATTGTACACGATTGCCAAACGCTACGACTTGTGGAATAAAACAAAGATAGGAACAATGAGTTCTAGGAATAGAACCGCACTCTCACCTTTCGTATGGTATCTCTGGCTTTCTTAAGCTCTTGCTCTTTCATCGCTATATCGCTGTCTGCACCTCGGTTGGCGTAAATCACAACATGATCTTCATGGCCATCTACAAGAGATATTCAAATACTAGTAAAAACTCTCCACGAATGGAAAACTGGGAACACGTGTATAAGAGTGAGGTTCAAAAAATTTTTGACTAAGAATAATTTATAGCTAAAATTAAAAGCTAGAGGATAAAGGTCGCGGAGTTGACCAATCTCCTGGGGATGCGCCATGCATGGTCCTCGATTTTTTAAACTTCGTTTGAGGTGGTTTAGTGCATATCTGACCTTTACACTGCCTTGCAGTGGTCTAAAGATGTATGAACTTAACGCTGCTATCCTCCCACACATGTCTGGCATCGACTCACCAACTCCGGGGAATGGATGACTTGGTGGGCCACGAGCTCGAGATCAAACCATCGACCTTGTGTGCGACGCAGAGCACCTTCAGCTACTGCGCCATATGCGCTTATCTGGCCACGATTATAAGGTTCAAATCACGGATGATAAAGAGATGGTACCGAAATTACGGGAAGAGGTAAACCAATGTGATTTATCCGAGCTAATTATAAAGAAAATGAAAACGAGCAATATGCGAGTAGAATGTTCAGGCGTATAATTCTCCCTTAGTGATTGGTAATCATGGGTGACACATTTTATAACAATCTAAACGAGGCCCTTCCTGAATATCATATAAACTTTTGGCAAAGTGCACCTCTAGAAGATTGGCGTTTCTTTGGAGTCCATCCAGGTGGCCAAGTTTCTTCGTTTTTTCCAGTTTGAATTTCACTTGGGTGAGGAATAGTTAACGTGTACGAGTCGAACCGCTCTACTTGAACTGGTCGACCTGCCCGTGATGATCGTTTCTTCTCAGATTTCTGAGGCGTACATGATGGCGTACGGAGCACGGGTATCGTCGTCGATTCGTCGTCGCTAACCTGAGTATCAAAAAATTATTCCAAAGGTCGAATTCATTCTAGGGTAATTACGTTTTTTATGTAAATCTGAAAACTAAATAGATGGCAATGGCAAGTACAGTGGTCCTAGTGGAAGAGCAAAATCAACGATTTGGCGGTCTTACCAAGAATTAAAGGCGCAAACGTTTTCAAGTATTGTCTCAATGCTTTAAAATCACTGTATAATCATTGCGCAGTAGTAAAAACGACAAAGAAGTAGACACTAGAGTAAGAATGAATCACACCGACCTCTTCAAGAAAAACTGCTGACATATTAGGCACGATATTTGATATAGTTTCGCGTCTAATTTTTCACATTTACTTCTCTTCATTCCTTTGGGACGAAGTGTCACATAATCATGATAATGGTCCTCAGAATTTTGCTCTAGCATGTTGGCGACGTCGCGTCTCACTTAACAACTGTAATTGGCAAGCCTCCGCCTAACACCAATAGAAATAAGGGAGATTATAAGGGATACTGAGGTTCTGAGGACCATTATCATGATTAAATGAGCATCATCACAGAAGAGACCTTTATGAAAGTCTAGTTAATAAGATTCATCTATCAGAATTTTCCCCATGATTCAACGAAGAAACCACATCGATGCAAATTATAACATATCTCATGTGGTATATAATAATAACTTTTCTGAACGGTGTTTTCGTAGTCATTCGATAGGTTAGTGCGGATTTTGATGCAGGGCTTGATCTTTGAAAAAAGACCTTCACAGTATCTTTATTTACGAAAATAGGAATACATCTTGCGTTCAGAGTCTTTTTTCAACTTCACAGCAGTTTTATAGTATCATATAGCACAGTGTTGATTCGAAGAAGACTTTGGGATTACGAAAAGGTGGTATATGAGAGGTGAGACTTTTATAAACATATTTACAGTGAAAAACACTCGGTTTTCTAAGAAATCTCCACTTTTCATCACGATATGTGTGGAATGCAAACACATTCTGAGGGGAGTGCTCGTGTATATTTGCCATTCTAACAAAGAAAGTTTCTTTTTGACTAGACTATTAATTAGCATTTGATCGCTTGACAAACAAAGATTTTAGTAGTAAAATGTATTTTCAAATCAAAATAGATATACTGCACATCACTCTAGTGCGCATTTCTCGCCCGATGTTTTATTGCTAGTGACGTATTAGTTGATGTTCAAATTACATTTATCTCAGATTGATATGGTTGGTGCAAAAAATTGCCGTTCTAGACTAAAAGATAAAATGGGTTGTAAAGCAGCAAGACAACTCGTAACATCTAAAACGCATTTAAATCAATAACTTTTAATAATAGTATAGCTCAGTGGTAATCTAAGAAGTTTCTTAAAGGGAACAGTTGACCGAGCAATACATAAACCGCCATTACTTTTGCACCAACTCATCAGAAGTGTTTAGAGAAAAAGCGTATAGAAGCTGATCCTCTTCAGAAAACGCAAGATGCTGAAAAAAACCTTCTTCAAAAATGTTTCTTAGGCTAATACACGTCTCGCATACAGAATGTGTACTTTTCCTAACGCTTTTTATTCCTGCAATACAACTCATTTCTCTCAAAATTATATGACATAAGGCCCACGCGTGTTACTATATGTCTTTAGCTATCTTTGATCACCGGGTAATGTAGTCACTCATAGCTTGATTCCAAGACCTAGCCACCTTCATCGCCACATTCCAGCATAAATAATGTCACATCATTCGCTTGGACATCGGTCTGACCGTCTACATCAGTTAACGGCCTTATCTTGTGAAGAAGACGCTAACTTTTGAGCTATGTGTTCACGCAAGATGTATTCATGTTTGTGCTTATTATCTCATAAATTCAGATCACAAGTTACTATGTTATTATGGAAACAACTTCTTACGGGGTTCTCTCACTTCCACTTGATCATCTCTGTTCCACTTCATCTAACGCGTACACGTTTATTCATAAACTTCAAATTTATATGCAGCATTTTTATGATGAGCTTCTAGTTTGTCTTCTTATGGACAATTAAGATGATTCGTTTTCACAATTCAATGTCTGATCCTAAACACTTCTTCCATTTGATTCACGTGTTGCTATGGCTGTTGCTTAAGAAATTTGACTTCTTTTTGAATGACACAGAATGTCGGTCAACATTATTCTCCTTGTAGTCTCGAAGGCCGGCCGTGCTGAAGCGTTCCTAGGCGTTCAGTTGAATGATGCAAAAGACTGCTGGGGAGGGAATCGCACTAACCTTTGAGATATACACCTCAGCTTCTCACAGAACACCATAAACTATTGTAGAAGAATCTAAAATATCATAAACACGCTAGTTATTGATATAGCACTTGCTCAGTGTCTACGCAATTGTATATAGTGTGCATAGACTTGTTGATTTAGCTAAGCTAATCATTTTTGTGGTGTTGTTAACGATTAAGATTTGACTAACAAAGTTTGAAATAAGGAGTTTCGGCACATATGAAAGTCTCTTGTTGAGAGTCGAAAGAAAGCAGCTAGTACAAGAATTGTTTGACACACCTCGGTAATGACCACTAATTGCAATAAAAAACACGATTTCCGAGAGGTCCTTCAGAATTCCAAGAGCAAAGATCAGTAGTCCTCAAAATAAAAGGAAGTAATGCATGACTTGCTTTTTATCAAAGAAAGGACCTCACGAAGAAGGATAGAATAACAGTAACCGGATGATTTAGTACATGCCCGTCTCTCTTCCATTTGTTGGGATACCACAGAGATGTGTTGCCTATGAAAGCCGCCATGAAGTGCTTGGACAAATCGTGATGAATAAGGGAAAATGAAGCCGCATCGCTTTGCTGTATGAGTTCCATGACGAAGTAATGCAGTTGAAGTAACTCATGATGCAGTATAGCTCATGAAGAGGCTCCTAAGATTCTGATACATCTTAAGCATAACTATGAAAATGGAGGAACGTGCTTCCGCATCAGTAGTTGACGACGCCAAAAATCAAGGATGCCGCAACAAGGTGGCTCAAAAGGTAGTTGAAAAGCTACACACTCATTAATTAACTGTCACTTGCCATTTTAAATTCATTAGAAAGCTGAAAAAAAAGATAATGGAGTTGCTGGATCATCTTTCATACAGCCTTGAACTGTTCCCATCTGACTTCCATCCCCTCTTCCGGCCGCTGGAGCACTGCCTGCGCAAGAATAAGCTCCAAGATTTCAAATATTTGCCTCAAGGATTGACAACCTTCTTTGTATCAAAAGATGACGAGCTCTATGAAGGCGGTATTGATATGTTGCCGGGGAGATGGCAGAAATGTGTTCAGGCTGATGGCCAGACTTCGAATGGTGCTGTTAAGAAATTCTGGTAAATCAATTTTATGTTTAGTGAAAGCACACGGAAGGATAAATACTTTTGCACTAGATTGACAAAAGACATTGAACCAAGCCAAAAAGTTACCACGAATTTTCATAGTGATTTAGATCTTGTAAGTAAAAGGTGCCAAAGTTTTTTATTACCAATCTTATGAATTTACGGTGAACACATTACAAGACTCATTGAAGTTTCACGAAAGTGTAAACAACCACTCTGTCTTACTTTCATCTATTAGAAGAAAGCCCTTGATTCAGTGGAAACAGCAGCGGTCGTAGAGGCTCTGAACCAAAGCGCCCCTTCTTGGTACATAATGATCCTTCCTTAGCTTTTCAAGAATTTCACGACCAGTGTATCTCCATTTTACAACAATATCACCATCAACGTAAGAAGAGGGCCTTTGACAAGGCGATACAATCTTGCCAAAATTATTCACTGCCACCCTCAAAAACGTCATTCGAACATTACAATGGGGATACACGAGTGGAAATTGACGGTCGACAATCAAACCATCTTCGCTTTTCTGATAATGTCATCCTCATAACACCAAGCATCAGCCAAGAGGAACGAATGTTGAACGATTTCGATATCGCCTGTGGAAAGATTGGTCTTCAACTAAATCTGACGAAAACGATGTGCATGAGGAACGGATGGGTTTTGAGTGCCTCATCCACGCTCAACGGAGCAAAAATCTCCGACTACTCCAGTCACGTATATCTAGGTCGTGAAATCAACATGATGAACGACCTAGCTCTAAAGCTGAGCAGGAGGAAACAAGCGGCTTGGGGTAGACTTAAGAGCATCGAAGATGTAGTGAAGAGGACAAACAACATCCGATTCCGTGCCCACTTTTTCGACTCGACGATTATCCCTGCCCTAACGTGTGCAGAGGAAAACCTGGTCGCTACGTAAGCAGGATGAAGGATCACTTGAGGTTATTGAACGAGCAGTTGAAAAGTCAAAAGGAGTATCCCGTATCTCAAAAATGAGAGAACGGATCCGAACTTTGGACTACGTCAATGATCGATAATCAGAAACGCCGTTCTACACGCCAGTATATTGAAAATAAGGTGGCCCGGACTCGTGATGCGCTCCAAGGACAAGCGATGGATGAGAGCCGTTACCGACTGGATTCCTCGGGACATTTAGCGCTCTACAAAAGGACGACCGACCCGTTGGTCCGATTTGTTCACGAATGGTATGAAAGAAATATATGATGCTCAGCGAATCCCTAAAGCAAAGAAGACTCACTGGGCTCTTGTACGCGATAGGGAAAAATGGAAGTGTTGCTGGTACCCGCTCGAGTCACTCGACATCAACGGGACGACAGTGATAAAGGTGATGGTTCAAAAAAATAAATGCAGTACTCTTTGCACTCACATTTCTTTAACGCCTTAGCTGCTTGCAGTAATAGTAAAGCTACAAAAGATTTTCAAGCTTTTTCACAATGAGAAGGAATTGAAGTTTGTTGAGTTTACTGAAGTGCGAATTCTTGCTGAATTTGACGGATTTCGATGACTAATTTTGCATCAAAAGTTATCGAAAATCTTCAGAATAAATCGCCGACTTTGTATCAAACTTGGGTGACAATGGAAGAATGCCGCTCACCGCCTGTCTTTTTGTCATTGTCGGATCGGTTACCCTAACAGTTACGATGGGAAAACCACGAGGCGCTGAGTGGGAATTGGCACGAGAAGCCGTCGTGTGCAATATGGGCTGTGTCGCACTGCGATGATCTGCAACGAAATTCCCATAAAAAAGGTTCAACCGTAATATAAACAAATGAAATGATTTTTAACTCAAAAGTTCCACCACAATTATATGGAATTCCTGCTAACTGCTTTGTGGTTTTGATGTGAGGTTGTAATCAGTTGTTGTTGGTGTTGTGATTTAATGGCTGACCTTTTGGCCGTTTTGCAAAGTGTGAATCCATGAGGTAGATTCTCACACCCTACAATGCGGCTCTGAAAAAGCGAATTTTCCGAAATACCAGCCATCGAATCACAACAACAGCAACTTACACCAACCACGCGTCAAGTCCACAAAGACAGTTTGCAAGATATTTATCGATAATTATTAATGTGGACGTTTCTACAAAATGGTGCTTCTTAGTTATCATAAAATTTAATTCGAAAGTGTCATGATTTACAGGACGAGATGAAATCCGCTCAAGTTTTCTGAAGATAGCTGAAACAATCACCTAAAAACATCGCACACATACAGGTGGTCGAGCTGGCAAGTAAATTACATGTGAAGTATACCGCTTTTTGATCAGGATTGGCCTTACGGCAATAGTGATACATCAAAAGTCAAGAAATCCGTACCGTCTTTGCTGGTAGCAATTCTGAGTATTCTGCTTTGGTCATCGCTCAATCTTTCAATAATTGATCTTGTTTCGCCTAGTTCGTCGCCTATCTGGTCTTTCGGATTCCGTCTCAATATGTCAGCTGGAGCTCGCAAGTTATAGCGAACTCTGTCAATCTGCACTTCGCGAGTAGGACTTCTGAAAGGTTATGTTTTCCATAGTTGTTCAAGATAGATCGAACTTATCCTTTTGTCCACAAGAGGCTAGTATTTTGTCATCTACAAAATCTAATAGTTTTAGATTATCGAAAACTATTGAAGATAAGAAACAACGAAAAACGTTAATTTTGGAAAATCTCCTGAGATTCTCTTATGATGTGGCTGACAGTTGCTCGATGTCTGAAGTGCTCCGTCCGCTCCGTAATAACTGTAGAACAAAGCGCTTTGAAGCAAAGAAACGTAAAATTTACGAAAGTCCATATATTGTGACAAAAAGGTTCGGCCATCCCAAGGAAAGTTCAAGAAAAGACTGAAAAGCACACTAGTGATCCAGAAATTAACGGTGTTCAGGTGGCCTACAGGGCACTGCCCGAGTGTCAGAATGGTTTGATAAACACAGCTAAAACTTTTCTATTTAACCGCTTCTGGCTTTGGCATGATGCTATATATATACCTAGTGATGCATAGCAATGCGCAAAACTTTTGCGTGGACCGAGACTCAAACCCACCATCTCGCTCTACTCGGGAGAGCTCCAATCAAATAGAAAGGTTTTCATTTGATCATCAAACCCGACATCTGTCAGTGTGACTGAGGCTCAATGTCGATACCGACTACCCGGGCCAAACTGTTGACGGTTGGAGGCTGACAGATAGGTCACTATAGCGTAAAAAGAGTGGTGTGCAAAATGGGCTTCGAAGTGCAACGGATAAGAGCACGCTCCCGGATAAAGTGAGATGTGGGTTCGAGTCTCAGCTTCCGCAAAAGTCTTGCATATTGCTCTACATCAAAGAGCTAAAACTCATGCAGTGATCACAGTAGCACCTATGGACTTTATCTCTTGGTAGCGACCTTCGCAAAACAGTATTTTGAAAAGATCTGTGTTTCGAAACCATGTATCATGTATGTAGTTCTACTAGATTACTTCCACATTATGATGGTGAGCATGCTCACTGGCTTCGAACTGTCATCCGTTCCGCAGTTAATATCCAATCCTTCGTTTGGACAACAACAATGAGTAGATGGACGTGCTCATCTTCAATTAACACTAGGTTAAGCAAAAAATCTAACATGTTTCCGCGAAAAACTCAAGTTTTGTGTTTGTTTCACACAGTATCGGTTACTGTAAATTCATGGGAACATCTTATGAATATTTTCATAAGAAAGCAGTTGAACCGAGCTAACTTCGCGTTGAAGGAAAAATCCCCGACATTGGTCGTCGAAAGAGAGTGGTGTTTCAGCAAGATCATTCCAAACCTCGCATCTAAAAGAATATTAAGAAAAAGTTTGACGATGAAATGGAGGGAGCCGAGGTCTTGCCACACTCAGCCTACAGCGCAGATGCTGTGCCGTCCGATTATGGTCCGATTTCCGCCGCAGTGGAATATTTTCTGCTTGGACGCTGATTCGAGACATTTGATCAAGTTGAAGAGGCATGTCAGGAGTTTTTGATGCAAAACCCAAGGAATGGCGATTTCGATAGATCTGGAAGCCTGCAGATAGCTTGCAGAAGATCGTGGATAGTGATGGTCTTTATCTTGAAGAATAATTGATGTTGTTTTCAATTGATTTTATGTATAAACTTTAAATTTTTAGCGAGTGTTAAGGAACTTTTCCTAAATTTATAATATGCCGACGCCTCGGTAAACCCGGTTGAGCTTCCCGTGGCTATCTTATAGTCAAGAATGGCAGATAAAAAGAATACACTGCAAGTTTGATGAGTTATTTCTTAACGAGCAGAGTCACCACGCTTCGAAAAGATAAGTTAAACTTCTATTGGCGCATGCTGAAGTTAGTGAATGATTTGTGGGATTTTAGGTGATAATTATCTGACTGCAGGAAAAAAATAGAGGAATGTTTGAGTTCTTGATTTTCCAGCGCCCCAGTAGTGAAAAATATGTAAATCCGAATTTTGATATGCTGCTTCTAAGACTCTACCATCTTTATAGACTCAGGTCTCATTGCGATAGATTCACATTTCGACTATACCGTACGTAATTATCGAGCAACGAAGACTAAGTAAAAAAACCCCAAGAGATTGACGAAAATTTTTCTAGATAGAAACTTCCAACTGCTTTAGGATAGTGAAAAAATCAAACGATAATAGGAAAAAAGAGTCTTACTGGCTCTCCTGTGCCGAGGGGTTTCTTGGTTTTAAAGCATTCAAAGACACAGCCGAAATTGGTCCAGTAGCAAATCGGTGTGTGCAAAACTAAACACAGAACAACGGACATGGTATACTTGCAATGCGATTTTTGAGAAATCAGTAAATTACTTCATCAGCCGATATGGCGATGGGTCCAGATTGTGTGAATTGGGCTCGTCGCTTCTCCACCAAGCCTTTTGGAGGCGACTCCTCCCGAATCATTGTGTTGGACTGTCAGCAGCGAATGATTGCTAAATCAGAAAGGGGATAAGAACATCTGTCACAGACCAAGCTTTCCTCCATAAGCTATTCGATTTCGCATAACTCATATTGTCGTAATTCTAGATGATATTCATTTAAACATCCTATAATTATTCGTACATTAGTATTACTTCAGAAAACAGTTTGCAAGGAAGTTACGAAATCACTCTTGCCCTTGAAAAAAGTGCAGAAATCTCTCACAAGTCTGAATTTTTTGTCTGAAATAAATATTGCAACGAAAATAAAAATCCGATTTTGGAAAGCTGACGATAATTATATTCAAAATTTTCCTGAGTTGCTTCTTTGAAGCAAATATTCAAATCACTAGCTGGAAGGCATTGTCATGGTTGGCAGATTCATTAACTACATAGGAATATGACACATTACGACTGGTTGTAAATCATTTCAAAGGAAAAAACAAGACACAAGGCCAGTCTTGTAGAGGACCCAAAAACAAATCTCAATGGTAGGGTTGTAATAGGAAAAGCCTGTGCGACAATCTTTCATCTACATTCATTCCAACTGCCCTTTCTGTTCAATTTCCGCTTACTCGGCTCCCAATAATACCACTTATGCACTATCAAGCGAAAAACAGTTTTGCGGATATTAGAAAATAAAGAGGTCAGGAATGCTCATTGAACAACGCATTTTATCTTCACTATCGAAAAAAGGTTTCGGTTCGGAATGCAAAGTCCTGAGGACAATATGATTATGCTATGTTAATTCTATAACGGAAGAATTAAACTTGTCGACTTGGTCCCAAAGTATCGAAAGCGATGAATATACAGTTACGTGGAGCTGATTCTCAACTTCTACTGGCAAGTCAAAAGAAATTGAAAGTCTGTCCTTCCTCATTCGATAATTAGCAACTACCACTTCTACAAATTTCTCATGGGAAAGCGATTTGATAATGGGAAGCTGAAAACAGTTCAAACAAAATTATGAAACTTTCATGTAGTCCTTCGAAAAACTCGTATGCGAAGTCTGGCTGCACAAAGGGTCGAAAAAATTCGAGAACTTTTTGAATTATCCCATCAATATAATCGATTGATCGACGTAACATGCTGTAATTCGAAAATATCATGCCTTGGTCCTCGTCTCAACTGATTTCCGAAAGGTCATAATTACAGGATCACTTTTTCTTTTTCGTAGCACAACAGCAAAATCATTCGTCCAGAGGCAGTTGAAGATACTGACCCGTTCGGGAAGGCAAAGTGCGATGGTGTGTACGATGACTTATTAAAGGCCTTTTTCGCCTATCAGAGAATTTTGCTTAGAATTTTCATAGTCATCCTATGGCTGTAAAAACGACAATTCGATGATCTCACTCGTTTTCTGAAAAGGCCTTATTAGTGCGCTGTAGCATCAAATAAGACTACATCTTTACGCGGGTGTGCATTTTTTTGCTCAATTTGCTTAATTGATGGATTTTCGCTGGACTTTTACAAGTCCTTCGACAGCATAGATCTTGACAATTCTCAAGCTCAATTTGCTTTTTTGAATGGCTTGTAGAGCGCTGTAAGAGTGGTAAGAATATTACGCTTCACACTCGAACTAGTTAGACGGATGCTCAAACTTTATAACGCATTCTTAAATTTTTTGTAGGAACAGTATGAAGAGAGAGTAAAAGCTACCGCCATAGAACGGTAAAACAAAGGCTCCTTCACAATCCTAATATGAGAAACCTAGGAATATTTTTCTAAATGTAAGGGATAAAATTCTCAAATGATCAACTAAAATCGCGCTGTGCGCAGCAAATTCAACTCCTCCAAAAAGAGCGATTTTCAGTAATCATTAAGAAAGTTTGTTCCCTGCTCAAGAAACATTCTTTTTAGATTATTTCATATTCTTAGACTCACAATTTTCTACATGCTCACGTGCTTATGGTGGGTGCATGCATGGATCCGAGTGCAGTAGTACAATTGGTTCTATTCCAAGTGGTTTACCGCCTCACCGTGGTGTTCCTTGGTGTTCGACTGCAAAGTTAAACGGGGGTTTGACCCTTTTCCTCCCGCAGTCCCATTCGTACCAAAAATGACTGCCGTCTTGGTAGCTACTAGTCATAAGACGGTAATCTCCCTCTAATCCGCAAGGACTGGCGAATGCTCTATTGTGGTCCCATCCTAAGGATGCCCCCCCCTGTAAGGCTTACCTCGGGATTCCAGGTAACGAAGCAGTCAAACCAGCACGTTTTCATTTGCCACATAAGGACCCGACCACCTCCATGGCAACTGTAAAGAGCGAATCGAGTTGACGAGGCGCTAGATTTTATTCCAAAAAATTCACTAGGTTTATCAAGTAAGCTTTGGCTCGGATATCTATTTCATCATCGTTTTAAGCTCATTCGCTGGTATACTTCTTAATATTTGATTAAGTGTTTGAAGCGATGCGCTCCAAGCGAGAAGATGACAGCACATGTAGTTCTATAAGCTCTTTCGAAATGCAGCTCCCAAGCAAATAGAACAAACATAATGCATAATGAGCAGTTACAATGGATAGTTTCGTATCGCAGATGACAGTACTGATGACGGAGAAAGGCATGGACATGCATCAGCAGCTGACTGCGGCCACTTTAAAGTAAAAACCGAATCTGAATTTTCAAGAAGCGTTCAAAAGGCTGCAGGAAAACTCAACAAAACCTCTAAAAGCTAAAGTATACTGATAATAAAGGATGTCATAAACATACATCAGCAGCTGGCTACGACCATTTCGTAGTAGGAACCAAAATTGAGTCGCCAAAAAATGCTCAACACTTTGCAGAGAAGATTAATATCAATCGGTAAATGATGACTTGACATTTGAAAGAGACATCGAAAACGTAGAAAGCGCATTACATACACGTCACGTTAATTGACATTTCAAGATTATCACCACAAAGTCTGCTCTTGGCTTATTCTGCGCATGAAACGCTACTCACTCTGTGAATTTCAATGAAAAGTGAAATCAAAAATTGACATTGATCAGCGCAAAAGTTGTATTATTAGATCACGAAGCTCGTGAGTACTTCACAAAAGAGAATTTTAACGAAAGGCGGTTGCGGTGATTGTTAGGTGGACAGTACTTGCAATAGTCTTCCGTAAGTTTCTAATTATTACAAAACAGATCACGGCCAAGAAGTACTGCTATGAAACCAATGGAATATTCCAGGAATTGTGTAATTGGCATTTCTAATTAAAGCTCTGATTGAGAAAAAAGTTTCTACCCTCTCGCGCGTCAACGTTATACCTGACATTGCACCACTAACTCTGAAGATACAAATAACTTTGGATAAGGTAACTCCACCTTCTCGAGCATACCCGTCGCATCTCTCGCAAAGCGGCTACTACTTTTTCAGAACACTTTCATGATTACTTCCTCGAGGATCTTCAACAAGAAAGATGCTGCTAAAACTGTCTTTGAGGAAACCGTGCTTTTTAGAAGAATAAACTCATAGCTGTTGGGATCCACCTCGTATAATGCTTTGAAAAAATGTTTGCAATTTGATGACTTTGTTTACCAAGAAGTTGCTTTTGAGTTAAGTTATAGTACACCTGATATTGACGATTAGAACTATTGCATATATCCGTAGCTGAAAGTAAAGAGATTAAAGAGCATTGAAATCGTCGTGATTAGTGGTCTCATGGAAAACTTCATACTTCCTCGGCACCAGACTTCTAGAAAGCAAAATTAAGCAAGGATCAAGCAAACTCTTGATTTTGATTGTGGACATTTTAGGTAACAGATAGTTGGAGCGATGTCAAAGTCGAACAAGCATTCTCTCTGATGCACATTTCAATCTCATATTTACTAACGATCAATCTAGATGATATGCGGACATTGCGCCGTATCGCGCTCCATATTGGTCAGGAGCATTCAGTAAAACAACTGCGAGTTCATAAATGTCATTTCGTGGTCGCTCAAACAACTAGCCCTTCCGTTAAATATCATTATTGTAGATCATAAGGACGCCTGGCTCAGAGCCAGCCACATTTCTTGTAGTTTTTTTTCTATGGAATTCTGATAAAGACCTATAGCTGTAGGCTTTTATTCCTCTCTAAACGAGCCTGGACAATTTTGCAGTTATATCAAGCAACACAGCATCACGTACGAATGAATAAAATGGAAACGTTGTGGGAGACTGCTCGGCACATTCGATAAATAACAAATGGATTATGGATTGTTTTAGATGGATGGTACGGTCGAAAACAGGATATCAATACCGTTCAAGCATAGTCGATATTAAATCCACTGCTCTAGATTAGTTCTACATCACAGTTAGAGACTTAGTAGCCACAGCATGCTGGTTCTGATAAGGGGCACGTGATAGGGACCTATTTGAAAATTAAACTAGATTTCGTAAAAATCGCTCTTCGTAATTAGGGGTGACAAAATATGGGAGATGAGTGTAATATGAAAACACGACAACGAAAAATACGAGTGGAATATGAGATCATGATCTCATTTCGACAGCCTTCTTTCCCACCTACGTCCTTCTCATTATTCATCCCAAAGCCTTGTGGGCGCACTTATGTCATGCTCGTTCATGACATCGTTAGCTGAAACATTCTTTTAAGAAAAAAAATGGATGAGCCGCTTTCTCTTTCTGTTTGATAATAGCACAACTCTACTCGATCCGTCTTCTCGCATCCGTCATCCACGGAAATCCTTAGAGTTTACCTGGATTCCGTTGTTACTCAACGATAATAGTCTTCTTTATGAATGATCTTCAATGTTGATCGAGCCGAGCACTCCAAAAAATTGATACAACATTGATAGGGTGTTACGAAATAGATTGGAGGGAGAAAGTTAATTTTTTCCTGTGGTTCTCTTTGATAGTGGAGTAGTTGCGCATGTACATAAGCGTCATTATAATGAGTTGATCAATGTGCCAATTAAGTGTACGCCACCTAATCGACTAAATAAACTACAAAGTTCCTGGTACTCGTAAGAGGACAAATTAATTAGCCGCATTTTGCGCTATGTATATGATTATATAGATCAAAGCGGTAAAAATTATCCACATAAAATCATTAATTATGAATTTATATTGATTTTTACACATAATCATACAACAACAGAGGTGAGGATAAATCATGAAAATATGATTCGTAAGGACCCTTCTACTTCACCACTTTCACAACAATTTCATGATCTTGCACTCATATATTCAAGAATGCTGATGATATGCAAACTCTGAATCTCAAGTAGTGACTGGACTCAGCATCTTACCCTTACCGCGTGCGCGAGCTATACACTTCATCACTCCACTATCGAGTCTTTGATGTGCCATATAAAGTATCGAAGCTGTCAGCAATCCAACGTCAACGGGCTAACCAGGCGTCATCAGTAAAGGTGAAACGTGGATTCAACTCTTATCTAGTTCACAGTTTTATCTATCACTCAGCAATCTTGTGGTTTCTTTAGGGTCATTAGGAGCAAATAATGCCGACCACATTCGCTGGAACAGAACTATATCCAGTAGTTCCACTGATTATTCGAAAGCTTGAATCTCTGGCTACAATTCCGCATATCTGACTTTCGAAAAAAGCCTTTTTGACGTTGTTATAGAAGAAAATCTCTTGCGTATCACACGCGCTTACTTCTCCGCCGGACAGAGCACTTTTTTGAAACTATCAGTGATCATTCTACAGCGTAATATTTTCTGATTCCAATTCTGTGCTTATATCCTCAAAAGACCCTTCCTCTGCAACACAGCACGAAAAATAAGATCGATTCACATGCGCGAGTAAGGTGGTATTCGGTCAATACACGGACCTCTGGGTGAGGCACCAAGGTCGGCTGACGCAATGATCACTCGATTTTCAAGCATACGAACAGATAGAGAAAATCTAGAAATAGTATCCGACTGCTTCCGCATCACTGTTGGAAGGAATTAGCACGTTGTGACCGCCTGTATTTCATCAAAGTGATTATGATGATGATTGATTTATCCGTAATCATAGATAAAAGAAAAGTATCCAATGTCTTTTTGTAGCAGAATCATACATTTTATCTGCAGTTTATCTTCCAAAGCAAGGAAACAATTCCTGATTGAATAACAAAGATCGCACCTTCATAAGTCCATTTTTCATAGGATAAGTAAATCAATCGATAATTGCGCAACCACCTTTTCCGTCTCACCCAGTGTCCCGTAGATTGACCAAATACTACTGTGCTCCGCATGTGAATCAATCTTATTTCCTCTGCTGCATACAGACAAACGGTGCAGGCAAACAACAACAAATCTCTGCCCGATGGAAAATATGTGCTGGTAAAACATAATTCTATTTTGGATTTTACAGCGTTATAAAAAAATCTTTTCGAAAAAAGTCGACGAACAGCCTAGCTAGAGATTCAAGCTTTCGAATGATTGATAACACCTATGTAAAGTTCCTATCCAGCCAATGGGGTCGGATAATCATTTGTCCCTTATAAACTATATATATATATATATATATAGATATATATATATATATATATATATATATATAATATATATATATATATATATATATATAATAATATATATATATAAGTTGAAAGTTATCTATATAATATATAGATAATAAATAAATAAATATATATATAATATATATATATAGAATAACACTTTCAAACTTTATTTGATCCATCATCGCAGTAGTTTTTTTACTGTGTGGATCCCAGTATATCTAGCATTCACTTCGTTTTCCAGCTTCTTGCTGGACGGCATAGAGTAGTGGTTGAGCGAGTCTCCTTATAATCTCGAGGATGGTCCTACTACGGCGTTCCATAGGACATTGTTGACGACTGCCGAAGAGAGGTGGGGGATGGAGCTCGGCTCTACGCACGCCGCGACGAGCATCACAACCACTCGGCCACCGCGCTCCCATTTATATATATGCATATATATATGCATATGTATAAATATATATGCATATAACTGCATATAACATAAATAACTATAACTGCATATATATATGTTATATATATGTATATATATATATATATATATATATATATATATATATATAACATACATACCTATATAACCAAGCTATCAACTCATATGGCAAGGTCGATATGTGCTTAACAGATCAAGCTCGATGACAGTTATTTTATAGAAGCTTCGATACCTTATATCGAAAGAGTGACAAAAGAGCAAAGGCCTCGTTAGTGCGGTGAGATAGCACGCGCTTTCGGTAAGGGCAAATCGCGGTTCAACACCCACCTGTCCAGGGTTTTGCCTATCACTTAGTATTTCTGGGAGTAAAAAAATTCAAAAGTACTACTTGTTGAAGGGGGAGGACGGAAGAGGGAGAGGAAGGGAGGGATTGGTGTGAGCAGTTAGTGATGCTGCGCCTGGGGTTGGACCCTCCACCAAAACTCTCCGGCATTTAATGATGAACGCTTGAAATACCTCAGGCCAGCTATCCATGAGATTAGAGAAAAAACGCGCTCAGCTAGTATTCTACGACGTTTGTGAAGAAGATGAAATACTCAAGCAAGCAAAGGTATGAATCAAATGTTAGAAGTACTGAGACCCGCAGTTCAAAAAAAAAAACTGTGATAGGGTTCAAATGGATTGAAGTGAAGCAAAATGGAATTTTGCGACACATAATTGATGAAAAGCTCTCATTTGCATCATAATCTTTAAACTGAATTGTTTGCTAACGAAATGCAAAGGAAATCAAAATGTCATTAGCTCAAAAGTGATATCATAAAATATCAGGAGTGATGGAGATAGGAAACATGGAGCGGGGTGATAAATGACAGACAACAAATTTACGATTAGACGCTAAAAGAGTGCACTGCGATAAAAAGGGGCTAATGTTCACCACTTTTTGAAAAAAATACTTGTTGAGAGAGCAAAAATGAGTCGCCCATAGGGAAGAGAGAAGTCGTAAATGTATCGACAGCTTTAGGAAAGCAATCCCATCGCTAAAAATCAGACGTTTCCTTGATAATGATAAACAATTGTAATCAAAATTCCAAAAGATGTCTATGAAGTTTAAAAAGTAGGTAATTATCCAAGAAAAGATGACCGCAAGATCACCTTTAGCATGAACAGTATCGAGTTTTCGTAAAATTTGGTGCTCTCATGAAAGAGAGAATTCAGAGCTCCTTGAGACGAGAAGTCCAAATCATCGAAGATCACTGTTTGCGCATAGTAGTATGGAAGTCTGCGCATAAAAGACAAACAAGCGGCAGATGCCATTTATTGTGACATTCATGGCTTATGGAAGCAATGCTGCCGTAGTTGTAGACAACAGTAAATCGAACTTCCGAGGTATATTTATAGAATGATTCACCTGGTCGGGAAGTACTTTCATAACCACGGAATCTTTTGAAATTACCGGGAATGCAGTGTTCGCTGTACCTGACAAGCTAATCGCCTAGGAAAAATGGCAAAAATGTTAGCATGATCAAGAGGAATGGTGATTTTTTTAAAGCTCAACAGTGTAAGCAGTTAGTTAACGATAAAGGTTTCATTCATTGAGAAGAAGAGGAGGAAGCCGACAGGGAAATGCGTCAGAAAATGTGATAATGACCCATCTGTATGATAGAGGCTGGCCGGCTTCGGCCCACTGATACTATATTGATAAAAGTGTACAAACAAAAGTGCAAGGTAAGTTTGGTCAGCAAAAAGAGCTTATTGACCTAGTTGATACTATGAAAACATGCTGCATATAAAAATGGGCATCCAAAATCGAAGTAAAACTCTTGAAAAAATGAGTACTAAACGATTAGTGAAAAATAATTGAATATTTCTGAGTGTTTTAAACGATGTTGAGCTTCAAAGTATGTCGACAAAGTTGGAATACAAAGTAAGTTTCTTGGAAAGCCGCCATAAAATCAAGGAAGGAATAGTGAGGCAAGGTGGTGCGTTATTTACTGGACAGTGGAGCTCTATATGGAAAAGTGCTATAATGTACACTATGGGCAATACGCCTACTTTTCTCTTGATGAACGACAGATTCGAGTGACGTTCAAAAAGCTTTCATTTGTTCCATTCACATTCAGTAGTACTCCAGCAGGCTCCAGGCGTTCTGAGATTCGATGAAAATCATTTCTTTCATGATCGTGGTCAAGATGACTGAACTGATCATATTAGAGGTGTTCCTCCTTCTATACACCCGGCATTTCAAAAGCTGTGTCGTTAAGTCGTTCGATACGACATAATACGATTTTGTACCATAAATATTTGAAATCTTTTTAACTGGCCAGATCTTTTTTTTTCCAAAAATTTCTACAATGAATGATAGCTTGAGAAACGCTGATTCGAAAGTTATAATTGTAGCAGTGGAAATAAAATTTTATTCCACACTAAACGCGGATTCGCTTAACCAGTGTCTGTGGATGGACTTTCGCTAGACTCTTAAGAGTCGTTCGATAACTCAGATTTCGACAATTCTAAAGCAAAAATTGGTTTCTATGATGGTCACTATAAAGCGGTATAAGAGCAAAAAGAAGTTTACGCTCTGCACTTGAAGTAATCATCCTGTTAATTGAAACTCATAGCAGGTTCTTTGTAGCTGCAATAGGAAACAAAATGAAACGTTTACCTATAGAACGATGGAACAAATCTCCGTTACAAATAACATTAGCTCAAGAAATTTTTTCGATTTGGAGAAAATTTCCAAATAGTTCGCGATTTATCGAATCGCGATTTTCAGCGGATTCAGCTGCCGTCCCGAAAAGGCGCTCTCCTCGTCATTTATGTAGGAAAATCTCTCTTTTCAAAAACTTTTGGACTTCTGCTGATATGCTAATACAGTACTATTTTCTCTAGAAGATCATATGGCTTGGTGCATATATCTGTGAGCAACAAGTGAAATCATTTCCGTTCTATAAAAACTTTCCGGAAGGCATACCCAGCTACACAATCATCATTTCTTAAGTTATCAAATAACTGCTAAATTTCTGTCTAAATCTCATCCGTAAATTTTAGCGAGCAGGAAGCGCCCGTCGAAAGTGAAACGTAATGTTATTTTTGCTGCTATTCCGCAATGATAAAGCTTTTTCAAGAGCCAAGTATAGTTTTGAGAACTATCGAACGGTAAATAAAACTCTGAAAAAGTTGGAAATTCTTCATTCTAAACGTTAATGGCTTCTTTTCTTTTATTCTTCAACATTTTACTTTCCGGGGCACTGATTTCCAATTTTTCACACTTCCTGACTGTTGAGGTACAGAGTGCAGCATTAACTTATCTTCCAGAAGCTTTCGACTAGCTAAGAAAAAGCTTGATATTGTCTTTTTGAAACCACTGTTGGTCTGCTCTCAGCGTTCTATAACGAGTTTGGTGCCCAACAGTGACGCTCACTGGTGTCGCCTCCGCCCAACAGAGAAGGCTTCAAGAAGCCTTTCGAGTGCAGACAGATTGACTTTTTTACTTGTTTTTCTCAAGGAGATGACGACCGTAATTTCAAAACAAATATTTGATTAGAGCTTCCTATCAATGAATTCTCTTTTTTACTCCAATTAGGCCTTTCACTAGTCACTTCGATGCGGATGTGAGCCGTTATGTAAAGAACGTGCCACGCCTTGAGCTTTTGCTATGGAGGTGGAACTGAAAGCTACAAAGGCCAAACTATCACAGTGCAGAAGAAATATCACTACGGTCGGAGATATCGTTCACGTAGAAGAGGTATTCTTAGTGGTCAACAAGAGTTGATGAAACCCTTGTATCTTTCAGTTTCACCTTCACAGGCCGATTTTGTTTAAATGGTAATGAACATTCTCGTGGTCGACATACGATGCCTGCGCTAAAAATGGCTAGAATGTACACGATCTGATCTATAGCTATGGTTTCCTTATCACAAATGAAATTCATTTAAAACTATGTGTTATTTAATTGCACGTCGTCTAAAATCACGATTCAGAAGATCGCGATTAAAGAATCCCAGTGAAGAATCTAAAGAGCTTGTTTAAAGCAAATTTTTATGCTGCCCTTAATTCATTCTCTTCTTTTGGTTATCATAGGGTGTGCAAATCTTGCGTTAAGAGAGATTTTCAGTTGGTTCTTCATTACCTGAAGAATGTCATCTATTGCGCTCATTACAAAATCATTTGCAAGAGGTGTAGCTTGATGCACTGAAGACTTTCAAAATGCAGCTGGACCATTTTTTGCTTGTCAATATTTTACTTCTACTAAAAAACAATTTACACTTGGAAATGGAAAGAAGGTTTAACGAACCAAAAATTTTGCTTAATAGCTCTTTTTAGGTTCTCAAATGACATCAAAGACTGGCGAACTTGCTTTTAAGAAAGGATTTCTTACAAGAATGGTTGTAATAATGAACAGCTGCTTTACGATCGTCATGTTAAATCTAACTACACAAGCCATGAACTCTTCAACAAGACGAAATTCATGGCACACGAGCACGAACACATTACGCATATCCTCAATTTTTCTTTCATTTGCCTTATTGGTTTCCAATTGCAGTTTATAAAGATGGTCGTATTTGTTCTCAATTTCTGCTGCAGTGTGAGGTCTGGTTTGTTTTTGCACTAGACGACATGTTGAATGCTACACGATCATCGTTCTTTTAGCACACTCGAAATAGAGAGATAAAGTTTTCGGCAATAATTCCTTGAGGGATCTATTCATTCAGTCAAGTCTGATACCATTTTGCCAACCTCGGTGGGATGCACTGCTTGATGAGCCTATGATGCGAAATTGAACCGATGGCCACGAAAGCGTTGCATGACAGCGTCCACCACTGCGCCGCTCCCCACAAAACCGAAATAGATAATTTACTTGTTCCACATCTTCGCCAGAAGCAGTTTATACACAAGAGAGCTTGCTGCTTTCAAAGTGGCTATTCTCGCAGCACGAAATCAATGCTTGCGACCGAAGACACTGTAACAAGTTAGATCAGTTTGTGCAAGTGAAAATGACTTAACCTTTTGCGGAAGGCAGCATCATCCAAATCGCCAGTCGCGCGCAATTTTCGTTGTTCAAAAAAATTTTTCCCTCATTTCAAGAAATACTTCAGGTCTCTACATCGCTCCAAATGAACATGATTTCCCTTACAAATTTGTCTACTTTTTTGCATATATAACTCTTATGTGCAAAGAGAACGCCGATTGTGTAACGTAATTTGATTCTCCATCTCACAGTGCGCTATGAACCCTCTACCGAGAATCAAATCATGAACTTAGTGCAGTCTAATAAAAAGCGATCCACATACTTTGATCAAATAAAGCAAACCGAGTGTGAAATATAACATTATTTTTGCTGCTACAGAGAATTTCGAAGGCCAGTTTGGAAAACAAGAAAGTGTCGGAACCCTCGAGATTCAAACTTCCCATTGAATATTTGGATTTCGGACATGAAATCTTTTTCCAGAAAAAAGACTTCTAGAAATTCGACGATCAAAATAACCCTCATCTTCTACGACACTGATGCCTTTCGATTGCGTTGGTAGATATACTTTGATTCTTCGTGGCGGCGAATCTGATGAAGCCTTTCAGTGATCCGCAGCGATCACCTATGAGAATTGATGTTTTTAATATTTCTGTTATCGTCCCGTCCTGTCAACACTTTATTGACACCTGGCAAATACCGAATTGATGGTTTGAAAGGAAAGCGAAAGCGTTGCTGACCACACGAGGGCTATGGCGAGCATGAAAGGAAAAATTCGACTTGGTATCCAAAGTTATAATTGGATGGGAAATGTGCTAGAACCGTAAAATCCTCCTTTGAAAGGTGCTGTACAAATCCTCAAGGCACTTGGTAGTGGCTGCTGGGTCAACAAAATAAAAAGTCGTTTCTAATGGGTGTTATACTCAGCAACGATACATGGAATTTCCGATACTTTCGACAACGGTCATTTTAATGGATTTCGTGTGAGGAAAAAATCGAATTATTCGCTAGTTATTCATCCTTTGAATAAACTGCCCTTCATTACATAAAAATTAGCGTAAATCAACTTTCAATCTGGTCGCGCCAACAAAAAAAACTGAATTGAAAATATACACACGAAATCACGAAAATAATTGCTTGGAAAATGAATCGAAGAGTACGTCAAATGTGCACAATCGTAGTTTACAGTATTTTGAGATGAGATTATGAAAAACCTCATTTTCATATAACGAAGAAGACTAACCACTAGCATAGCTTCACTCATATTTTAGTTAGTACAACGAGGTTGACAGAAAAATTTTTTTCGGCCAACTTTCGACGTCTAAAACCTCGCTTTTTTTAGAACCGATGATTAGAATCGAATGTCAACTGAGTTAGTCAATCGACTCAATTTATGAATTTTCAAGGAGGCCAAGACGTAGAAAGGTTAGCCATAAAGTAGTTTTATCGACCTCTTGGTATTAGTTAAATAATAGAAAAAACTATTATTTACTGGTTATGCCAAGGCGAAAGGAAAGTCGCTTTTTGAAGTACTAACTCTACCTTGAATTCAACTAACTGCCGCATGAAATCAGATTATGGAGGCTTGAAAAACAGCCTAATGTTCATGAGATAATAAAGCAAAATTAGCGTTTGAAGGTAGAACGGACTCAGTGCATAGGGCATAATGGGCGTAGTTAAGCTGAGATGTTCAAAAGTAAGTGAGAACGAAGTTGTGCTTTTGTTGTCTACCTCTATTGTGACTCACATACAACATCACCACTGGTTGCCATCAGCAAAATTACACAGAGTTCGAAATGCGGAACGTAAAAGAGAATAATCGAAATTGATCAGTGAGCTCTTCATATAATAGTTGCAGCACAATCAACAGAGAAATCATTCATTGTTGGATTTCGAAATCTGAAAACAAATTTACCATGCAGAAAAACTCATTACTAGAATAGCTCTGGAACGATAGAACCTTAGCAGTCGTTGATTTTCTATCTTTTCCAAAACAAAATTTGGGATCAGTTGCTGTCAAAGCACTCTTTCAATACATTGGCATCGTCTGCTTTCCGTTTCCACATTTTGGCCCATATCGGGATCCGCTAGCGGGCAGCAAATGGTTCGCTATCTGCAGCGGTTCCCAAAAATCGCTAGCTTGATTTGGGTCATGCAAAGGCAAGTACCACGAATCGTCTGTTGAAGCCATGTAAGTGAGTATAGTATATATATTTACTCGTCACAATTTTATTGAAGTGTTGAGAGAAAACTTGAACAGCAAAAAGATACAAAAGCTTACTACCCGTAAGAGGAGGCGTCAAAGCAAAGTTTAATAATGAAAAGTCGAAAAAATTACAATGAAATTAAGAGTTATATGCGGAGCATACTCTGCACTACATAATCCAAATATGAGGATTAGATTTTGAAGAGTAAAAGGCATAAAACGCCTTCACGATATTCGACACGATAATTCAACATCTCCTTTTTTGATATGTTTTAAAATATTGTAAAACCTCACTTCACATATTGCGTTTTCTAGACGAAAAATTTGTCATGAATTCTTCTAAAGGTTTTCGCTACGATATAAGTCTCAAGTCTTTTCTTTTTACATTAGAATTTTTCGAACTGTTTGGGAAAATCTGCTGAAACTCGCAAGAACTGTTTTTGATCTGTACACGACAAAAAATATTTCGGTCCGAAATTAGAAATTCTGCCTGCAAACTGAAACTTTTTTCATTCACTTGCTTCAGCGGTGGGATGTTACAAATATATAAATAATAATATTGAGTGATATGCAAACTCTAGACGCCTAATGGGATTCCGTATGTTCATATAATGGGTTGAGGTAAACTTCAAGAAAATCTTGTAAAACATTTATTTATGCATCTATTACACCCGAACAAAGACAAAACTAATAGTTAAAGTAGTCCCCTTCAACTTCTAGCACTTCCTGCCACTTTGCAAAAGATGGATTCCGCGAGCGTAAAATTCTGAATGATGCGTTGCCAGATTGATGCATTCACTTGCCACCTTTGCTTCAAACTCAATAGCTATCCGTGCATCATCAGCAACCTGATTTGCTTGCTTGTTAACTCTGTCTTGAAATAAGTAGATAAATTACATACCACTCAAGGCGGGAGAAGACGGGCATTCAAATGAGCCCCAAAACACAAAAAATTGCCTACATCTAAACAAGTTATAAGCATTTTTTCAGAACTTTTTCCCTAATCTATTATTTTGTCTATACATATACATATGTATGTTTTATATATATACATATATGTATATCTATGTATATTTTGTCTAGTATAGTCGTATGGAATAATATTGCTAATAACAACATTAAAATACAGAAATTAGTATTCGATCGCGCGTCTCCGTGATTGTTATCAACTCCAACGCGCGCTGGATGGAATTTGTTCGTACATCGTAAAGGGCAGCGTCGATGATGCATTACGACGGCGTGTTTGAGCAAGAGCCATATTGAATGAATCGATATGGAAATCGTTGTTGGTACGGCCATGAAATGAAAAGCAGTGAAAAATCGACGGGGATGGATAGTATTCTACAGATGAGAGCAGAGGACATAGGGAAGATTGTAGTCAGGTATAGAAGAAAGAAGGCGAGAAGCTACACGGTGGCACGTGCACCAAGCCAAGAAAGACAACGATCGCAATCGTAGAACGCTTCTAAACTATTTGTTTTACATAAATGTAATTTATTCCTTCTGTTGCTTAAAATACTTTGAGGCACTATGAAGCTGAGAAGGCAACTAACACATATGAGAGGCATGGGTAGCGGCGAAAAACCATAAATTGTGCACAAAGAAAAAAGAAAATAGAAACTATACGCCGAAAATTATGGAAAAATAGAGAAAAAATGAGGTAATTTGTGAAACCACTAGTGGATGTAGCTTCGATGAAAGTGCGAAAATGAGCATGCTTTATTGTAGGAAAGTGTCTTGAAGCGCTTCAGAAATGCATATTTAAGTGAGATTCGAACCAACAAATTTGTTACATCGTTGACAAGAAATAGGAAACATTTGACTAATAGGAGAAATAAGCAGGTATAAAAGTAATTAGAGACGTAAAGCACATCTCGGGAATCAATAGCGATAGCATGCATGAGCTGATCTCGTACACAATAATGGCCATTGTCGGCCTTGCGATTCCGAAGCTGTTGGTACAGCTCGGAATTGAGCGGACTTCGAGGACTTAAACGGCTTAAAGAACGATCTTGCTCACGGCACGAGTGCAAAAATGGGCAAAGCAGTGTTTGAGTTTTGAGATTTGTGCCAAGAAGTGAGATCTGCCTTATGCATTATCTGCAAATGACGTGATTTCCCAAAAAAAAAATGCTGTTATTCAAAACTTCTAAGTTTCATAGCACTTCGTAGAATTTAGTCAGAGCTTAAACGTGGTTATTTAAGAAGTAGATCAAAGCAGAGTTTGATGCCGATATTTGCCACCAAGTCAAACCGTTGACTGTTGGTTGGTGACAGTGGAAAGACTGATTTTAAATAAGGGCTCCAATAGTGTAATGGTTAGCACGCACCTCAGAAAAGACTGAATTGAGGTTTCAACTCCCACCCGTAGGTTAAAGTCTTGTATCACTCAACATTATTGAATATATAGTTAAAATATTATACCACCGCTAAAAACGGAGTTGAAGAAAGCGCTTTACTTTGATCAATCTGCAATAGTGCACATGCTCGACACTTCCATGCACGGTAGAAGTGACTGAATATGAACATGACCTATACAAGAACTAGTAGGTGGTGGCTTAAGACGAAAAAGAAAAAAGTTCCAATTATCAGAATCCAAATACTTTCGTTTATTGTGATTTTCCAAATGAAAGTTTACTAGACTCTGAATAGAGGTGTTCAATAGAGTGTGTTCGTTTGTACAGGGTCAGCGTCTGTCCAATGACTAATCATATCTATTTGTGCTTTGTCGGCAAGAGTAATCGGTGCTAATGAATTTGTAAATTGTCTTTCTACGTCTAAGATTAGAGTTGTTTTACCATACATTTTGCGAACATTGCTAGGTCTTCCAAATTTATTTGACAATAGCGGAAACGGCTACCAATAGTCGTTATGTGATGTCACACCTCCAAAATTATTTACTTATTTCCTCATTTACTATGTGAACCTCTATGTTCTTTATTTGTAGCAAGCCACACCTTGAAACTGCTGTTCTACCTAATCAGCTTCCAGGCTTCTCCAGGTATGTGTTAATGCAGTGGAATCTCTTTCTTAAATTTTTCTCGCACATTTTCCGCCGCTGCTAGCCTACATCTATTCAATTTTGCTCGTGCAGAGCTCAGTGACCATTATATTGGCTTTCAAATCAGGTTCAAATAACGAGAGCATTTGAAGATATTCACTCAATATCGTGTGGAAGAGATATCAGGAATGAAAGCAATTTTGAAAGACCTGTAAACTTTTTCTTTCATAATTTACTATTGGAAAAAGGTTTTCAGAAGCAAGAATGGTGGAAGTGCTTGGATCTGCATAGTTGAAGGTGATGATGGTCGTAAGAGAAAAATTACTGCTGCTTCTTTCTTAATTTTGTATACACATAGCATCGATGAAATGTGACATAACGTCATCTTTTGCACTCACGACATGTCAGTGGATCTCGTTATCTTATAGTGCTAAATGTACAGATCATAACAAACTTAGTCAGAGCGTAATCGTTTACAATTCAATCAGTGTCACGTCACTGATAATGGCTGCGATAAAGGGTGTTTGCCTGTATAGCGTAGGTCACTTTGCTCATTATAGCTGTTTGGTGGTCTTCTATCTGAAGATCTAATAGGATGCTGAAAGCCATTTTAAACCTTTGATAGAGCTGACGTTAACATCTCCAATGGGGAATAACTAACACAACGCATTTTCTGCAACTGTGTTGGACGGTGGACGCGAAGACAAAGGAGCCCATTAGCTGTCGAAAAATATCATAATCTTGGATAGAGTAGCTGCTCCACGAAACTGAAAATTTGAACTCAAATTCGGGATTTCGAAAGTGGTAACGAGTTTGATAAATGCTTCAGCAATTAATTTTACTGAGTGCTGCCATTTTCCTCCTCTTATTTAACACATTTTCAAGTATGAAAATAAGACGATGTATGACTTGATTCTGAGCTTATTGCTACTTGGGAGTTTTGAAGTACTATAGCTTAAAAAGCTATCTTATTATACATGTCATGAAACTTTACATGGCTTTCTAATAAGGTACAAAACTAGGTGTTTCGATAGAGTTCTAGAACTTTGGATGTGAAGTATCTCTTAGAAACAATTCAATAATGTTTCGTCACGGTAGGTATTGTAGATGGAGCGATGCTTCAAGAATTGATAGTTGAGTAGCAAGAGGTACGAAGAGCACGTTGTAGAAAGCAGACTTTCCTAGTCCAACTCATTTTACTATCACAAGTTGTACATCTCATGAGCAGGAGCTTTCATGCAGTGGACACTAGGCTTTTTGAGACTCTAAATTGACACCGCCACTCTGCTGTGAACCTGTCACTGTGATCGAGCAACTTGTACGCCATGATTCTCACTGCAGAAAACAAACATTCATCGTGGCCACATCGGCCTCACTTTCCTTGCATCTCACCATGCGATTAAAATACTTCTCTGCAACTTGACAGGGTGCATTGCAAGGGTGGTCAGCTACTTATAAGCTCCCACGAAATCATCATCATGAAGACGTATGTCGGGGTTGAAAACATTCAGAACAAATGCCTCTCATTTGTTCAAGTTCTGTGACAGTTGGCGTAGGTGTTCATCTTTATTCCCAGAATTGAACTCTTGATAAGCATTTATACCGTTCTGAGGGTGTTTCAAACCAAATCCCAGATAAGGGTGATGTGTAAACTGTATTATACTATAGAGCCCACAAGAGGTTTTCACAGTCCTTACACTCTGCTAAGGTTTCGGAGCCTTTTCTTTTTAGGATTTTACGCAATATGGTGTTGTCCGTTGTCTTGATCCCAAAAAAAGTCTTGATCCTTCATGCCTAGCTTAAATGAAAGTCTATTTCGAGAATATTGCGTACAAAGCTGTTCAGCATAAAATAAGTACTAAGAACGATTAGTACGATGCCTCAGGAATAATCTGAGAAATGAATTTGCACATTTCAAATGAGAAGGCAGACAATACTTGTCAATTCGATAAGTGTTTGCTTTCATCCATTATCATTTCAATTTATGTGACTTGAGAAATGTAAAGGTAATTTTCTCTTGGTCACTTTCCATTAATCACACTTCAGCTGTCGTGAACGGAATGGTGTAGAATGTCATATTCGACACCTACGTTCTGTTTCCTATCATTTTGGACTTTCCTTGAGTTTGCTTTTACTTCATCATAATCCTCGTAGAAAGAGTAATAGTGCCCAAAGAAAGTGTTTTTCAGATTCTCCCTACATCGCAGAAACGATAGAGATTTTGATAAGCAATCAAAGTTCATGTATTTGACCGCCTCTTGCGGTGGTGCAGTGGTTAGCATACGCTCACGAAAGGGTGAGATCTGGGTTCGAATCTCGGCTGACGCAAATGTTTTTGCGCAGCACTCTACATTATTGAGTATTTTGATAAGCACTACGTTTAATCGACTAATATGTGATCAGTATCACTGCAAGATTCAATGAGAGATTCTCGCATCGAATGTTGAGAAGAGAGCTTCTAAAGCTTTGAGATGGTCGTCACAGTGATCTCAGATGTCTGTTCAATTTTTAGATGCTTCCATTAACACAGCGCCCTCACATCACCAACAGTGACCAGGTAGTGGTTGCTACGTCGATGGATATTTTGGAGGTGGACTGTTTAGTGGTAGTGGCAATGTTCATCATTAGCATAGCATTACTTGGATTCTTCAAACTTACTATGTCTAACATCCGGGCAGGACCGAAAATTTGGTTCCAGATTCAACTAGGAATAGTTTGGCCCTTTTAGTTCAAGTGAGAAAGCTCTAACCTGGAATTGAAAAAAAAAACAAAGCAGGTACTTATATAATTTTAAGAGTTCTTATTTTTTATTACTTTACTGAACACTATGACACTGCGAAAAAAAGCAGTAAAAACGTAAAAAAAAATCTTGGAATTGCAAATGTATAACGGCTGTCAGCTCAAATGGGTTTATAAAACGACATTGCTTACTCGACAAAACTTGTTAATTGTTGGTGGCTGATAGCAATGATAGAGAAATATTGAAAAATGAGTGGATGAGTAAGCGGTGGCCTTGGTGGTGTAGTGGTAGCACACAATCCCCGTGTTGATGAGACTCGGGTTCAACTTCCGACTGAGGCTGCATTTTTGTTTACCACTCAAATCTCTAAAGTGTATTCAAAGCAGGTACTAACTCTATGCCAATCTCCTTCGTCGACATCGAAAGATTCGACTTATCTTTCTCATAAGTTGATGTTGTAACGTGTGACCAAGGCTTCGGTTAGGCCACAATCTTTCAGTCGTATTCATCCAATTTTGATCCTTAGTTTTTCAAGTATATCTATGCTTCTGACCTACTGTGTGTTGAAGAGGACACTAACGTTGCTATTATTCTATCACCATACGTCTGTTCTTCGGTACCGTATTACCTGATGCCGTATTCGCCTTTTTCATTATGCACCATCGAGTTTCCAATCTAAGTTTTGGATGCAGGTCTATGTGCGAGTAGGTGTAGATTGTTGTCATAGACATTTTAGGTTTAGATGCATAGGAAGACTTTGCGGTTATGGCAACTTGTTGACAATCTCGCCTAAGAGATTTTCTTTTCCTTAACTACTGAGAAGAAAATTAGATCGATTAGTGATTTTTTGCATCATCTCAATAAAACGGTGAAACTACGAGATCTTAAGATGTGTAGCTAATTGCTTATTTGGGATACCAAATTTCTAGTAAAGTTCGAGTGGAGTGACTATCAATCAAAAACCGACGACGCTCGTCTTAGTGGTTGAGTTCTGATTAAAAGATCATAACATCAAATTGAAAGGATACCCAACAAGTGATCGGCCACATCTAATTCTTGTCGACACATATTCATTCTCTGAATTCGAAGTCTAGGACTTCATCCAGATTTTTGTCTCTTAGATACATAGGGGGCTGAGTATCGGTGGCCTTCAAACCGTTATGAAAATCTTCAATGACAAGGTTGAATAGGCCAACGAAGAGTGTGTAGACTTCTGCATCAGGTAGCAAGAGTGTATACGCTTCTGCAGCAGCTGCATCCAATCCGACACCAGAGTCGAGATTCTCAACTCCAGACCGAATGATGTCAAGGAGAGTTGCACCTAGTCAGATTTTCTTCCTCTTTAATTTATCAACAACAGCCTTGGCAGGTGTTTCTTCAGTAGAAATTTGCAATCTGCAGCACCTTGGGGTTTTGCAGATTCATTCTCAATTTTCTTTCCACTGTCCTTCGGAACCGCTATCGGTGAAGCGTATTGAGTAAATGCACTAAGAAATCGATGAAAACCCGAATGCGTGCAACTCTCCTCGACATCATTCAGTTTGCAGTTGAGAATCTCGATTCCGGTGTCAGAGTGTATGCACCTAATGCAGAACCTACACACTCTTCGTTGACCTATACAGCGCTGTCATTCAACGCTAAATCAAATTTATTCTCTGTGTTTACGACAGTTACTGTGTATTAGTCAGTTGATTGGCGTTATTTAAAACGGCCCTTGAATAAATCAGTTTAAGTGATAGGATGCTACTTCAAAAATGGAGCAGTGCTTTGAAGGTGGCTTGACGGGCATTGTTTCCTGGCAGGCAGCAAACTTTTATTGTACCATAAATATAAACATACAAAAAGCCAGGAGGCATAGTATTTTGTTGGTGACTGCTCAAAAACTGACTGAATTTTAGTACAGAATCCTGCATAGTCCACTCAGTGCATTTACCAGTATTTTTTTGCTAAAGTTATGCCACTTTTTTGAACATCTATCCAATTTCTTCCGAGAAAAAACTTCCGAGCCGGGAGCCAGTAGATCGAAAATTCTCACCACTCTGTTAAATGCGGGAGTCCAGAAATTGAGAATATTTACCATTGAAAGGCGAGATAGAGTTCTGATTGAGAAAAATCAGTCGTTTCGAACATTTTAATTTCAGTGGGTGATTTCCAAAAAACAACCTTTTTCGGAAAAAAAGCAGAACTCCTTCAAAGAAGTACGCTCACCGAAATATCGAAAGATGAGCGAAATTTGAGCTCTTAAGTGGGCTTCGAATTCGTAATCATGCTTTTCGTGGGAAAACCAACGTAATGTACGTTAGAAATAGAGATTAGTAAAACTATGTGTGCAGAAAAAGGATGTGTTGATAGCCATACCGCCGAAACGTGACAAACGAAATGTAACGTAAGAAAGCTCGAAAAGTTGGCCGAAAACATTTTCAAAGACTGTATAAATGATTGCGCTATTAAGGTCTTTGAGAAACAGTCGATCAATGAAGGTATCATTCACATGAATTTTTTATCTATCACGGGGACGCTAGCAACAAGGCAAAGGATCTACCAATCTGCACACATACTCAGTTCTAGAAGAGATTTTCCTCAAATGAGTGCGAACATATTGGAATGCTTTTGAGACTCACTCATTTAGCCCTCAAATTTCTTTCTTTTTGAGTTAAGCACATTATTGAACAATGCCGAGTGTATCAGATAGTCTGTCTTGCTAGTTGCTCAGTATAATATACCTGAACCGACTTTCCTTTAACTTCGCCAAAAACAATCAATCACATTTTCTTTGTTGATCAAGCTTGTAGCACGAGACTGCCAATGAATAGTGTTACTTGGACTAATGTTTCGACTCGTTTCGTCTGCTTCAAAGCCAATGATTTGAGTTGATCGTCCTCCTTATGGATCCGCGCTTTCGTTTCGTTCGAGTCGATCCTTCGTTGGAACACCGCACAAAAGTGATTGATTTTGAGGCCTTCTTAGAGGATATCAGACATGCTGCAGTACAAACAAGCGTAATTGTGGTGAAACTTCCGATCTTTCCTATTAGCGATAGAAAGGCATCTATCTGAGTGCAATGCAGTCACATTCACTGCTCTAGGCTCTGAAGATGGTGAGTGCAGTGACACGTCAGCTGTTCGCGAATGAGAAGCATAAATAGAGCCTTGCAATTGTTTCGCTGAGTACTTCAACCTTCGTTAAATGGTTAACAGAGCACTCCGATACCCTGACGGAACACTTACAGCTTCAAGAAGGGCTATGGAGAAAATCATCTACCAATACTACTCGAATCTCTTCGCTAACCATGTCCTCTTACCGTCATTTAAATTGTAAGAGGACAAATATGTCGTTCCAGCGGTCCTCCTTCCGAAATCCGACATGCTACATCGTCGGTGAAGAACAGAACAACACCCGGTCTAGACAGGATTAGACCAGAACACCTGAAGAACCTGCCGCCAGTTCTCATCAATACCCTGGCTCGGCTCTTCACTCGCTACCTGTCAGAATGCAAGGTCAATGGAAAAATGGGAAATGGAAATGGAAGTGGCCTATCAGTGGAAAACCAGCAAGACCGTATTGTTGTTCAGAAAGAAAGACCTTCACGACATCGACAATTATCTCCGAATCTGCTTGCTGTCCTTTGTCCATAAACTCTTTACTCGAGTCATCCTAAACAGGATTGACACAACACTGGACGAAGGAACAGCCATGCGAACAAGCGGGTTCCGAAAAGGATTTAGTACCATGGACCACATCCACACGATTACAAGACTCATTGAAGTTTCACGAGAGTACAAACAACCACTCTGTCTCACTTTCATCGATCTGAAGAAAGCCTTTGATTCAGTGGAAACAGAAGCGGTTATAAAGGCTCTGCATAACCTGGGCGCCCCTACTCGGTACATAATGACCCTTCGTGAGCTTTATAAAGATTTCACGACCAAAATATCCCCATTCTACAGCAACATCACCATTGACGTTAGAAGAGGGCTTTCACAAAGCGATACAATTTCGCCAAATCATTCACTGCCACCCTACAAAACGTCATGCGAACATTAGAAGTGGATGATATGGGAGTGAAAATTGACGGTCGACAATTAAACCATCTTCGCTTTGCTGACGATATCGTTCTCATAACACCAAACATCAGCCAAGCAGGAACGAATGTTGACCGATTTCGACAACGCCTGTGGGAAGATTGGTCTTCAACTAAATCTAACGAAAACAATGTTCATGAGGAACGGATGGGTTTCGAATACCCCATTCACGCTCAACGGAACGACAATTCCGAATGCTCCAGTTACGTCTATCTAGGTCGTGAAATCAACATGATGAACGACCTAGCTCCAGAGTTGAGCAGGAGGAAACGAGCGGCTTGGGGAACGTTTAAGAGCATCGAAGATGTAGTGAAGAGGACAAAGAACATCCGACTCCGTGCCCACCTTTTCGACTTGACAATTATCCCTGCCCTAACGTATGCAGCAGAAACCTGGTCGCTACGTAAGCAGGATGAAAGATCACTTGGCGTTATCGAACGCGCAGTCGAAAGGTCGATGCTAGGAGTATCTCGTATTTCGCAAATGAGACAAAGGATCCGAAGTTCCGACCTACGTCAACGATCGAAAATCAGAGACGCCGTTCTACACGCCAGGATATCGAAAATCAGGTGGGCCGGACACGTGATGCGCTTCAACGACAACCGATGGACGAGAGCCGTTACCGACTGGATTCCTCGGGACGTCAAGCGCTCTAAAGGAAGACCACCGACCCATTGGTCCGATTTCTTCACGAAAACGATGAAGAAAGATATGATGCCCAGCGAATCACTAGAACGAGGACGACCCACTGGAGACTACTCTTGCACGCAACAGGGAAAGATGGAAGAGTTGCTTGTACCCGCTCGAGTCACTCGACGATCAACGGGACGACAGGTGATACAGGTGATTGAAGAAAATGGCAAAATTTTAGCTGATGAAAGTGTGGATAAGTGAACGATTACCTATGATTTTAACAGTCTGGCGTCCAACGTTGTTAGGCAGAAGGTGTCGCGCCGTCGCGTACGCGGCACTCGACTAGCAGAGGCATATGCGTCTCTGCGTAAAACTGTCGTTGTGCCTGCGCTCTCTTTCAGCAAGCGACCTTCATTCCACGCCGCCGTCTCGGTAGGCGATTGAGAACGTGAGAAAATTGAGAGTCACAACAAAGGCAGAGGAGAGTAGGCCCTGAGGTATGGACAACCAGTTACCAAGAAGCTGTCACTATCACAATCACAGTCGTTATCACTATCACCATCACTATCACTAATACTACCATTATCACTACCACTATCATTGTCACTATCATTACCATCATTATCACCACCATCACTATCAATGTTATCATTATCACAACCATCACTACTACTATCATCATTATTATTATCACAATCGTCATCATCACTGCCATCGTTATCTACTAATCACTGATCACTATCATCCACACCACTGTCATCACTAATCACTTCCAATATCATCAATGTCATCAACCTTTATTACCACTTACACGATCATCGTATCCACTACAATTATCATTACGACTTTCACTATCATTGTCATTATCAGTATCACTATCAATAATATCATCAATCAATATTGAATGAAAGTATGATTATTTGCCAGGCTATAAGTTCGAGTGTTAGTCAATGCACTGCACTCGCTGAATGGAATGCACTGTGTAATTACACTCATCAGATCTCACAAACAGCTCGAAGGGTCGCAATTATTATCACTTTCGTAATCATGAGCATTATCGAAGGCATAATCATTCACTATCAAAGTTATTTCCATTATATTTTCATTTAGTTGATGAAATGTGGAAATATAGATGTTCTCTTTGCTGAGAATACCTTTGTGGAAAGTCTTTCAATTGGATTCCATTACTTCATGATGAAAATGCTCTTTCAGAACCATCTGGATTCGTCTTCCTGCATCCATCATGTTGTCTGGAGTCTTCCCTCTCACGAAATTCGCCGCCATTCTTACGGGGTGCGGCCGCCATTACAGTAACTGAAGACATTTGACGTCTCGCGGTGCGAGACAAAACGTCTCACATGCTCCCCACCATGTTAATGGACAGTGAAGACTAAGATAGCCACGATTCCTCGACGGAATGGTCACCTACATTTCTTATAGCCCCATCGACCAACGGCTGTAATCGAACAAAGCTTAGCAAATTCTGTTTGTCGTTGTATTACACTGTACATCACTAAATGGTATTCTCCTTTTGATAAACGTATATAATAACTTACTACGATGTTTTCACAAGATTTAGCGATAGCATTTGCACTTTCTCCACGATTTATCCATGTATCCACGTGTCATGGCCATGATTTCGAACAGTGAATAAAACTGTGCAACTTCATTGTACTTTTAACGATACAATTCCCGAAATATTCGTTTTCAAGTCTCTAATCCGTATACAAGTTCATTAGTTAAGTTTCAAACGGACCAATGAACGCAATGCGATCAACCACTACCACGTCAGCTTTGTGAAAACGATATTGGGAGAAAAAGCATTGCTAAAGTGTTCGTTAACTAAAAGTGCACTCTATGAGTCACGGAAATGAACACAGCTACAAAACAGTCGGTGTATAGAAGCATTCATGGACGAGGAAGAGCAGTGCTCTTCAACAATTAATGAGGTCTGGATGTGCAGGCATGTCAGTCAGCCACATATATCATTTCAAAGCGGTTCATTTCTGCACCTTCTGTTGAAACCAAATACTCAGTTCCTCTACCTAACTTACCAAACTTTGCGCGCGTTATGTAACCAGTTGAAAGGCCTACACATGAAATGTCCGATCTATTGCGAATTGTAATGCGTTGAGATTAATAGTTTCAGATTTTGGGGAAAAGATATTTATTTCTATCTTTGTGGTTCTGTATTATCTAAGCTCTTTAACCCATAACTCCCATTTCATTCCTGGGGTACTTGATACGTCCTACACTTTTTCGTATTGTGCGGACTCCAACACTCTTAGCATTCAAATCCTTTTTTCGTTTTCTTCTTAAACGCCGTAGAATGCTGGGTTGAGCATGTTTTTCTGTAATCTCGGCATCAACCTGGTGATGGCTGTCCATAGAGCGTTCGCTATTGGCTGTCCGAGAGTATTGGGGGAAGGAAGGAAGGATAAAAAAGAATCAGCCCCACCCTCGACGTGCGTTACAATCAATTAGCCACGCTCCCCTTTTCCCTCCCCAAAAAGTTCTTTGGGACACTTCACAAAATTGCGTCTGATCTTTGCGCATTAATGATTTAGTGATCAATAATCAACTTCGATGCGATTGAGTGGCTTCTTGACGCCATCGTTTTATTGTCTGCTCATTAAACCGGAATTGAATTCAAGAATGGCTAAAGATGTTTGGAAAATGGTTTAGAAGGTCATAACTGCCGTACCTACGTGTCTTTTGGGGTGTATACTGGAAGTTTTAGTTTGAAGTAAGTGAAGGGCAAAAACACGTAAAACGATCATTTTTTTGTTTTTAGTGCTTTCTCTATGGACATTCTCGGGCATTCCGAGGTTCTGCAGTGTGAATTGAGCGCACCTTCAGATAGCCTTCATTTTAATTTTTTTTCACTTTTTCTAAGAAAGACATCAAATTTAGTTGCTGAAGAACACCTTATGTTACCGTCTATGTCTTTTTGGTCAGTTTAACGTTTTTGATATACGGAATTAAATCTCAGAAACTAGCGCAGCCCCTCAAAATCGTGATAAATGCTTAAGAAATCTGGTTCACGTCTTGTAAATGATCATCTCGAGTCTGTGGAAAGAGTTTAAGAGCTTGCGAAACATTGCGTTATTAGAGTAGACAACCTAAGGCATTCAAAGATTCATTTGAGCTTCTATTCATGAAGGGATGTCTAGCGAAAGTGATGGTAATTGACAATCATGAAGAGTAATATTTCCTATGACTGTTGCTCTCTACCACCAAGTTATATTGAGCTTGACAGGGTAGCGGAAGTCTTTGTTTTTACATGAACACAATACTGTCACTGGAACGATAAAATATTAAATGGATTCCTCTCAAACTTTGCTATGAGTTGACATATCTCAGTAGGCGATTCGAGGAAGATCACAACCTACGCAAAATGATGCCACTAACTAATTCTTATTCAAATGGACGAAGTAGTCTGGGGAGCTGATAATGTGATTACAGAGATGGTTCAGGACTAACAAGAAGCTATGATTTTGTTGTTCAAAATGAAGTAGGACATTTCAGTCTATTCGCACTTTTCTGAAGGGAAGCAGAGGAGTGATGGCCATCATGACTTGCTCAATAGTGGTGTTAGCATTGATGATAGTGAGGGCACTATTGACGCCTCTTTGCCTCTAATCAAACATATTAGTCATGCTTTTTCTTATAAAAAATGAGCTAATGTTAGTGAGAACGTAGAAAAGCGTTGCCGTCCGTCATAACCACTGCGGTATTTTCTACAAGCTGATATCTCTCTCTCTCTCTCTCTCTCTCTCTCTCTCTCTCCCTCTCTCTCTCTCTCTCTCCGAATTCTGCGAAGAATATTAATAAGGATTTTATTTAGGAAGCAAATTGAGATATGAAACCGTGAAAACGCCTTAAGAAATTTTGCTGGGTCAAAATGAAATAGTTTAAAAATCATAATATTAGTAGCACGTAGCGTCTTCAGCGTTACCCTGTTATTCAACGTGACTGGAGTACTGTATAGAAGGAGAATGCTGAAAGCACTGATTCATTCGTGCCATGATCCAATGAAAGATTCATGAAAACCCACTTCTTCAATTAGTCTCGCAGCGATAGCTTGAAAAACCAACAACGAAGGAAGAACACCTGGACACTCGTCTCGAATCAGCGTGGTTTTGACAAAGGCGAAGCAGCCGAAATGTCAGCTATAGTAAAGATTTATGAAGAACTCGTGTGAACATATAGAAACGATAGAATATTATTCTTCAGAATTTTCCTTGTTGTTCCAACCCCTGATTGAGAATTGCGTCCTCTCTATGATTTGTAGAACGTTAAGTCAAGACGATTTTCCATGCACTCTTTGAGGTAGTGGACCTAAGGTGACTCAACTGTTTAAGTGGAAGCGAGTTTGGAAGGGAATCGATCCAGGGCCTCTTTTATCACTGGCTTTGCGGAACTGAGCGTCACTGACCATCGCGCTACACAGCCTCCGGAACGATGCCCCCTATGAGAAGGATTTCTTAATTACAAATTACAAACACTCTAAAGCACCTGTGGTGCAATAGTCAGAGGTGCACTGCGACACTCTCGCAGTTGACTAGTCGATGGGCTATGGTTCGATCCTCCCTCATGGCTCATCAAGCCTTTCATCCCTTCGGTATCAGTAATTACTACGAGACTTGTCTGGGAGAATAACATTACAGAGTCGATGCATCGGTGGATAACCGCGAATATTGTGAAGGCCCGACATGCATTCACTCACCTCTGACGATGTTTGATCAATTCAAATGCACAGCGTACCCCTCAGAGATCGATCAAAACCGAGAAATTCGTTATCCATTCTTCTTCAAATAGTTTTTTTTTTGCACTATCATAAACCAATACGACCAGAAATATATTGACTTAATTATCTAACGTCCACTACTTCTTCGTCGTATGAAAGGATGTTACGTCGCCACATAGGAATAGGAAACACAACAAAAAATTTAAAATGGGCCTGAATCCCTTAAAAAGTTATGTAAATTCGGGTTCTATGAAATTTACTACGGGACGGTGGCTAACTGGCCAGGAATCGCTATTAATGGTCGACTGTGCGCCTGACAGAAATCACCTCAACTCGAGCTTCATCCGTATACACCTGCCATATGGCATTTGTTTACTCATATATCGGATCGCTGCACACTCCAAAACTACTAAAAGCTTGACAATTTGGCGATCAATTGAACAAAACAGGCAATGTGTATAGAATTCATAAAAATCATATAGGCCACGAATGAGTGAGCTCACTCAGGCAGGCATTTACTTGCACCCGACTCAAGAACACGGTACGTTTGTACAACGCTGATACTTGCCGTTTTTATTGATACGTACCTTTGCTTTACCTTCTACTCATTTAGTAACCACTTCTCACACTTATGATAGTGAGGTTTTGATACGCGCAGACATGCAATGCAGTAAGATATCCAGTCCTATCTCTCATACATCGAAGCTTTTCACATTCTACAAGAGTACAGGTGAAGCATCGGTTTTTTCGAGTGTAACTCCTTTCTAACGTTTCTGACGGCATAGTGTCCACTAATGGCTTCTTTAACTTTATAGTATGAGCCGATATAATCATCACTTTCCCAAAAACTTATGGAATAAACGTAAAGATTTATTTACTGGAGGCAGCTCCAAACTGCCTTCAGGTACTTCTTTTTCTTTTGATAACATTCATCTCAGCTAATCGGCAAATTAGTTGCAATCCACAAATAGGTATATTTAGCCATCTCTCTATAATTTAACTGTAATAGCGTAAGAAGTTGCGTAAAAACCAAAACTATAATCTTCAAAAAAATTTCGCAAGTTCGGATGTGAAGTTTCGGTTGCTGTAGCGCGTGCGATTCCACGTTGACTTATCAGCTCAGGTGTCTACGGAGATGCCGGTCGTATTCTTCGTCGATGTTGTCGACAACGGCATCCTCCCAGGATCCAAGGAGCCGACTAAAGATCTGAATACATCTCAGTTTATGGTAGTTCTGGGACTCCGTTGTTTGAATTTAGCTACTCTCTCTCCTTTTCGCGAAAAACGGAACGTTGCGCGAAGGAGGCGATTGTCTGATGCCGTGTAGGACTTAGGAACAACAGCGACATCGGTTAGGCAAACCTTCGATTTACTAAGATGTGGTCTATTTCGTTATGGTACTCTCCACTGGGAGCCTCCCACGTCCAACGGTGGAAGTGAGGCTTATATAATTATGTGTTACCACGGATGGTTTTGGTCGTCATGATAAACTCACATAGCCTCTCACACTATTGTTCCATCCTAGTTCTTGGGTCCCAATGTTACGTTCTTCAGACCTTCTTCTAGGTCCAGTTTTTGCATTGAAATCTCCGGCAATGACCTGGAAGAACAAATGATCTTCTCTGAAGAACTTCTCAAGGTCCACATTAGAACACTTCATTTTTGTCTTCAACATAGCTTGATGCTGGTTCATAAGGAACGAAAGATGGTCAAAGGTGGCGCTAATCCACATCTTTCAACCGCAGTCGTCCGATGCGGGTTGTTAGTTGTTCAAATGAAGTGATGTTCACGGTCAAATTCGATCTGATGAAAAAGCCAACGCCGGCGACATCTTTTCGATCACATGTTCCAAGAAATAGTTCTTCTCCGGTGTCATAAACACGTGAAAAGGATAACGTGTTCTCATCTCAACTAGACCAAAAGCGTCTTACCCATCCTTCTTACTTGCAACCTCAATCTGCCCTATATTGAGTCAAAATCCAGTGCAAAAGCTAATTCAAATGTTTACCTGTCATCTACAAAATCACCCATTTACTGGTTTAGCGGGAACGTTAGCCTTGTGATGTCAGACACTGGGAATATCGAAGCTTAGTCAAAGTAGAAAATTATTTGAAGATAAGAACCAGAATTATTTGTGATGCTCAGACACTTTCCTCTCACATTTTATTTGACTCTTAAAAGCTATCCAGAAACCGTCAAAGGCTTTTCGTGCTGAGGCTTCTGAGTCGTTCCTCAGAATTCTCATTGCCACCTCGAAGTCGTCACCGCTAACTCTTTTTGTCCTATTTGCACCTTAAGGAATGCTTGCTTGATTATCTGACTTTCATCTAAGTGTTCTTTTGTGTGAACCTCATAAGGTCGAAATTCCAGTTATTTAAGTTGTGAAAAATCCATCTTATACGATGCTTCTCTAGTGGTTCGGATCCGCGTGTATGACCGTCTATGTAGTACAATGGCCTAATACCCTAACATTAACAGAAGTCACAAGGTGACAAAAATGAGATTATAGTGAAGCTCCAGAAAACGAAACACCCACAGTAGCACAAAAAACCTTTGAGGCTTTTCGAAAAGATCTGATAATGCTCAGTGATTTGAACAACTATAAACCTCAAACGGAATCGAGCCAACTTGTCACCTTTTACGGGTGGCACATGGCAGTTATTTCCGTTACTGAGACTCTCATTCTGCTATAAATCTTCCAGTGATGAACGTATCGATCTGTCACCTTCTGTCTAGACAAATATAAGGGAAGAATACAAGATTGGATCTACACAAAGACCAAACCATCTCTATTTGCCGCTCGAATCAACCCCCACGATAACTATTCTCATGAGTTGAACCTACGTTCAAACCGGATTCGAACTTGAGCTTTCACAAATGAAAGCTGTGAGGTAGATAACGCACTGAGAAAGATAAGAAAAGCCTAGGACATTGAAACGAAATGTAAGATCGAATGTGGATCGTGAAGCATGCAACTTTAATGTTTAGATACCGATCAGATTATTTACTTCAGAAAAATGACCTGAAAAGTATTCGTAACATGATACTAATCACTGAGCAGCGACTCCTCTTCTAGGAATGGAAAGAAAACGATAATCAAAGAATTTACTATCGCATCGCCTACCTCGGTGACCTGGCTATTCGATCAATGTTATCATTTTCAACCATACTCTTGGATAGATAGTGATAAAGTCAGTACGTGACGCATATAAAGCGTTAGAATTGTTCACTGGAACTTGCCTGCACAATTGGAATGAAGAGATGTGTTTTTTTTTGCATCAGAACCTTTATTTTTAGTATTTTGGAGTGTATGAGGCTGTTAGTAATAGCTCTCCAGACTTTCATAAATCGACCTGAAGTTTCTTTTTTCCTCCTAAAACATCGGACCGTTTCCTCCACAGCTGCTTGATTGACAATTTTTTACCCTGGGCGGAGAGCAGTACTGACTTGATACATCGACAGGCAACTGCGAGTCATTGTAAGGCCACATACGTATTCAAATTTCTCTGACGATGCTCAATGAAGTGAATGCAAGGCGTATCCCTCAGAAATTGATCAATGCCGAATGCTTTACTGATTTAGCAGATTTCGTTAGTGGATGAAACAGATTAATTGAAGGGAATAAAGTGCTTGAAATTCATAAATGTTAATGTAATGCAGTTCTTTTTTGCTAGAAGAGGGCAAATGTAGAAGGAACCCTTTCGCTTAACAAACTTTCCATTACGCTTTAGTAATCACTGAGAAGCTTAACTCATCTGGCTATGCGCTGCGTAGCCGCTTTTTAAGAAGCCTTTTCATAACGCTGTATCAGGAAGGAAACATTTGTGTTCCACACTCACATATTCCTCGCAGGACAACAGTGTTTCCTGGATTTATGAATAAACAATTGATAGCGCAAGTTCCAACCATTCCAATGCTGTGCCTGTTTTCTGAAAAGATTGTTTCGCTGCAGTGTAACAGCGCAAATTAGATAGAGGTTCACATGCGCGGCGCATTTGTTGGTTGGTTAGTGTTTGGGCTGGGTGCCTGCTAACCGTAGATTTGAAACTACGGCTCGCAATCAATCGCTTTGGCACAACTCACAAGTGTAGTGCAATTTTCGTCATTGAGTTTAGGATTTTTCTCTACTTTAAAAGATACTCCAGATAGAACGTATGATTCTGATACTAAAAAATTTCCTCTGCTCGTTCATAAGTTTTTCTGCTTTCAGCGAAGTAACAATGAAAGCGCGAGACAAGTATAATAGATAATTTTTTTGGATGCTACAGTGTTATGAAAGGGTCTTTTCCAATATCTTGCAAATGCTTAAGAGCTATAAGAAAACGTTAATTTCAATAATTCTCATCTTAGATTAGAAGTTTCTTCCTTGTTCTCACTAAGAACCAGGTTGATGCACCAATTTTGCTTTTTCCCTGTATCAAACTGTATCTGGTCACGACTTATGGCGACTCATCATTCAGATCGTGTTCTTCAAACGCATTGTCCTGTGCACTAAAATGATCGAAATCTCCATGCACGAGACGAAACGCGCGAAGCATTGGCTCGTATGGTCGAGAAAATGACAAGCAACTATTGAATCCATGATGATACCGCTATTTCGAGTGTTTTCTTTAGACCACGCTCAAACTTCAATATATCTCATAATTATTAATTATTGTCTGAGCCAACATGTCATGTGGTCTGTTAATGAACTCTTGTACAGTCCGATACACGTGTTTCGACCTTGCAGTCTCGTCGGTCGGGCGTCAGAGCAATCGAGTGCACAACACTGTCTATTCGGTGATCATTTCACTTGACAGACAATGTAAAATGTTCGTCGTTACTTACTTCTTTTTAGAGAGAGTAGGAGCTCCCAAGAGGATTGGCTAAAGACGAAGAATTTTGCCAGACTGACGAGAGTGTATGGGCGAAACACGTGTTTCAAGTGGTACAAGGGTACATCAACAGACCACATGACATGTTGGCTCAGATTATAATTATGAGATAATCCAATATGACTGCTTTTTGATAAGACATTCTGTCGAACTACTTGAGCTCCAAATCACAGTTCAGAAAAGGTTGTCTTTTCGTACAAACTGTACCATGCCATCAAACCGACCCAGTGAGAATTTTTCAAATAATTTATAGTATAGCAATACTTATTGTGGCTTGTTCTTTGGCGATATTTTCAACATTAACGTGTTCATTGCGCAGTTAATATTTTGATGTATTTACACTCATCAATGTTCTATTAAATCTGATTGTATTCACAGGTGTTTGGAATTTCTGAAATTGAGGGAGAGATGGAAACACTCATTGGTCGAAATTGTAGAATAGTTGATGCAATAAAATTGATTACAAACGTCAGCAACAGAAATCTCACGAAGTTCCCACAAAATCTCTGTAATCAATAAAAATATGGCTTGTCAATTGGCTTCGCCTATACATTCACACGATTATGCGTGGTGAGCTGTTTGGAATACGAATGTCGTGGAATGAGAGATAGAAAAATACGATCAAGCCATTCGCGATGCACACCGTCTCATTCACCAGCCCTACTACTGTAGCTAAAATTTTTCTATCTATTCTTGGCACTTTGGACAATTAACGGGAGAATGTGAAAACTCTTATGAATTAATAGTACAGTGGTTTTCTTCTGGTAGTCGGAATTTCGTGTTTTCCTAAATTTTCATGAAGCTCGCTTTTCTATTATATAATGTGAAAACGAAGTTTATTTATATGATTGCACTTGTACGCCTTACGGCAAAGCAGTTGAATGAGTAGTAGACAGCCTTAATTTCAGATGCAATAGGTTTCTGCAGTTAGTAGTAAAGTATTTTCACATCTTTCTGTACTTCATCTTTGTTAATGATTCTTGGTAAAGGCTCGTTGTAGCTTGGGTAATTCATGGATTTGACAGTAGTTTCTTGATGAATTTCACATACCTGTAACTCCAATTCATGCAATGTATTGGGCCAGATAGTTGCCAGACTACCCGGGACGCTTCCAAACATTGCTTTGCACTTTTACAGAAATGACGTCGCATTTGGGAGGGGAACTTCCGCTTTTCAGAGTGAAATTGGCTTACTTCTTCAACGTGCTTGCGTTTTTGCCATTGATAACCTGTCTGTCCATTCGGCTGAGAACTTGAAATCTGGTGGAAGTACTCTTGAGATGAGAATCGAGATGACACTTGAAAAAATGTGTGTCAAAAGTAGGAACAGCTGGTTGCATATTAATGTTGATGTTCACCCTGCCTGCTGGAAGAGAGGTACTCATATAAGAGGCTTCTTGGTGACAAAACCTGGTGGAAGTTTGATGCCCTGATGAACGATCGATGAGAATGCAGGTGAAAGCGGAACCACAAAGCGTTTAATTCATATTTCGTTTTCTGTGCAATCGAATAAACATTCGCTTTTGTCTATTTAATTTTCTTACTCTCCCACCCATTCACGCCCAGCCCGATCTAACACATCAAAAAATAGAATGACAAATCAACTAAAAACATCTTTCAAAGAGTAGAGGGTAAAAAACTCTGCGTAGCTTATTGTTATTCAATAGGTATTTTTATGAGAACACATTGGGAAACCTTTTTTCAAGTCTGCATATAGCGTTACAGAGTTCAAGTAAATTTCTGTGATACTGCGGTATACAGCTGTGTTTTAATTATTTCGCAGCATCGTTGAACACATGAGAAATTTGCTCTCCCTCTGAAAAAGCTGAAGAAAGTGGGCTTCATTGGTGATTAGTTTCTGTAGCAGTTGATTATTTGAAACTCGTCATACAAGCGAAACTCAATTCATCCAAAGTTTATACACATACAGGATGCCATAAACGAAATGGCTATTTCACTCGGATTTTCAAAGCAGAGTGTTGCAAAGTGAACGAGAATTCTACTTCTATCTCATTCCTTTGACAAAGCTCACACGAGCTCTTTGTAGATCATTATTTTGATGAGTCATGATAAAGACTGATAAATTTCGTGGAGTGAGAAGAGGTGATGTTGTCAGAATTCTCCATAGCCCTTCTGCCGCCTAAATGCGGAAGACTACAAAGCGTAGTCTAATTACGCCAACTACTAGTTGATCAATTTCTTAAGGTGAAACGATTAAAAGGGGACAAAAACTGTCTATTAAGGTTTGCATCGTATTAAAATTGGAGATACATAACCGCTAAGATGTCGAAAAAAAAAAAGAATTTTCGCGCCAGTTGTAACTATCATTTGAGCGCTGCACAGAATAATTCATGAAGGTGATCTTCGTCACTACATGTTCCCCTCTAAGAAATCAGATGGTACTTTGGTTGGTACTTTGGTTTGCACACATGCATAAAAGCTCCAAACATTAGAAAGCACAAACGATTACATGGTTGTGGTTGTGACAATGGCTTAAAATGGTATCGAAATTCTTCCATTCATTTGATGTGTTCTTTCAGCCTCTGAATCGTCGCCGTTCGGTGGCATTTCGCCAATTTCGCTGTCATATTAAGACATTCCGTCTGTCCATCCGCCATGTCCAAAATTCCAAAACATGTGGGTTTTGGGTTTTTGTAATATATTCTTAGTTATGCGTATTTAAGCCTTATGAGGATGGATTTCGTCAGTTATGGGCAATGTACCCTGGTCAGACCGTTGGATCTGAGCAGGCACGTTGTTCAACACAGACGAAACTCCACGAATTTTCTCCAATCAATCTGCTCTTATGTAATCTACCTTTGCCTCTTTTATCCGTTTCATTTCACACGATCCGTAATCACACTATCTATGCGAATCCCAATAGTTATTGAATTAGACTTGTTTCCTCACAATCGACCTTCACGGAGATAATCGAGCATTTCATATGTTTTTTCGACTGCTGCTTAAGGATTTCGACTTATTATGAATGGCAGAGAATGCTGGTTGCAATAATTCTTCTTGGAATCTTGGAGGCACTCAAGCTAAGGCTTTAGTAGGCGTTGAGATGATTGACTGCAGAGATTGATGGGGAAGAGGTCGAGCCAGCGCGTTGCTTATCGGCTCGTTTCTCAAGTGCAACGCATCACTAGCTATTGCGCTACCCATCTCCCACTTCTTTCATTACAAGCAGTGCTTAGCAGTGCTTTGAGAGATGCCTGAAAAGCCTCTCCTAAAGGTTCTGCCAATTATTTACATATATGAATGACTTATACTCATCGGAAGATGGGTTTTTTCCAACTTGGTTAAATTAGTCGTTTGCTGAAGAGAATAAGTGGGAAGTCGAATAAAAAGGAATTTCATGGTGCCAAAATTTTGAGACAGGAAAAGCACTCATATAAATATGATCGAGCTCACAGATCAGCAAGTATGTACATAATTTACACTTTGCCGTCACCAATATAAGTGTGAACTTGCTGAACTTTTCTAAAATCCGTTGAAAGAAGATCATAAAGCCATTAGCAAAAGCATTTCCAAAATTTATACCGGTCATATGAACACTTGTAAGAGTAGGAGACAGAAGAAACTTCACTAGTGAATGCGAAACTGAGCTGACCTGCAGACGTCATTACGTCATAGATTCAAAGGTCACGATCTCTATTATAACCGTTCTAGGGTCGCGATGGGCTCAGAACATGCAGTTCCTATTTTCTTCTTAAATCTTTGCATGGCCTTCGACTGGTTTACAAGCAAACATAAGGAAAGGAATCATGAACGAATGCATTCAACACATTCGCGACGGCGCATAATTTTTCCTTGGTGTCTCAAAGGGCAAAGCCTTCCTTCCAGGTCTTGGTGATTTACTTTTTCTAAACCAACAAATGCTTGTTCGGTAAATGAAAAACATTAAAGGTTGCGAATATGACGAAACAGGGAAACTCTAATCTACAGTTGTATCGATTTGAATGGTTTGCATAACTTCATTTGGCGTGTGACATAATAGTCCATCATGCAAACATAATTCTTTGTCAGCATTGAGAGAGATTCTCAGCTTATGATGAGTTTTTTTTGTTATTTTTGTAATCTCACATTCCATACAATAGCTATAATTCATCATAGCGATTGAAAGTGCAAAAGCGGTCGGACTAAATGAATTACCGGTCCAATAACGCAAGAATGGTTTGTGTAGTTTTTGTTTGTGTTACACGGCCAAAAAAGAAGGAAAATCCTCTTCCGTTTAACAGGAACTTTCATAAGAGTGTTAGTGATTATTTGAAAGCTTGAGCCTTTGCCTACTGCATTACCTAGCCGTATTTTGGATACTTTTATAGCGCTGTACAATTCAAAACAAAGTTATGTTTTACATTGGCAGCGCAATTTTAGTGATACTTCGCTAAAAGCACAAGAAGCCTGTCAACTTATGAAGGAAATCTTGTAGTATCAGAGTTATACGTCTTACTTCGAGCTTCTTTCAAGAAGGAAAAAACTTCCAATCGGAAGACATAAGTCCCAATTCACATGTGACGCGCTAACGTACTTCGATAGATCGATGGCGGACGCCTCAAGGAATTTACGGCCATCAGATAATCCAACGTATATGAGCCGACATAAGCACGCCGAATATGTAAAATTCGATTTCATTTTTTTCTGTTATTAGAATGAAACGGTCTCTCCAGAAGAGAAGCACAGCGTTAGCTGTGGAAACTAGCGAATGGTTGCTAATAGTCTAAACGAAGAGCTCTGTCCTACGAGAAATATGCGCCTGTGAAACACAAATTTTTCACTTTCGCTCAAGTGTTATAAAGAGACTTTTTTGAGCTCTTAGAGCAGTAGCCAAAATTTAAGCTCTCTAATGATTACTAAAAATGCGATGGAAATCTTTGTTCAGCGAAAGAAATCGTTTATTCATTTTTCACCGTCTAACAAAAAAGAAAGTTACTAGTATATTTCTCAATGTAAGATAGAGCTCTGAACGCGAATTTCCCGCATTACCTTCGTGAAAGATACATATTCTCATCAGAAAACCTATAAGAAAGGTTTTGTGTGTCAAAATAAACGGCTTGAAAATATATGGTTTTGAAATAAAAAAACAGATGAAATTTAGAGAATTGAGTGGTGAGCAAAATACGACCTTAGATGGGAGTCGAACCCGCCTTTCTTTCTGCTACAGCCACCACAGAGATATTGAAGAATGTGTGGTGGCGCGAATGGACCTCTGTGGTGTAGTGGTAGCACGCGTCCCCGATATGGAGAAAACGCGGGCTTGACTCCCGTCTGAGATCGTAATTTGCTCACCATTCAATTCTCCTAGCTATATTTAAAGCATTATGATAGTGCGAAAAGGGCAGTATAACACTAGAATTTTTCAAGATGTAAAATAAATTTGAAGCTCAAAAGCATGGAAGAAGAGGCCAGCACGACTTTATAGAGGTCATACCGGTTACAATGTCCCATTATCTGTCACATCTGCAGAGTTCACGTCATAGCGAATAAGTTGAAATTGTAGGCAAAGTTATAAAAACTATGATATGAATCAAATTGTTTGAGTTTGTGAAATTTACAAATTCACAACTATGTATATCGTGTTCATCAACATGATAAGCTGCTGCAAAACGAGAGTTAAGAATAGTTATGCAATAGCAGTTTTATTTATTAATGCGCATATCGCGCTAACTCCTAGTTGGACAAAAATTCAATCTTCGGCTCATCGATTGATTAAAAGGACATTCACTCGGAAAGATTTCAATTTATTATTATAATTCTGTCCTAGAATTTTCTTCACCATCAAATGAAACATGCACTTAGTAGCACTGTATACTATGTTAAATGTGCTAGAATTCTATTCGTACACAACAATGACGTGTTCACTGCTTGTTCCTTATAGGCTTCCGTGCATACAAAGTCTACATTTGCATACACACCCCTTACTGAATAATAATCGATCTATGATAGTTGCGGCGTTACCTAACAGTTTCATATGGAAGTGGACATTTGACAATAAAATCGTTTTAAAAATATATTAAGGCGAGCATTTACCTTGTGATCTAAAGTGCATTGCACTCGAGGCAACGAGATTGATGAAAACAAACGAGACGAAAGACGATGTATCATCACCAATGCGCAGAGTCTAACATTGGAACGATGAAACCCCATGGAGAATGTCTGAGCCCAGTTCGTATAGGCATCATTCCATCGTTGCATTCTCAACTGCGCTACCATTCACTTTTTTGAATCTAGTTCCACATCCATTCATTGTGATTGTGATTTTTTCTTCGAAAACTTTCCTTCGAAATTGTTCATAATTTAGTTGCTCTTGAAAATAACAAAAATAAGAGGAATAAAAATGGGGAGTTTGCGATGGTTTTGCTGCTTAGTAAAGAGACCAATATATAGGTCAAAACCTCGCGAGGTATCTCTACTTAAGATTTGACTTGTAACTGAAAGCTTCACGGGGCTGTTGTGAAGTGTCAGAGCTGAAAATCCTATGTCATCACGAAGTCTAGAAAACTATCCGTAGTTGTCTTTTCCCAAAAGCATAACAATCAATGAGTATTACACCAGAAATGTGGTGCACTTCGCATATCATGAATGGGCTCCCATTAGAGATCTCAGGTGTCCGACAAGGATGGATGCTTGCTTGTTAAGGATGGATCAGCGAAAAATTGTCAAAGATTTACCGGTAATCCGAATGATTTGCATGCGTATCTACACTATCCACATAAAATTCGCAATTTTTTAGGCAGTGATATGGTTAGACACACTATTTCTCTGCCTTCGGATCCAAGACTCTACAGTACTTAAACCATGACTCAACGCCATTTGAAAGATTTTTGAGTTTTAGTATATCATGGAACAGCGAGATAGCAGAGTTTACTCATATTCAAAATATCTACGCAGTTAGCTGCTTATTCAAAACTCCGAAGAAGGCAATATAGTTTTATATGAAGCTTCCACGAGGTCAGAATTTTCTTGGTACATATCGACTAGTGAGCAATGAATGATTTTTGTGGGTGACAATTAGCGATGACCTTTTTCACATGAATATATCAACGCTTGTAAGGATGACGAAATCACCGAAACGTTAGCCATTGTTTTTGAAGACAATACTTATTTCGCGCACGTTATGAATAAGAAAGAACATTTTGTAAGATAATATTCACTTTTGATGCCGAGGTTTAGTGAGAGCAGGTCTTTTGACTGGGTATTGTGAGTGAGAGGTTTTACTCTTTCAACAGTCCTATGTGTATTTCTATGGTATCTTTTACGCCTCTACCCAAACTCTTTTTTTTTCTCAAAGTTCTCTGTCAATATATTGGTGACGATGTCATACTTTCCGCCGCCATTTAGCCATTATGTGATTCATAAGCCTATCTGCTGCATCGGATTCTACCAGTTTTGGATGGATATTTTTCACTCAGTATTCTTATTTGAATGAAGACCGACCTTTATAAATTCTATGTCACGGCTTTATATAAATCGAGGTAATTGATGGAAGTGTGTAGAGTCAATAGTTTCTAAATAGTACAAAACCACGGCCCATTCATCCTGGAGCAGTGTTTATATATAATGCTTTAAGTGTTTCTACTGACAGCACCTCCTCAGGCACATTCCTTTCTTGAACGCTACGAATATTCCATCTGTGTACTTTTTCAGGCTCTTCTCAAGAAATTTTCTGCCACTGATACAATCAACCTAGCGGGTAATTATGCAATTTTTCAAATTTTATTGAAACCTCTAAAAATACAATTAGCACGATATGAACTGATAAGCGAAAAAAGTAATTAGAAAGCAGTATTATCCTGTCAAATTTTTCCTTGTGAAGCTTTTGGTGCCGAAAAGAATCGTTCAACTAGTATTTATCTAAACCTCAAGTTCATCATCACCATCCATATTACCATGGACTATAAACCAATATCATACAACTGTGATACGAACTCGACCTTATTGGGGAATTACGGCCGATATTTACACGGAAACTTTGACGATGCATACACTAGCCAATGGTGATTTTTTACTTTGGAAAAATGAATATGAGTGCACAAGAAGCGCTACAAATATGACGCTTGAGCTATCGATTTTTCTTCTGATTCTTATTTTGTATTCCAAATTTCAGCAGCAGCTCTAAAAGAATTTTTCATAAGTAGTTCGTTTCGCGATCATAGAACACGTGGTTTTTCGGATTTGCCAGTATTGTCACCCAAAATTGTTGATGAATACTATTTGACGATGTTTAACTACTTTCAAAACTAAGTTTACGTCTAAAGAGTTTCATAAGATATGACATTTTCGGGCATGTGGGTGTGGCCCAATACCAAAGATCCAGTGACGAAATCAACGTTATCACATCATTCTCAAATCAGCGTCTTGATGCGCTGCAAAATCTTTCAAAACGTCTTCAGTTCACAATCTAGATGATCTTCTTAGATCTTAGCAAATGTAAACGGGTGCGCGTACTGCGCCAATTGAAGATGTTCTGAAATTCACTTGCACTCGCTAAATGCCGTTTTTCGGGCAAACCAAGCTCTCCTTCGTGTAAGTTAATTGGTGTCAGATTTGTACGGAAAGACAACAGCACTTGGTACATTAGTGGAAGTTTTCTTTCTAAAAGAATGACAAGTGCACGCACTCAAAGCCATATTTTAAGATCTTTGATGATGTCATGTTATTGCGAACAAGTAGAAGCGTTTATGTAAATCGATGCAGCAGCAAGGCCGTCGTATCATGGAAAGGACATGTTATGCGAGCAACAAAAACACTTTAAGATTCCTCAGAGAGTTGTAAAAGACCATGAATAACGCCACCGATGTTCCTCGTTGATTCATCAAATTATGACTGCTGCTTGCTCTTTTCTATATTAAAGATACGTTGATGTACGTACATTGAAATATCACGCATGAAAAGTAAAGCTTATAAAGAAGGCATTTGACAGCTCATTTGGAGATTATACCTTTTAATTCGAGTGCTTTATTGATACCACGCTAAAATTCCAATATATCTCATAATTATTATTGGAGCCAACATGTCATGTGGTTTATTAATGGGCTCTTGTACAGCCCGATACACGTGCTTCTGCCTTGCAGCCTCGTCAGTCGGGAAAGCCCTTCGTCTTTAGCCAATCCTCTCGGAGACACCTATGATCCCTATGAAAAGGTAGGCGATGACGAACGATTTGATCTGAAGAAACTTCAGTTTTTGTCATTTCCAGCAAAAATGTACCCACATCAGTGATAATAAACTAAGAACCTGACTATACGAAAATGAATTGCTATTGAGACGTTGGCTGTTGTTAGATGTTGTTTCCTATTGATACTTGTCGCTGATAGTGGGACTTATGGTAAACACATCGAATTTAAAGCATTTCCTGTTTTCTCAATGAAATGTATACGCGGAAAAATGGTCGACTTGGCACTATGTTGTGTACCGGTCGAGCAATGATGGATGTTTAGCAATGAGCTGAACTTCAGAAGTTGATTGGACCTCAAAGTTGGTTGATTAAACGCTAGATATCTATGCATGCATCACTATATCTACCGTGATCCCACTGATCTTCAAGTGACTCGAGCGAGCGCCAGTAAATACATCATTCTTTCGTGACGCAAGCATGAGTCACTTGGTCGATTCTTGACCGGTAATGGCCCCTATCATCGGTTGTCGTTAAAACACATAACATGTCCGGTAAATGTAACCTTTGATAGTCTGGCGCATGGAAAGACTTTATCGTATATAGATCGTGAATGCAGGCCGGACTCTAGATTTGTGAAACACGAGATACTCCTAGCATCGACCTTTCGACTGCGTATTTTATTACGCTGAATAGTCTTTCATCCTGCTACGTGGCGATCAGGTTGCCCACTCATGATTTAAGGAAGGGAGAAATATGAAGTTGAAGAGGTGCGCACGTAGCCGTGTATTCTATCTCCTTTTCACCATATAACCTCAGCACCCTCAAAAAGTTCCCAAGTTGCTCTCTTCTGCTTGCACAACTCTGGAGCTAAGTTATTCATTATATTGACTTCCGGATCACATGTGCACATATAAAACGGAAATATCAATACATACAGAAGGAAAATAGCAGCAAAATTATGAGGTGCATACCGATTATATGAGAATCAAGAGGCACTCTCTTTGCATAAACGATATATGACCATAAGTACCTCAATTTAGGTTCAACACAACTTACTGTATTCGGTAATGGTCAAGGAGGAGTTCAATAATTGTTTAATAAGCCGACGACCATTACCTGAGTGAACTGTTTCTTACAAGCAATGTGAATCTTTCTTAGTCAACGCTAAATTTTCTGCAGAGGATCTCAATGCTGTAACATTTCATTCCCATTCACCCTAGATAAATACACTATTGAAGGTAGTGTAAAGAAAGTGCATGAAAAGAAATGGAACATTTTCTATGCAAATGATGTGTTTAATACAGTGGGCGCAAATTCACATCTATCTGATTCTTTATTTTCTTCTTGAACCAATCACGAATTACCTTAACATAATTTATCGAAATAGATGACGCTTTTGGCAATTTCCTCTTCTTCACAGCCTGAAAGATCAGGTTGTCCACAATCCAATCAGGCAAACACCTCCAATTGCTAGTTTAGAAGAGAATCGCTAGACTCAGATTTCAGTCACATCAAATAGAAAATCAATTTTCAACATACTGATCGCTTTTACAAGTCGTTTCACCGTGCGGCTTTCACTGATCATGACATTTACATGTCAACTCTGCGCGACAAAATTCTTTAGAAATCAAGGTGAGGCTTAAACGACCTTCAAACACTTCATCAGATCTAGAGGTTTACGGATGTGTCGCTTCAAATATGACTTGAATCAGACAAAATTTCTCAACAGACAAAAGGTACTCAGCAATCATAGGCGTTGGCGAATATTAACTCATTACAATCACAAGAATGTTGAGATCCAGCAAAACTTGGAATGTGGGGTGGGCTTCGAACCCTTGATTACTTTATCGGAGAGCTCACGCTTAAACACAATGCACCATTAAGACCTTTGTCTTAGCTTTCTCTCAGCCATGTCTTTAATGTACTATCGACAGTCACGAGTGAACGGGACTGATCTAAGAAGTACGAAATGGCAAGGGACTTATCTAAGGCGAAGCTATGGCCAAAACCACAATGTTCTATCACGACTGAAAAATGTAAAGCTAGAGTCTCCGCAGGTGCACTGAATAACGCTTGGGCCGCCGTAAAGTGTAATTGCAAATTCCAAAAACCGACTGAGGTTACAAGTTTTGCTTGTCTACCAGCAATTCTCGAAATGTTAATCACATCGTGCCGTGGTATGAAAAAATTGGGAGCGATTGAAAATCAGAACACAACTTCAATTCCAAATTAGTTCAATAATGAATGCGGTTTTCACTAATGTTAGGTAGCAGAGCATAATGACATCTAGCTCTAAGGAGAAGAAGCACTCAGAAATCCCTATGGGCAGCACTGCACTAATTTTAGAACTAAGTATCAAACATAATTGCTTGAGAATTTCCCACAGGTGAATATTCAAGCGGCTTTCTAAGAGACCTGAAACTTGTTTCCACCCTTTCCTATTATGCAACTTAGTGTGGTTGTTATCAGCGCTGTTCCGCCTCAGTAGATGTGAACAACGTGTAATCCGAGATCGGCTTCACAACTACCACCTGGCCGTTCATCGATCTATTCTCTATTCTATCATTGATAACCAAGTGGATTTTCGAGATCAAAAGCGTGCTGCAGCTTAAGACATTAATGTCTCACATTCATTCATTGAGAAGTTATCAGTGCATCTAAGCAGACACCTCAGCAATATCATATTTATAGTTTCCTTGGTTGTTAAACTATCACTAGTTTGATATAAGAAGATTTACTCACCCAACACCTCCTCCTCTTTGTCTTCTTCAGAGCCGACATGGTCCCAGCTAACGGCCTACATCTTGTATTCCTTTTGATATAGGTATTAGTTATCGCATTAACTATAATACAGTGAAAACGAAACACTGCTCGAATGCAGTGTCCTCACCAGGCTATTTTCCTCAATACAAGAACAAGCAGAAGTTTTAACAGAGTACGAGATGCACTTGCATTAGTCATATTTGATTTTTTTGGGAGTTCTTTGTAAGTAAATGATTGATAGTTGCAACATTTCAAGATCTCTGTCGAAGATTTATTACATTATTATTGCAACTGTATTTTGTTGATCCACTGCCATCATCCAAAATGATCTGCTTTTTGGCCACAGGGCGTCTTGTAGCAGTCGAGATTTCGTTAGTCAATGGTTATATCTTGAATCTAACTACTTTCATTAAATCCAAGACAAATAATCAGATATCTAAATTGTCTACCTCACAGTCTTCCCATTTGTTCCAATGCAATTTTTTCTATGTATTGCTCACTTATTTATAAATATGGTTCAAACAGTTTCTCATTCGTATTTGAGTTATACTTCTTATTCTTATCAATTCATTGCATATCATGTGGTGAATTTTTCACCACACCTTTTCTTAGCCTCAATATTTATGCTTTCGATTACAGACATACCTTGAATATTATTTTTTGGTCTAATTATCTCGATAAATTTGTAAGAAAAATTCTAACTCGATAAGTGTCTAGCATTTTCGTTCTTTCAGTTTCACTTTAGTGAGATTGTTTATCTACTCCTTGTGAGGTACGAAACATATTACAACAATGGTATAAACAATGTTATCATGATCATAATATTAGTTTCGAGACGAGCATAGCGCAGTGGCCAAAAGTGCATTGCAATAGGCACATTGTAGATCTGGCACCACAACTCATCTAGCCTTCCAATCCTCTAGAAATGATAAATGGTGTATTGTTACAAAACGCGTTTGATAGATTGATATCACTGATCTGATACATCATCAAACCATTATAAGTTATTGTATAAGCCACACATGCACTTAACTACCTCTAACGATGGTCTGTAGATCTCACAAATCCCTTATGAGGTTGGTGGGTCAACCCTAAGAGTATCACCCTTTACCACCTCTGATTATCGCTTCACAAAGTGGTGCTTCCAAATCGAAAAAACCGACTTCAGACATCGGTATGAATGGCCAAAATTATCTTGCAAACTATCTTTTTTCGAAACGCGTTCGGGACGGCAATAGATTTCGTTGCGTGCGACGTAAATCGCAAAACGGTGCGCGAATTTCAATCTCTAATCACGGTTTTATCCGTTTTAAGGAAATGCTTAGGTTTGCCGTTTAATTTGATACTCACGGTTTACTCCACATACTCATAGCTTTCGCAGCATATATTGAGCTTATGCGTGAAGAAAAGCGCTAGTTTGTTGAGCAGTCATCCTGCTTTTGCTATTCAGTCAATTGTACTAAGCCGTACAAAGATCATTACGAAACATGTCTTTGAGTTTTGATATTATTTATTATATCCAATGCTTAAAAGTCCTTATAAAAGGATAGAGAATGAAGATCTCGGCGTTGATCAGTCTCTGAGGGATGTGCCATATATTCGCCTTTAATTTTCAACTTCGTTTGAAGTGACTGAATGCAAATCTAGCCTTTACAATGAATCGCGGTATCTTCCCGTTGTATCGAGTTAGTGCTGCTTATCCTATCAAACAAGTTTGCGATCAGTACGGTACCAATTTACCAACTCCGCAGGGGATGGTTGACTTGGTGAGCCATGAGCGCGAGATCAAAACACTAACCTTGTGTGCGACGCAGAGCACCTCTAACCACTGCGCCATATGAGTTCGTCAGCTTGTTAAAAGTCGTCATAGCGACTGAAAATCGGAAAGTAATAGATAATTGGTCGAAACGATGATGCAAACTGGCTATTCTAGTTCATCAATAACTCATTGATTCCTCGATTATTGATGTATTTATGGGATGTAGTTAAACCCACTTGGAATTACAAAATATGCTTCTTTATCGTTCTGCTAGTATTTGTTGTTCATATACTCGCTTGAGCTTTACTATGAAATAATATTCGTTCGCTGCAACTTTTGACACTGGACGTACCCACTGGTTTTGCGTGTTCTGCGTAGTTTTTAAATTATTCTAAGTCATATTTTTGGTTGAATACCCTTAAGGCGTTTACCTGTACCTCTCTCAAGCTCCAACGCTTCAAGTCAATCCAGTGAGGACTATATGTGCGTGGTTTTCGAGGTTTATTAGTAGATCGGAGACCTCGTTGTCCTCCCACGATGGGAAATCGTTTTTCACTTCCACCGCTTGGATACACAGACTTTGCTGATTTCTATTAATTATTTTTAGTTCATAGATGTGAAAAGGAGTCGAATACTTTTACGTTTCGTAGGAACTCTACGAGAAATCCAAAGGCGTTTTTAGTAAAATTAAAAAGTACTGCATACTCCCCCTTTGTTCATTGTTGTCACACGGTATTCAAGATCTTCGGTTGTGCGCCTTCGCAAGTGGTCTACTGGGGTTGTAGATCGGGCATATCTATGGCCATTTCTTGTCGGCAACAATGCACAACAAGAGTTAGAAAATTCTCAGTTCTCAAAGTATGTCGCTATCGTAGCGCGCGTCCCCGGATAAGGTGAGAAACGCGGGTTCGATTCCCGCCCGACGCCGTATTATTGCTCGCCACTCAATTCTCTTGAGGAATATGCCGCTTTCTTACAGAAAAAATACTAATTATTAGGGCGCATGGGTGCTTATCTTGCTAGAATGCCTACAGAAGTCTCCTCGGCAACACCTAAATTTTCGTGACGATGAGGAGTTCCGACCATATTAATTGTACTATATAACTACCAGCAAAACTCTCTATGGAGTTCAAAAAAAGAAAAAACTTCCCCGAAAGCAAGGCGTAGTTCTTTCCTCTTGATACTCTGCCTTAAGAAGGCTTCTGGAAAAACCATGCTAAGTACTGAAATCTCCATTTCTACCGCTGTCAAATGACTAATATTTGTCCAAAGAAAAAACTGTAAGTAGTAGTTGTTCATTGTTAGAAGTACAAATTCGATGCAACAAAGGTAAATTGTTGGACCACTGTTGATGTATGGACAAGGTAATTTACTGTGGGCTCACGTTGATTATTGAGTATTTTGAGTTAAAAATCTGTGACATCGGTGAAAAAGTTTCAAAAATTTAACGAAGAACATGCACTCTATCCGAAGAAGTGCATGAATTAATGAATGCGGATCCTATTAGGGCTAACTCCGGCTAGCTATTGAAAAAACCCTCCGTATAGATTTCTTCTAAAAGTCACACATTGTAAAAATGTACCCTCGAAATACACTCTTACAATATCGCCGATTAATGTAAAAATTAAAGAGTTGGAAATGCGTTGTTACTCCGAGTACACGGCTTTCGCATTGAAAATTGGGGATTTTAGGATTACTGGGATTTATTTTCACTGGGAATACGTTTTTTCTAATGATAACTTTTCGTAGGAATAGGTTCCTGGAAATTAATTTTGCAGCGGAACTGGCAACAAAATTCGCTGTGAAGTTCACACAACTGACTAAACACACAGATAACAAAAACGTTATCCTCTTTTTGTTAGCAAAATTCACTGTGAAAGTCTTTCCATAAAAACTTATTTATATTGAAATTAACATTTGTCGGGCAGCCGAAAAAACTACAAAAACATAGGTAAAGTAAAGAAAAAGAAGTTTCAAAAACAGAATAATGAGTTCTCCGAAACATAGGAAATTTTTTGACATATGGTCTTTTTTGGACTGTACATACTTTCATAAAAGTCTTCTTTTTGATGTTCTTTCTATTTGTAGCGACAAAAGTATCTCTGATACATAAACTTTGCTTATGAGTCACAATAATTCCTACGTGAAGTTTGAGCAACGAGCCAACTATCTCGCATGTGACACGTAATCTTCTTTTTGCTCTTGCAGCATTCCATGAGAATATTTTTAGAATAATTTTAGCCTCAGAATCTTCGAGGTTTGAAAGATCGAATGACTGTTGGAAATCTGCGAAAAGCCATCCACAGGCCCATCTGAGCAAGCAAAGCAAGCCAAGTGTGAAAAATAATTTTGTTTTCGTTACTACAGAACTATGGGAAAGGCTTTCTAGAAATCTGGCACATTATTGTAACGCCTAGATCTGAGCTTTCAAACAATTATTGAAAATCATGAGTGAAACTTCTGCCCAAGAATAAAAGTGCTCAAACAAACGTGTACCAACACAGGTACATCTCTCAGATGGGTTAAAGCTGGCAACAAGTTAGTATATTTTTGAATAAGATGGTTGACCTAATGGTTATTGCGTGTTCCTCAGAGCCTAGACGACGTACTACACTAAACTATTTCTAGATATTAAGTTAGCGTTTCCTAATTTTTGTATGATTTGATTCGGAAATCGATCTCAGTGTTCAACTACTGAGAAAACCCACTATATAAATCTGTACAAGAAAACCGCTGCTTTACTTTTCAACCACTAAAACTTTACTCAAATTAGAGAATGAATCTGAGATAAGTTTCCACGTCTTCGTGATACCCATACACTTTACCTTTCTTTTATTCCTACACTTTCGAAATCTAATCAAACAACTTCATGCGTTTTTCGCACTAACGTTTTTGACTCGTGCAATACGATCTTCACTATCACCTGAGGGTAATCACCGTTATGCCTTCGTGTCTTATGTGAATCTGAGGTAGAACTTGTTCCGCTTCTTGACATTCCATATATGAGCCCTTCTATGCGAATACCAAGTCATACCCTACATGCCCATCTATTTACTGCCACATTTCTTACAAGAAATCACGCAGTGTACTTTGAACACATAGAGTTGCCGTTTCTGCCGTTGAGATAGATCATGTAGTTCCCTGTTTTACATAGTCGTTCCTACACGTGGTTCCTAACCATCGGCGACGTTTTGTGTTGGAAGGAGTTTCTACACTTCCCACGAAGTTTTCCACGTCTGTCTACTGAGCACCTTCTGATACCGAGGCTTGATTAAGTTGTTATGAAGGGTAGCCTTGAAGGTATCTCCGCATTTGGATTTGCATTGTATATTTTATACCAACTCTCATAAGTGGGAAGTAAGCGGGTCAGCAGGGCTCAGATCAAAAAGAACGGAATGATTCCATAATCGAAACAAACGAACGGGCAGCTTGCTTGATGAGATTACATCATTAAATACAGCCCTATTTTTCGCCATCTCCCATGGGGTTGCACTAGTGCAGGCAAAGTCAGTAAAACCTCCCCTTTCTCCTCAGATGTTTGGAAGACCGATGAACTGCATGTTTTCTATGTTTCTCATTTGTATGTAAAATTTGAAATGTTTCTTTTGTTAGAAATATACTTAGCATTTTGAGACTAATTACGCTTCTTGTTCCCTTGTAGTCGGAACATTGCATTCAGACTTGTCTGCAATGGTAAAAGCTCTAATATAGCCAGGCCTGTAGGCTTCTACAACTCGTGGGCAAGACATGTACTAGATCATTTTAACAATGCATGATAGATGCATCATTTACCTCCAAGGAGGGCAGCGAAACATCTATTTCATCATATTCCCACCATATATATTTATTTTTATTTTCACTTCATTCGTCCGCCATCAGAGTGTTTTTTGCTGTGCGGATCCCAGTACTTGTAGGTTTCAATTCAATTAGTTGTCTTCTTAAACGTCGTAGAATACAGAATACAGGACGAGCGAGTCTCCTTGTAATCTCAAGGATAGAGTGGCTGCCGCGTTCCATAAGGCGTTGTTGTTGATGCCGGAGAGAGTTGAGATGGAACACGGTTCCACATGCGCCTCCACGAGCATCACAACCACTCGGCCACGACACCCCCATATACTATTTGTTTTTATTTTATTTCATATTTTAACATATATATATATATGTGTATGACTTGAATTTAGCTTTGGCTCTTCAATCGAAAAACACATTGCATGCTATAATAGTCCAATGAATCTACTGGGTGAGATAATTCAAAAGTGCTACACTATTAACCTTGGCGTAAGTTATGAAAAGTGAAAGTACTCTACGAAATGCCCTTTCTTGAATTAAACTTGCACGAGGTTGGTACTACTGTAACTTTTAGTCAGATCAAGTTCCGGATTTCAAGTCTTCTAAACTTTGTAGTCTGGGTGATATAATGTTCTAACGAAGAGCACGAAAACGTCACCATCACGTTCGATACGAACTTGTCTATTCAAAGCTCAAACTATTCGTTTGTTTGGATGCCAATTAGCTTTGATCGCGTGCCACAATACAAAATGATCCACTTTTCTTGCACAAAAAGTTAATTTAGAGAATTCATAGCAACAATCTCTTTGTCATGCGTTCAGTCCATGCGGCCACCATTCTTTAGACAGTTTTTAAGTTCCGGCTCGCTAGTGTTCCAAATTGCTGTCTTGCAAACTATTTTTTTCGCTTGTTCTTTGAAAATTATGACTGAATCATTTTCAATTGGACGAATTTACCAAATGGGTGTTGTCAATGACAGCTTCGAGGCCCTTATCATTTTGATCAGCTGCTTTCTCACGATCTTTCCGATACCAATATTCGCTCGCTCAGAACATAATACCCAAAGCTTCGTTTTGCGTGGATCAACGTCTAATTCGTGTCGGTTTATGATTTGCTCACCTCGGCTGCCATTCGCTATCATTATAAACGATGCTGGTTTTCACTTTCCCAGCCACTCTACTGATCCGTCTTCACAGTGTTTTTTTTCCACTGTATTCCCAATACTTTTGACATTGAAATCATTTATTCGTCTTCTTCTTGAAGGTCGTAGAATACTGGTTGAGCAAATCTGTTGTGATTTCAAGGATGGCTGGCTGTGGCGTTCCATAAGGCGTTGCTGCTGATTGCCGGAGAGAGCTGGTGGAAGGGGGGTGGGGTAGAGCTCAGCTCCACGCACTTTGGGCGATCATCATAACCACTCGGTCACGGCGCTCCACGGCCTATTAAGGTTTTTCATTAACAGAATTTCCATCCCTCATAGACACCACTTTTATGAGATTTAATAATATATTAAACACAATACTGACTGATAGACTAAGAAGACCAACCGTCTATTAACTAAACAAACTTTTATCCCGAGTCCAGGTGGTCATGGATTTTGCCCTTTTATACTTTTACTTTTACACTTTTCCGAGAGGAAATAAAAGCTCTATCATTGTATTTTCCCGTCAAACGTCAGGGGAATAGCTTCTGGACTATGAATTACAACGAATATTTTGATCACCGTCATAAATCCCTATTGCCGCTCGCCCTGATCAACTCAAACAATCGCTCATCCTCTTCACTATATTTCAAACTGTGAGACTCAGTGTGATGTTCATCAAAGGTTTTCAATAGCACAAATCAAGCGCTTGCCTGCGACTTTGTAGAATGTACGGTGTTCGCTGATAATCCTGTGAAGGTCCATTTGAAACCCTTGCACCTAATCTTAGACATGACTTGATGTTGGAACGTAGACGGCAGAGCCTGTCAAAACCAGTATTGGTCCACATCTTTGCAACCATAAACGTCCGATTCGAATCATTAGTTTTCAAGAGGATTTCACCACCAAAGTCAAGTTGGCGAGGATGACGAAATAGCCAACACCTGTATTATCGCTACTTCTTTTTCGACATCGTAGACAGTGCCCAATGAACGGAGTTCCTTCGTCTCGGCCATTGTGATCATGGCGTGCCTTACTCTTTTGGCCTACGTCACCAGCACCTCAATGGAGACTGAGATGTAATTGGATTCGTGGACTCCTTCAGGTTTAGAGGAATGTGGCTCAATTATTTTGCTGATTTCACTATGGGTACTTGCCGGTCTTTTCTTAGACGTGGACTTTCTATGTTGAAGGCAATTTCTAACTACATTCCTAGTACTTTCCAATCACCTGATGTAAGATTTTAACAGAGCTAAGTTTTGGACTACAACCTGCTTAAACAAGAAACACTCAGATGGTCCGTCTTCACTAGTTGTGCGAACCCCAGCACATATTCCAAATGGTCCAGACGTAACCTTGCAAGGGATTTTTCAGTGTTCATGATTTCGTTTACAAGGAATGGGTTTCGGCGATGGATCCGCGGCCGGGCTTCCTACCAATTGATTCGGGGATGGTGTCAGGCCGAAATCAAAAATAGAGGTATGAAAGAAAATCAACCGACTGCTCACGGATGAAGTAGAAGCCGAAATCCAACAAGACTTATCCTTGCACGAATATCTCTATGAGGATGTCAAAGGTATAAGTCGCACCTGCGCAGCAAAAACAAGGAGTTTATATTTTGCATCAACGTATGGAAAGCACAAAGTCGATTGTAGTCATGTTTAATCTCTTACCCGATGTCTGGAAGCGCGCCATTAGCTTCTCTGTTCACTACCTTTTGATCACTGATCAACATTCTGACAGCGAAGTGACAATTATAGATGCAAAAATTCTTCTTCATGGTCGATTTTCATGCAAGAACTCTGTAGTTCTTCTAATCAATAGATAGCTTAGGGTATGGAGATACTATGGCATGCATCGTTCGTGGAAAAATATCTTTCTCGTAATTTATTCAGATGAATATCTACAAGTGTCCCTTCGGCGAGATCATTTAGTAGCGATTTTTGCAAATAATCAAGTGGTAAAATCCCGAAAAGACGTCTTTTCCTGGACGAAATGGGGTTTCGCATCCACATTTTCCAAGCTACTGACTGACCTCGAAAAGCTTAGAGAAGAACTATTGGGCATCAATAATGAATTGACAACAATATCTCAGTGCTAAGAAATGTTGTGGGTGGGAGGCTGCGGTCGAGTGGTTATGATGCAGGCTATCAAGGAGCATGATTCGACTCATTGGCCAACACTCTAATGCAATCAATCAACGTAAGCCTTAGGTAACGCCTTAGCTCAGGCTCATCAGAGTCCTTAAGTAGCAACAAGCGAAATATTTGTATACCAATGTGGAGGGTGCGCGTAGGAAACGAATCAAGTGCTAGAAGTGCTGGAATATGCACGGTAAAAGACGATGACGGATCGTCTAAAATATAAAAAAAATTTAACTGTACCATATTCAAAGAGTTCATGTCACTTTGCAGAGCATTTCGCGTACGTGCATATATACAGAGTGTTAGAAAATTCTGTCAATTTTGTATCGTCTTCATTTTAGCATGTTTTATTACTGATTCTAATAGCCTTATTGAATTCGTTGTTTAATTTTGGCACCCAATGTGTTCCATTTACTTGTCTGTTTTCGGTTGTGCTCAAGTTATGGATCTTAAAAATGAACGTATCGCAGTAGCTGAGTTGCGCGAGACAGGAATAAAAACGGCGACATTGTTAAAATAACTGGTTTCAACCCAAGAAGTGTCTACAAAGCCGTGAAACGTTTCAGAGAGATTGGAGGTAATGAAAATCGTCCTCGAAAACGTCGCCCATCTACCTTGACTACTCTGTAAATATTCGGAATATCTGTTGCCGACTCCAACGAAATCTGGAGCATTCAATGCGTAAATGGCTCGGTAAGCTTAGGATCAGCGAGTGGAGCGATCGAAATATTGTCATAGATAAACTGAAGCTGCGCAGCTACATAATCGCTCGCGTTCACTTTTTGGACAAAAAGGTGAAGGATGAACAGCTTTTAAAGGCTCGCGTAATAATTCGTCTAATAGCTAGTGCTCGTTTGTCGAAGGTGTTTTTTACGGATGAGAAGATATTTACAGTTGAACTACTGCACCATCGCTAGAATCGACACTCTTCTGTTCTGAAAAAGCTACGCACGCACTACATTGTCGTAGCCAAAGCTTTCGATTGTAGGAAGTAACGTGATGAAATCCAAAATGTCAAAAGCTTGCTTCGAAGTAAATATGATCAAAATAACGTATATCGCCTACTTAAAAAGTAAGATTGTTTACGTTTGCGATAAGGCAATTATACAGCACTGAGAAAAAAGTTATACACCTATAGAAGTCAAACTTTTTTTTGGCGGTTTATTAGTGGCGCAGAGGTTTTTTCTGGACTTCTTGTGATCCATTATCAGCTTATGAATTGTAGATGGAGCCTGAACTGAGTCGAGATAAGCTTATCTCTCCATAAGTTTTTACTTTTTTTCTGCAGCAGAGCTCGTTATAAAGCGAAAGAACAAAATTTGCTTTATAGAAATATCTATATGAGGCAGACTAAAGATTAATTTGGCTGTTGATTTGTTGAAGGAGACTTTGTGCGCCACAATTGAGCATAGGAAAATGGGTGGCTTTTAAAGATGATACTTCATCGGAGTATTGAGAGAGATTTGCAGATGGCATGCTTTGGTATAAATTTAAGGCCATAAAATAAATCTGCGGGCGCAGAACGTTATAAATGCAGTTTGAAGATCGCTGCAATGAGATTTGATAACTGTTTCAAAGATAAACTGTTGAAAACACATCGATGAACGTACACTCGTGGCCTGCTACCACGTTATATGTTTGCTCAAAAACAATTTTTCCTTGTGAATCATATAATTGAAGAGAACTAATGATCGAATGGTTAGCACTGTAGACTATCAGAGAGTAAGTAACCAGTTCAATGCTTCACTCAGCACTCTGTTTCACTTGGTCAACTGAACGCCTAGGAACGCCCCAGCTCGGCTATCTTACGCGATTTCAGAAAGGATTTGATCAGCATTCTACAGCATTCATCAACAAGCACAAACTCTTCAGTCAACAGCCGAAGCAACACGTGAATTGATCGGAAACTTTGTGGAGGAATGAATGAGAAGAAATGTCTCGAATGCATGAAGTACATGGGTACGCACATTCTGACGACGGATCGTGTAGGAATTGATGATTAATCTAGAGGACGGCTTATCACGGGCAGGCTGACACAACGTCAGCGCGGGACAAGCTATCAATTGAATCAGAAAGCTGCGAATAGGTAGACTACTGTATGTGAAATACGTTCGGCACAATGCAGTTTTTCCGTTAGTTCGTTCACGCATGCATTGAACACAATGCATGTTGGGCATTGTGTAATAGCTTGCCATTCTTCTCCAGCACGCAGTGTTTATTGCTATTCATTTCCGCCTCCTTTAGACCCATTTTGTTTATAGCAAAAAATCACTCCAATTTTCTCCTTTCTACAATTAATTCGATGTCTTATATCGCCTATAAAATTGCATGAAAATAAAAATATACGGAGATACAGGACGAAATATTCGACGAGTTTGAAGTCATATGTAGAATTAACGCAAAGGTATTGGAGTTTATGTCTTGTCTAAAGAGAAAACGTCGTCTTGATAGATTGATTGGATCTGTTTTTTGAGCGTCAACGGATTTTTTTCAATATTTTATACGATCTGTCTCCACTTATTGTTGTGCGGATCGCAGTGCTTCTAACATATGATTCATCTCCTCGCATTCATCGCCTGCTGAGAATCTCGTCTTATTCATGATGTCGCAGAATACTGATCGGACAAATCTCCTTTGGCCACCTCGGGGCAACCCCATCATAGGCGATCCTAGAGCGGGTTGATTACTGTGGAGAGTGCTGGAAGTTAAGGGATCAATCCCGCGTAAGCATCACTAGCCACTCGGTCTCGAGAGTCATCAGATATTATTAGGTCGTTCCATAAGTTTTGGCAGTAGGAAAATAAACAACCAATTTAGTAACCAGGAGTTGTCGGAACTGCGTGAATTTGGTATCGTTCAACTGCACATTGTCTGGTGAAGATTTTGGTGCACAACTTGTCTGTACTTAGTTTAAGATGGAGCTGTACTGGGAACAATTTCGCTTGCCATTTATCCACGACTGGCCCGTGGGGAAAAAAGGTTAGTGAAGCGGCGCTCAAAATTGAAGGAGTTTGGGGCGATAATATGGTTGCAGAAAGGGCAGCTAGAAAGTGGTTCGCAAAGTTCAAAGCCGGGGAGAACCGTCTGGACGATCAGCCGCGCTCGGGCCTTCCACAAGAAGCTCCATTAATCTTGCGCGCCGCTTCACTAACATTTTCTCCTACACGCATTCGCGCATGAGTGGCAAGCAAGTTCGTTCCCACGGCAGCTCAATCTCAGAACAAGTATAAGCAAGTTGTATACCAAAGTGCTCGTGAGAAAATGCGCAATTGAAGGATACCAAGATCATGCAATTCAAATTCTGGCTGATAAATCTGGTGTTAATGCTCTAGTGCCAAAACTTATGGAACGACTTGATATACACTTTTGGTTGGTTTCTAAAAGCTTCAGAGCTCATGTCGCAGAATGGTAGCAGAGAGGGTGGTATCGATGGTGTAGTGGTAGTACGCTTCCCCGGTATGGGCGTGACACGAGTTCAACTCCTGCTCGGAGTCGTAGGCTTCACATCCCACTCAGCATCCTCGGATATCACCTCTCCTTCGCTCTGGAAGTTAGCACTCGCTTCTTACGAGACTTCTCGTGCGGACGGCTGTGGAGAAAACGATACGTGGTAGATGCGCGTGCGGGCGCCGCACCTCTGATTTCATGATACGTGATAGGTGCGTTGTGCGGGAGCCGCACCTCTGATCTTAAAGGACTACACTCAACTGCTGAGATCACGAAATCCCATTGTCGGTTTTTTCATCCGTAGTTCGATTAGAGCACGATTGTTGCATGCCACGAAATTGTTTTGCGATATTTACTTTTAACTAGATTTATTGATGTTGTTCGAGATTGTTGATCTGCTGATTGCGCTTTGTTTTGTTTACTTGTTTACTTGTTTACTTGTTTGCTACCTCTGTCCTCTCAGACTTCGAATGGAGCAGCATTGCCGTAAGGCGCGCGATATTCACAACATTCAAATTTCACCATTTTTCCTTATTTTGTTTGTCTTTTTTATTCATAGTCGGGTTACTCATAGAATTCACATTCAGGCAGCTATGCACCATCAGACATTCTCTTATTTCCTCTACCACCAACGTCCGTTTGTGATTGAACTTCTGCTTGATTCTAGCCGCTGTCTTGGAATTCTTTATTTATCATTTCCTTTTTCAATTTTGATATTTTTCTACTTTCATAAAAATTTCCTTTGCAATTTCTAACAGACATAGCTTCACGAATGTGAATTCTATGAATGAATAAAGAAGAAAAAGTGATGGCAGAATAGGAGCGTCGGTAGTGCAACTGGTTGGCGCGCCGTTTAAAGTAATAAATGCGGGTTCGAATCCCGCCTAGCATTCAGTTTTGTTAACTCTTATTGCTTTTTGTTTTTTTTTTCTAAGTTTCGCACGTCGCTCTACATTGTTGCGTATATTTCTTTATTATTTATTTCTTTATTTATTATTTGTTTCTCCGTTTAGTATTGGTTTGAATGTGTTTCAGAGTATTGGTCACATTTGTTTATTGTAAACTTTTTATTGTAAACCAAAATGTTCCGGAACACTTTTTGTGGGTTCTTAAATGTCTCGGAAGGAGCTTAAATGAGAACTTTTTGTGATTTGTTCCATCAATTCAATGTATTTCTAAAATTGTGTAGGGTTTTTTCCCCTAATTTTATACTAATAAATCAACGCACGACGGTGTTTGATATGAAAATCTCTTTTCTCTTTTCTTTTCCTTTTTTCTTTTTTTTCACCTTTTCCTATCTATTATAAATCTTTTCCTTTCTTTGAATCACTTTCTTTCTGACTTTATCAAAATGAAATCGTTTGAAAAACTTATACTCAGAGGTTTCGTGTTTTGAGGACTGGGAGAAAAGAATCATTCAGTCCTTTTCTGGACCGTGGACCCACGTTCTCTGCATCTCTAACCTCCAGAGCGACAACTCTGCGTGGTCTGCTCCACCTACTTCACGTCCCTGACTCCAGCGTAGAATGCATTGAATGTATTATTGCTCTATGCCAACAATTGTGTTATTGTTGATATTCTTGTACGTTATGTTATGTGCAATTATAACGTGTTGTTATAAGTAAGAAAATAACAACAATAATTCAACTGAAATCATGTAATATTACATTTGTTGAGTGACTGCGCTGGCGTTAGAGATGCAGGGGAGGTGCAGCAGACCGTCTAGCGTTACCACGCTTGACGCTAGAGATGCAGAGGAGGCGGGTCCATGGTCCCGAACTGACTAAACAGGATTTGTTCTTTTGTGATGGTCGGACAACTTCACGATAATTCCAAAGGTATTGGAAAGGGGACGGTTTGATCTCAATCGGTGTGAAACTCTCGACTCTCCAAATAGTCACCTAATCGTGCAATGTCGCCTTAAGACTTTCGATCGATCGACGTTGATCTAAGAAAATGTGATTCCAGACTGGTCTAAAATTACTAACCTGGAAGTTCATGGGAAACTTGGAAAGCTATGAAAACGGCAACGACGGCATCGACAACATCTAGAAGACCACCGACAAATCCAAGACGAACAGCATTACTGCAACCTCAGCCTCAGCCTCAGCCTCAACCTCAACAAGTACGTAGTCGTCTCCTGAGTGCGCCATCATCTGCTGATCCACCAAAGAAACCTAGGTTAGTCTCTTTTCTCGCTAATATCCTTCTCCTCTTATGTTTCCAAGTGTAGATTGTACACTAGACTACAGAGCTAAGTATCGAGCCTGTGATCCAATAATTTTTCATTGCTTAGCATATCACTCAGGGATCGATTAACAGAGAGAGTTTTGTCCTATTCACTCCTAATATTTTTCTAAATTACTGTAATTTTTGACGATACAGCTCTTTTTAGATCTTCTTAGCATAATCATTTTTCGCTAGTAATCTTTTTTGTAATTGTAGAAGAAAAAAGAAATGTTATGTGGTGTGCAAAAACGTCTACGTCAGCCGGGATTCGAACCCAGATCTTTCCCTCTCCGGAAAGAGTAAGATCTGGGTTCAAATCCCGGGTGAAACAAAGTTTTTGCACACCACTCTAATCCATTTGGTTTATAGAAACATAATAACACCGCAATAAGCGGTCAAATAAAATGATTTGAAATGTTTAGTGTTTGATAGCATTGCGAATAGTAGCTTTCCAAGTTGAATGGTAGAATTTTTCAGTCAATTTAGTCTCAAAAGATCAATCTTTTACTAGTGGAGTGTTTCTTATATAATACCAAGGTATTTTCTGCAGCATCTTATGATAATCGCTATGATGTTTACTTCATTTCTATATTGCTTGTAGCGTAGTGGGTCAGAGGTGCTTAACATCATAAACGTTGTCGATCAATCGATGGTCGATGGTTCAATCTCGCACCCAAAGCTCACTAAGTCTTCCATTCCTCCAGTGTTGATTAATTGGTACCAGACTTCTCTGAGCGTATGACAGCAGTGACTGAATACTCGCTAGGCCACCGCGAGTTATTGTAGAGACCACATAGGCATTCAGTCACCTCAAACGATGCTTAGTGAAGTCAGTTCGTGGCAAATCTCTCAAGGTTCTATCATCCCCGAGAGACATAATGCCAACCTAATGAAAGTGGTGATATTGATCAGCGACATCTTTGCGAGAGATTGACGAGTGGATGTGTGAGTTATGATCTTACAGATCCAATTTCAGGAGAACGACGATTACTATCCGCCGTCGAGCTGCTTCGGGATCAGCTCTAAACCGTGTGACAGCGCCTGTAAAAAACAGGCCTATTGTGTAAGGTCAGCCATCTGAACGTAGCCTGTGTCGTGCCGGTTGGTTTTATGCTCATTTGCTAGACAAATTTTTAATTTTTACACTTTTTATCGATCGAGATACTTATATCTGTTAGAATCTGTTAACATTTCTGATCAGCCAGTAATTCGAGATTCCATCTACCACACCTTTTGTGTGACCTATGCTGTCTGACAATAATTTGTGAGAGGGTGAGAGGAAGGAGGGAACGGGAAGGGATGTTCACATGTCGATTACCGAGCCTCCTCATTTACTTCGTCATAAAACGTCAATACAAAAGTTACGGCTTTTCCGGCCTTTCTAAGAAATGTCATAAATCTTGTCATTACAATTATGTCATGTAATTCTGGATGATATATATGTTATATTCAATGCTTTTTTCCTCACTGAAAGCTTAATGCCGTGAATTTGAGAACGTAAAAGTAAGGCTTTTTGGAGAAGGGATTTCAAGTTTACTTAGCTTATTTTTATCTGTGAAATAGGACTTACTGTCCAATGTACTATACCTGTGAAGGGATCTACCTTTCTACTTTACTCATGTCTCCAACTCTTTCAAATTTTTTGTAACCGTAAGATTTTAGAAGGCGTACATCATCACTTCTCCTTGCAACTAGAATAGATCCTTGTACTATGAAAAATATAAGCAAATACTTTGAGCCTAGGCGGGAATTCAACCCACGTCTCATCCATCTCGAAGCGCGTGTTAGATGCGGGTTTCACTCTCACACGAGGTTCAAAGTTTTGCTACTACTCAACATTTTTGGATATAAACTTGTATGATTATGACTCGGCTATTAAAGCGATGAAATATCGAATTATTATAGCTCGTAATCAGTTATGAGCCAATTAATTGTCTGGTTAACAAACTAAAGTCCGTAAACATGTCCAGACCCTAATCAACTCAATGAATGCTTCTGGCTTGACTACTCAGACAATTAGCATGTGAACTTGACGTCTGCTCCTCAAAGGCTCTAAAAACGAATTAAAAACACCCGTGTTCTTAGCGGCTTGCCAACAGCCTGTCTCTATTCGAATTTTTTCTGTGAGACATGGAGGGCAATCTGATGACGGTCGCCTGAAAGAATAGGTAATTTTGCAATTGACACAGGTGATGTAAATGCAACTTGCCTAAGCTTTTTGCTATGGGAATTTTCTATTCTATAGTTCTGATGTCCGCATGTGATATGTCTGTCCTTTATACAATTTTGTTGAACTACTGCTTGACAGGTGCCATCAACAAATAGACTCTTATGGGATGTAAATTCCACGTTGTTGTTCACAGTGGTCGAAATGTGACATGACGGTTATCTCGTCCACTCTTAGAGCAACGCTAAAGATTTCTCATTGACAAAGTTTCATTTTTAATCGAACATTAAACACGAAGGATGCATTCGGTGTAGTGCGTTGGAGGCGCCCTTCCATGCATATGTTATCGATGGTTCGATTGGGCATCCAAGGCTCACCAAATGTTCCATCCTTCCGGGTCGGTAAATTGCTAGAACTTCTCTAGGAGGATGACAGCACTGACTTGATACATCGGTAAGCTATCACAAGTTATGATGAAGGCCAAATATGCATTCAATCACCTCAAGCGATTCTTGATGGAGTCAAAGGCATGGAGCATTTCTCAGGGATATAGCAACGCCAAAGGCTTTATCCTTTTTTATCCTTTATTCATTCACGAACCATGCTTTAATATGCTGCTAGCGTCGCGAAAGTGCCCTTCTCCTCTGTACGTCAAACAACGTGTGAGACTCTATTGTTTTCTTCCTTGATTACTTCGACATGTCAGCGATTCACACATGAGTTATTCTATTTTTGATCCATTATTTTGCTGCTTAATGGCTTTCTGTGCTTATTATAACAGCGCAAAAACTTTCGAGCAAAAATGTTTAAAGAATGATCCGGAACAACCTATGATTTTAGATCAATTTACAAAATACTTTTTTTCTTTGGCGGGTTCTGACATTTTCGCTGTGCTTACACTCCAAATTTCGCAACTTGAGACATTTCATTACCATGATAAAATGAGAAATCATTGGAGAGAAATACGACGACTTCGTTTGTTTGATTATTGAGCGACATCTTCCAAGCCCTAGGTGCTTATATATAGCCGTAAGCTGTTCATTTGATCTAAACTTGTGTTCAGTTGAGACGTCAAGTCATAGTTTTGCAGTTTTCTTGGTTGCCACAAAATACTTCAATAGTGTATTGAAATTTTGGATAATCATAAAAAATGGATAAAAAAAGCACATTGAATCTTTTATCTCTTCCATGGACCGATAAATTTTTGAATTTCTGCAACAGATGTCACTTCCTAGTTGTAAGTTTCCGAATTTTCTGTTTTCCCTATGTACTAGTTCTGCCTCCGATCTATTTTATACTTTTTGTCTGCAATAGCACATACATTTTCATCGCTTCATTTCCAATGAGCATACAATAGAATATAAGATTTTATTTGCCGCCGATGCGATTTGAGGCGTATTTCAACTTTTTTGAACAATGATTGGATTGTTATTCTGCTTTCAATTTTCATGGTCAATCATCGTCACAGTAGGGGAATCGGCAAATAAAAAAATTAGAAAAAAGGCCAAGTAATTTACATATCTTACTAAATCTTACCAGAGGTCCCCATGAATGTGAGTAGATGGCGGACAAGTTTGATTTTTTTTTCATCGCACAAACGAGTTTGTTATGCTCCAAGAGTATGTAAAGAGCATAGGAGACGCAAGGACGTGAAATACACATGAATTACTTATTTAGGGGAAGCAGAAATGAATGGTGAAACAAAACCAAGGAGCATTGAGTCATTTACTCAGAGGCCCTTTGACCGGCATGAATAATGCTTGAGTCATTGCTTAAGCGGCCGAATATCAGGCGTCGTCCAATGCGCGCATCCGCACAAGTTTGAATATCGTCACAACTTATTAGACATTTTGACGCATTCTCAGATAAAGTTCTCTTTTCAGTAGCTTTTTTATCCAATTTATAGTCTTATATTCATCCATAGAGGTTGTCAGATACTTGGAATTGCGACGAAGCTATGTCAGGCGTTCCTAGATGTTCATCGTGGACCGTCGACTGCCATTCTTCCAGTCCAGCAAATAAATTAGTAGACTGTGAAGGGCATAACTGGAAATTGGCATAATGATAGCGGTGCCGTTCATTAGCAGCAAGGCTCTGATTTGTTCCCGTTCCGTTATTACCAAGACTCGTACCCCTCCGACATTGGAAAATTAGTGCCTGACTTGCTTGGAATCAACTCGCTTTCTCCAATCGACAAAATCTGGCGTTCGCCGTTGAAGAAAAAGTAAAAACGCTTTAGCATGGCTATTTTGGGATTCGGAGGAGGATCGAAACGCCAGCATTCAAAAAGTCGACAAACCAGAAACCGTTTTATGATTGGTCATGAAGGGCTTTATGTTAGGTTCCACACTTTGAGCTGGAATTTGTTTAGTCAACTTCTATTTGATAAATAGCAATAATAAAGACAGAGTGGGATTGACAATAATGCGAGGTCAGCCTTCTGAATGCTACATGGGTTACTACATCATGCGTTGAAGGCGAATGATCTACAGCAGCCGTAAGGGAATTACAATCACAATTTGTCAAACTGTACCTTATGTGATGGGCAACAATCTCCATAGTTATACAACTTTTTTAAGTAGCATCGACACTAGTGATGACTGAATATTTTATCTGTGAAACACTAAACTTTAATCGCGAAGTTGTCTCTAACCGAAAACACAAGGCAGTCGCCTATCTCGTTTACATGTAAGAAACTTGAAATGCAATCTAGCTTTACGTAATTCTAGGTCATATGTTTTTCGTACATATATAACATTCCTGTGCGATAAAAACTCTGAGGGCGAAGGTGTACTTTTTTTGTGCTCTTACAGCGTTCTATGATAACCTTTTGAAAAACCAACTATAGCGTCGAAATTTGCGAGGTTTGGGCTATCGAATGACTAGTAAGATTTTGATGAACGAGCTGTATACAAGCCCCTAGCGAGCAAATAGCAGAAAAAGTGTGAAACACAATTTTCTGTTCGTTGCTACAACGTAGCAAAAAGGCTTTTTCGAAAATCAAGCATTTTGTTCAAAATTGCAGAGATTCAAACTTTCGAATGATCACCAAGTGTCTAGAAGAAAAGTTTTGTCCAGCTATAGAGCCGCGGTGGTACAGATCATCCCTTAGGAGTTAGACACTCATTTGTTCTTCCAAATTGTAACATCCTGTGCGGCGTTGTGAGATTTTTAATTACAGCACGCAGTTATTTTTAGTAACATTGCCTTGGACAATATGAGTGGTTGCTAGTAGTTATTTGTCAAGTGTTCCAATTATTTCGGATCTTCTTTATGCATAATGCATAACTCATGTTCTCTTAATTTTTTAACATTTTAAATGAACCACACAATTCATCATATGGATCTGCTTTCTAAGCGTATGCAAAGCCTATTTGTATCGACATGATAGTGTAAAGTGGAACGCCGGCCGACTGGTTGTGATGTTCGTCGCGGTGCGTGTGAAGCCGAGCTCCGTCCCCCAAAGCTCTCCGGCAGTCAGCAACAACGCCCTATAGAACGCCACAGCCAGGCTACCCTCGAGATTGCAAAAAGGTTCGCTAAACCACTATTCTGCCACGTTGAAGAAGGACACGAAACAATATACTAGAAGTTCTGCGGTTCGCACCGTGAAAAAAAAAAACGCTGCGAAGGGGTATCAATAAAAAATAGTGGTAAGTGTGAAAGAATGGACGAAGTGGCTTGTATGCATTTCAGATGTTATAAAGCTCATTGATGACAACATGTGGATACAAGGATGTTATTGGCATATTGTTTTCATGTTCGCTCTTTTGGATATCAGGGATGCGGACAACCTAGTTCCTACTTTTTCATCCTCACAAATTGCGATCGTGTCAATCCGCTTAACCATGTTTATGAATGTTGTGATGTGTAGGAACTGCTGGTTAATAGATAGGATACCTATCAATTAACGCAGAAGTAATTTGATGTAGAAATGGACGTAGGTGAATCTTCTTTATTTTGCTTAACTACAAAGGCATGTTGAGTAACATAAAACACAAATTTCACTGTAAAGTGCCTACTGCTCCATGTGTACGCAAAGTACTACTTATCGGAAGTTTAGTACTAGTTTTGACTATAATCAAAGTGACTAGTCGGTGTGAGTCATATGTGATTTGATTTCTTTTCGGTTGTTTATCTTGCTTAGCAGCGATTTCACGTTCTTGCATCCATCCGGAAAACTTATGTAGCACAGATGTCTTAAGTTGTCAAACGAGAAAAAACTCCGTCGAACGCCCAGAATTTTATGGTCTTCTGTTTCTCAAACGAATTTATTCGTCTGACTTGATTTCTACAATGAATATACTGCAGAGACCGCTGTTGGTGAAAGGGAACAAAGAGAGGCAGCGGGAGTATCACAATGTGGAGGGTATCAGGATTGAAGACGTCCACATCGATTCCGCGACGATGAATTAATTGCCTTCTTTAGCGACAAGGAACCACAAAGGTGGTTACTATTGAGTAAGGTGTACACAATACGTGGTTGGATTGACAGTCTGGCCTACTTGTGTCGCACACAACTTATCCAATACGCGGGCATGAATCAGAATCGCCACCATTATGTTAATTACAATGAGACTGGATCCATATTAAATCTTGTTTTTTGAATTGGAACAAGTTTGCTTGATCAAATAGTATGAAAATTTCGTACTCTGTAGCATAGAAATCTTCTGAGTGCTCGGATTTCTTCTCCCACTTGTTACGGCATGCTTCTACTGGAACGTGGTCTGACGCACGGTGGATAAATAATGCCGTGTGGAGCAGTGGCTAGAGTATACCCGCAAAATTCCCTTTGTCGTTGATTGAGTTCGACGTCCTACGGCAACGAGATCTCCATCTCTGGAAAAAGGCCGTGGTAAGTGATTGCATACTCCGAATATGTATTCTGTCAACATTGCTAAGCTTGATGGAGTTGCATGCATTGCGTATTCTTCAAAGATTGATCGATGCTAAGCGCTTTGTTGTTCATCCTTATGTCGTGCCCAATTTTCGAACAGCAGATCGCAGAAACAAATATTGAGTCAAACTGTGATTTCAAAATTGTATGTCTTTCTTTTTCCTCGTTACATCTGTCTATCCGCGATGCACCTTGAGATTAATGAGGACTGCCAAGATGACCATGCTGTAATTTCTACCCCTCCTCCTCCTGCTTCTCCTTCCTTGTCTTCTCATTCTAGTATTCTAGGACTTTTGCGGTAATGCCTATCGTTAAGACTGTAGGTATTCTGATGTGTATAGTGATGTTCCTGAGTACCGAAATTTCGACTGCTGAGCTTCGACGAAACTGATCTTTTTTCCATTTGCTTCCATATCAGCGCAGACGAATAGTTTTTGACGTCTGTGAAGTGAGACATATAGACATTTTTTTTCTCACGACACTTTAGTTAATTTCATTCTGGTGCAGAATATAGTATCTAGCTCTTTACGAAACCTTGATTCTATAAATGTTTGTTCTTTGTCCAATATCCTTCAAATCCTACTGATAATGCCTCTGATTAGCTCGTAAAAACTGCGCTGAATAATAGGCAAAAGCTGTCTATTGTTCTCGTTTTCCCCACTGTTCCCATCTATAATTACCATTGTAGCCTTCCCAGTTTATACAGCACCTCCTTCTTTTCTTCTCACGTTGCTTCGATCCACATGATACAGCGCACCAAACCAGTGCATTGATAAAGTGTTGCTGGATTCCTACGTTTTTAGATGTGACCTCGTCGGATGGATAACTAGCGCGATCCTCCATCGACGTGTTAGCATTTGCACTTCGAAAGTATGATCAGGCGATCATAATTGCGATTATTTGATGACCCGCAAGCGAAATAATCGACCACAACTTCCTGGATTCTAGCCGAATGTTCATAGTAGAGATGTTTGCCACGAAATCAGTGATGAATTGCACCGAAAATCACAACATACGTACTCTGAATGGTTAGAATCTGACATTCTGACATGCCTGTGTAAATTTACAAAGGTTCTTATTTCAAATAAAAGGTTGTGTTTCATTTGAATCATTTTATTACGAATTAATCGTTTGTATCTCGCCGTTGGTTTTCATGTAACCTCGTTTCATTCCACTGCATTCAGTAGTAGTTGTTCATCTAGGCTGTTAAGACAGAGTTCGTTTCTAATCAACTCTGCAGAGATGCCAGTGCGTCTCAATCAAGCAGTGGTGGTGAAGTTTCTAAAAAAGACTATTTCACCTCACTTAGGACCTACAGAACAAATCAGTGCCTTAATGTAGAGACGTCGATTCGAGAATTTTCAGTTGTGCTTCCACTTGACATTGTTCAAGTCAATTTCGGTGGATGTAAGGGGGAAAAACCGAGGAAGTTCGTTACAGACCTTCTACACTACTACAATCTCTTCAATCGCCGTGTACCATAAATGCTGCTGAAATTTTTGAAAAAGACTATTTTATTTTACTTTGGATCTACAGAAGAGCAAATTGTCTCAGTGAAATGTCGTCAATTCGAAATTTCCTATTGTGCTCCTACCAGACAATGCCGCATGCCGACGCGATTAAAGAGAGGAAGAAGCGCACCATACAATCATACAGTGGTGTCGAAAATTTGGAAAATGAAGATTTCACCACATTTAGAGCTACAGAGAAGATAGGTGCTTTAGAGAGAACGTCGTTAAATCGGAGATTTTGATTGTGCTCCTACCGGGCAATGGAGCATCCCGGCGTCGATGGAAAAAAGGAAGAACTGCACCAAACAATCATACAATGGTGTCGAAATTCCGAAAAATGGAAATTTCACCACATTTCGAACTGCAGAGAAGATAGGTGAATTAGAGAAAACGTCGTTGATTCAAAAATTTGATTGTGCTCCTATCAGGCAATGGCGCATCCCAGCGTCGATGGAAGAGAGGAAGAAGTGCACCATACAATCATACAGTGATGTCGAAATTTCGCAAAATGACAATTTCACCACGTTTAGGACGGCAGGGAGATAGGTGCTCTAGAGAAAACGTCGTCAATTCGAAAAATTGCGATTGTGCTCCTACCAGATAATTTTACATGCCAACGTCGGCGGAACAAAGGATGAGAAATCAACGAAGTTTTTTTTTCTTTTTGAAAAAATACTGCAATCTCTTTTCCGGCTGTCCATCCTTGCCAGCACTCACCTCGTGGCGTACGGCCTTTCCACGTTTCGCGATCTGCGCCTGTTCTCCCATAGCGCTGCATCGTCGGTGCGTCCAACTAGCTGTCACGAAACGACGACTGCTGTTGCTGCGCAAAGGGAGGTGTGCTGGTCGCGCCCCCCACTAGTCAGTATTTCGGCATCGCCGCCGTAACCTGCGACTGGTCGTTGTGCTGCTCTTCGGCAATAGAACACTCCATTCTCCATTCCTCATCCGGTATTTCTCGCTACGTTTTATTCAGAACGACTCGAGCATCGCTAACATTCCGGGATTTAATGGATTAAATGCTTTGACCGCGTTGACGCACGCCAGTCGACAGTATTCACCTCATCACTCACTGTTCACGCGTTACAAGTGATTTGTAGATGTGCCAAATCGATTTGCTATGGGTGTACACGTGAATGTAAGTGATTGATAGCTTTCATCGTTCGAGTCGTCTTTTCCAATTTTTGACTTGTTTTTCACTTCAAAATGTGTGTATTGTAAAGGTGATTCTCTAGATGGTTCAGTTCGATAGAGAATGTCCTAGTTGATCCGCGAACAGTTCTTTTTTTTCAGTTGTTTACGATGGTTTTTGAGCTATCATGAACTATAGTTACGTGACCTTTTCTTTTCTTCGAAGTCTTTTCCGCAATTAGTTTTGCTCTATTCAGAGAATTCTCTCTTATTCATAGAAATCCAGAAGTTTCTCGTTAAAACATGCATTTCGATCCTTGAATGGTATGTTGGAATTTGTAACATTATTGATTAAATGACTTCTAATTAGTTTCCTTATTGCGCTTATACGTGTATGCCATAGGTATTATCGGCACCATGACTACTGATAACGGACAAATTTGAGGACAAGCTTGTTTTTAGTTGAGAAAACTGAGAGGAATTTTTTTCCTAACGTTTCACAACAACTCTCATGCTTTTTGAATTGCTCTGAGATACTCGTATACTTCTTTTTTGAATTTATTTGCATGAAACTTGATTCTTTTTTCTTGTTTTGAGGAGCAGCATGAAGTACTTGTTACCTTCAAAGCTGCTGCCCTCGCTTTTTGAGCGTGAAGTGAACGCCATTCATGAAAATAGATGAATATCATCATAATGAATTATGCATGTGATATATACACTGTTGCGATGCATACTCCACATTTGAATTATTTTTTGTCTTGTTATAGTAGTTCATAACTATTGTACTTTATCATCTTTCCTGATTTTTTGGGATACAACCACAAATTTTTATAATGTTTTGCTGTTTTTAACGAAATATGAGCCACGATAGGCGCATCTTTGGATGAATCTACTGCAATTATTCATTTTTAATAAATTTGAAGTTGTATGTATAATTCTATCAGTTCCTGCATTTTGATGTTAACGGCACACTGTAAGCAATAGATGTAGCGAAATCTTCTATTGCGTGTTTGGCTTTCAGTTGGCCTTCTTGGTGAATAGTTAAGCGTTTAGTAGGCCTTTACAACCTGAATGTTTGTGATACGTCCGATAGACTGGAATTTTTCTGAAACGTTGTCGTCAAGCCATTGCAAACAATTGAGGCGCACATGCGTTTCGTTGATTCAGCTTACATAGCGTTTACCATATTTGAGTAGACGAAATGCGTCATGCAAATACATTGGCTGTTCTTATACGTTGCATTTTATCGTGTACCTTACGTGTACAAACGATGAAAGAATGAATGAAACGTATAGGAGGTGCGTAACAAATGTCTAGAACCAGCATTCCTAAGCCCTCTTAACATTAATGCTCGCCAGCAGGTTTCTGTTTCCTGCGTTCATTCAACCTCTAATTTTGATTGACATTCGACAAGTTTCAACGCAGTTGTCAGTTTCAATTACCCATAAACGTCGTTAGAGATAGTAGCTTACATTTCTGCACCAGTTTTCTAGAAATACAATCTACATCTTTAATCAGAATATTTACAGAACAAAGCAGAAATATTATCAGTTTTTTTAATCGACTTTAGTCTGGAATTCTTCTTAGACGAGTCCACTAGATAAATGGAGCGACTTTTACAGTTACTGGAACGAGTCTCACTTCTCGTATACATACTTACGCTAAGTAAACGCAAAAATCAAAAGCAAGTATACTTGCTTGAGAATGAGATTGTATGTGCCTTTCTTTGGAATTTTCATTACATGAATAAAAAAACGATCTACAACGAAGTTTTTAAACTGCTCTTTGGACATCGTTTCTAATTTAAGGGGCTGAAATCTTCCTGTAACAAAAAGTAAAAATTTTGAAAATACTTTCAATGTCTTGAGAATTTGTTACTAACAAACCTCTGCATGGTTTAGTGTCATTACAATTCTACTCAATAGAATTTACTCATATATTCATTTATTCGATATAATCACTATTTTCCGAAGCACTGATGTTTTGAGAGAATTTTTTTTTTGTCGACTTTTATTATCACCTCTAATATTGCGTTCCTCTCATCCGCCATAGCTTTCCGATAAAACGAGTTCTTCATGAGGGACAGATGAGATGAATACGTTTCATTATTAATCGCGGATAGAAATCAACATCATCTGTGGCAGGTTGTCGTGTTCGATCGACTCGATTACGAAGATGGTCCGACTTTTCTTTGGCGGATCAGATTACACCAGGTGTACACATTCCACCAACTCCGTGAAACAAGCGTACAACTAACCATTGGTCGTCTTATACTCTAGATTCAAAATGGGTCGGCGTTCAGCTTCAGACGGGCATATCTGAGCTCATAATTAAATTCGTTGAATCGATTAAAAATCAGGAAGTGTACAAGTTTGTCGAAAAACAAAAGTTTTTCCATTTTTCAAAGGTAAAGCTGTTCTTTTGATCAATACAACTTTTCTTCGCTTTTATATATCGAGGCTCTTTTGAGCAGTAAGCCACTTTAGTAAGTTAAATTATCTTATAACAGATCAAAATGTTGTCCTTGATACATCATAGAGCTGAGTGCTGCCATGTCTGTGTTTTTGAATAGGTGCAGTCCAGGAAAGTGTCTCTTAAGCTTCTCAAGTTCATCGGAGTTCTACTTGTCGAAGAAATATCGGTAGTCGAAGTAAAATTCGTGATCTATGTTTTAAATGCTATAAAGCTATTTTTATTATCCCTCAAAATCTTTATTGAAGTGTCAGGTCGCTTTATGAAAAACGCATTTATTTCTACGGCACTGACTCTTAAGCTGTTTCTCAACCGCTTGCTCTCTATTTTTGTTCAACACGACCCGATATCACACATTATGCGATCCCAACACTTCTTTCATTCGAGCCGCTTGATCGCATTCATCATTCACAATGTTCGGAATTGCCGCGTTAGATCGGCACTGTCTGAGATTTATTAGCCTTCCTAAATTACGTTGAGAATGTGATTACGTCGATTTTCCCTAGAATCCTGATATAGCCGTGCTCCAACTTCTTGTTGATTCGGATGAACAGGTGGATCCCAACTGAGTGTAGTAACAATTTCCGTTTCCAGACGGTTTAAGACTAATTTATTCCAGTAAGGCTTCGAACTCTAGACTTAGATGTAGTGAAAGGCGCCAGTGTCACTGCGCTACCCACGCTATCCTTTATGAGGTAGTTGCCAAACTGTAATCCTTAATCGCCGAAGCCATTCATATTCCTCTTATTCTAAAAATATTGAGTAGGAGAAAATTTTGTATTTTTGGCATCTTACTCATATAACTGTCCTTCCCTCATGAGTTCAAATGCATAGCTTATGTGATTTTTTTTTCTTTTGAATGTGTTTGTTTATATAACATATGTACGTGAAGTCTTCCTCTTTTCACGGCTATCCGTCAAAACATATTGACTATTTGCCTGTCCATTGTCGGCTTTTTTTCAGGATTTATCGACATTTCTAGAAATGACTTTATGTCATAGAGACTGTAATGCAACCATAAACTTCACGAAACTGAAGGTAGCGCTATAAATAGACTTGAGTGTTTTGAATTCTATGAGGGCAATCAGACACCTTTCGGCTATGCAAAGAGAAGCTTATGAATTGTTAACTCTTACAGTCCGAATTCAGTTGATATCAACTCATCAGGTGCAAACCTTTAGCTCTTCAAGCTTTCCGATTTGAGTGAAGATTTCCTGATTCACGTGAGATAAAACTATCTAAATCTGCAGATATTTGCTAATTTTGCGGTAGTTCCGTTATTCTACCGATGAGAATCTCAATTCATAAAGCCCACAAATGCTACCTTTTTTGGTATTGGTCGCAGTTCGAGCACATATATAATCTCACAAATTAGTGTAGCAGGACACAATATTACTCTGCAATGAGTCGATGCGGTGCCCTTCCTTGTTTCGACGCTTTGAAATCTTGAAAATCAGATTTTTTTCTTAATCTCTTGAAGGTTCAAATTGTAGATGCTTTGGGAATCGAGATAGGTCAAAATATGCTATCTGTGCAGTTGAAGCTGTAGAGAAAAATTTTTATAAAGTTGTGATGTTTATCTATCAAGAAGTCATCGTAATTTGTTGAGAAACGATAGAATGGAGATTTAAAAAAATCATATCTGCTAACAAACAGAGTGTGCAGTCGTTGCCTGTAGGTACTCCACCTATCTAGAAATTTCCAGCAATTGTCGAAAAGCCACTTAATCTCGAAGTGTTAAAGAGATATGTCGCGACAGTACGCGCTCAATGTTAATTGAAATCACCATGCGCACCACAATGATGGTGTTAATTGAAATCGAGCAAACAGAAAATGACAGGCTTGTTAGTATAAATTGGCATCGAGCTGAAGACTTTGAATGTGACAGTGGTTCTCCAGTTTGTGATACATCTGGATATAGGATTCATTCAGCTTTCACACCTATATGATTTAATATCAGAGCAAATATGGCAGAAATTATGTCCGGCAGCGAGCTTTGGAAAATTATATCTTAGTTAAATCAATTTCACTAAGGATAAGAACTTTTACGCTTGCTAGAACCCTGTCTACAACGTGTAAGTCTCATTCTGTGTTCTAAGCTTGCGGTACTTCTTAACCATTCGGTTTCTTTTCTGAAAGCGTTATCAATGATGGAAGTGTCCGTGCTTCTCTCAGAATTCAAATATTTGAATAGGAGGAAACTTTCGTTGACACAAGCGATAGAGATTTGTCGCATGATTCAATTTAATTTTACAAAGAGTACAAAATTTTACGAACAACATTTATGCCTTTGGAGCGATATTAGAAACTCCGTTCTATAAATTTGTCGACCCCAAATATTCTAGCAATCAAATGGGTAAATTGTCTCTATTCATTGAAAAGGCTGCATTGTAAAACATTGCTTAAGTAGGCATTGAGAATCCCTTTTTTTCGATTTATGCATCATTCGAGTATTTAAGTAATATTTTATTGATGTTTCGCAATCATTCTCGATTAAATAAACATTCACGTTATGTTATGTCAAAAATAACACTTATGCTGCGTACCTTGCATTAGACGATAAGATTACTTGATGATTCATTATTTATAAAGATTTCACAGAAATCCTCTATGTATTATATTTGATTAGTACTAGGCTTAGTGGATAAAGCTGGAGTTCTTCAGGTTATCATGGGCTAAAATTTATTCTGGTTAGGTATTACATTCTGTCAGCCAAATTTATTAAATTGCTTTTCTATACTCGTGAATTCCTCCACGGGTCGATTGATCGTTGATTATTTCTGATTTGCTTCCGAACTCTTTTACTCACTTGTAGAGCAACATAATAGGCGATTTGATTATGTAACAAGTACGGCTACTAACAAATTTCATTTTCACTCAGCGATTTTATCAAGTCTTATCGGTACTTTGCAATCACATATGATTTTGTGATATAATGTTAGACGGCGACAATTTTTTAAGCCAATCTCATTCGCTGGACAGGAACTTTTCATGGGAGTGTTAGTTATCATCCGAAAGCTTAAGTCTCTGGCTGCAACTCCACATTTCGCTTGTTCAAAACACCCTTCTTTAACGCTGTAGCATCCAAATTAAAATTTCGTTTCTCATTCGCCTTTCGCCTTCATTTTAACCACGTGTTTGAGTCGCTTGAAGCACGAAAAGCATTAACCGTTTAGAGAGTTCAAAAATTTGTCGCCGTTAAACACATGAGTATCGGTTTCGTTTCCAATGCACTCTATGGATCAGTTACTGGGAAACGCTTAGACATATTGTTTCACATGCTTTTGGTTCTGCCAACGATAGGAAGTTATCCAGTGTTAGGATATGAAAGTTATTTTATTTCGCAGCGCTACAAACGCAGTAGTATTACTTGAAATTATAGATTAAGCAGGGAGGTTTCTTATAACTGCTTTAGAGTATGTTAATTTTTGCGACTAGCTAAATTTTCTTTGGTTCACGTTTCCAAGAGCTTAACAAGATGTTTCCATTTATTAAACTGCATAAGACATCGGTAAAGACAATCGTGCATGATCCATAGGTTATTTGAAATGATTCAGTTCTACAAAGTAAACATTCTCACTTCACATTCACTTCCAAGCATTATATGTAGTAGAATAAGACGGGCATAAAATGAAAAGAAACCATAAGGACCTGTACAATCTATCAATATCAGATAGATTTTGTTATTCCACGGCAATAGATTTTATTTCTATACTGCTCAAAGTCATCTCTTTTTCTTGATAAGGACTATAACTTAGTAAAACGCTGTGGTGGCCGAAAAATCGTCGTTAATGCTTGCGGCTTCTCTTGCGCTAATAGCTTCAGAAAAAATGTCGTATTTTCTTTTTTCTTTTCTTCTGAATACTTGTTCTTGACGTTCCAAAGGCAGGCTGTGTTTTTGGAAGAAAAAAACTAATGTGTGCGCATAGGACATAAAAGATGGCGAGAAGTTATCTAGATTTTTGTATGAGTATGGTAACTTTTATTTCAAAGTCCTCCTCGATCTATGTTTCTGTATTGTGCGTGTCGTGTGCTTTGTTTTACTTGCTCAACACAAGAGGCCTAAGACCATTAAAAAATTAGAGTAGTGATCCCTCTAGAAGTGAACTCAGTCGTTTGAGTTGACTCTTAGAACGTAACTTAGTGTTCTATGCCTTTGAGGACCATGAGAGTAATTTTGATGCTCACCGCGAGACGTCAAATTTCAATCAGTTGCTGTGATGAGCGTCTCGTTTCATGGGAAAGCAGGCAGACAGCCAGACACGCCAGCACAGACATGTGGAACCGCTTTCTTACTGCCTCGCAAGTGACGGCATGACGCCTCCTTCTTGTCAACGTTGATCCTCAAAGGGTTAAACAGCATTGACAATGATTCTAATGGATTGGCAAATTGAGCTTCTGAGGACTTTTTATCATTTGCCAATCAAGATAAAATTAGATTAATTGTAATAGTATTGTCAGTGTTCAAATGTGCATAGAATGTGTTACGTTTATTTCTTGACACTACAGCAACCGTGGTGCGTTAATTACATTGAGTAAATCTATAGAAGCGGATTCATTTTCTTCGCTACAGTTTGTGGGAATTTTTAATGAGTGTTCTCGAAACAATAAGAATTTGGCTATGATATTTTGAAAATTTTGCAGATTAGTAGTCAGAGTAGTTTTGGAGAGTGCTACATGGATTATATGATTAATTTTAATATTTTTTCAATTATCTTCTGCAAGTGATCCCTATATTCAACAATTAAATTTCTCATTTGATAGATAATTTCTTGATAAAGTTCAATATTTTTCTACATGCTTGAATGTCTTAAAATTTGTTATATGCCACGATGGTTTAGTTTACTCAAAGTTTCTGGGAACGGTGGACTCGTCGTTGTAGACTTTTTGGACAAGTTAGTCCAACATTCTCACATTTCCAGTCTTTTTTATATATTCTTAGGAAAACGATTTCAATCATTTTATGCTTTTGTATCTTACAAAAAGGATAACGAAATAAGAGTTTTTACAGAGAAAACTTTTGAAATTGATTAAGTCAGAAATTGCTTACTACTAATCTGATTCAATGAATACTCAAAATATTATATTTGGTGAAGACTTGCTAAGAAAATGGCAACGATCCTCATCACAGGCCTCTGAATGTGGTTGGGTTTCAATTCAAGTTTGTACGCCTCAGCCTCTCAGCGAGAATCAAAGTCTGGTTTTCACGAGTTCCGTCGGAATCGATCGTTAGCGATATAATCATGGTTGTCAATAACGAGACTCTGATTTTGTGATTTGAGGGAGCACTATATGAGGTGGCGACACCTTGCTGATGCTTTCAAAGACCAAAAAGTGTAATTTTCAAAGAATGTACTAGGAAGTAAAGGTTTAACCTTGTTTTTCTATGTGGGATAAGTTCGTCTCACAAATCAGGTGGTTATTAAAATTGATGCTTCACGTAAATAATGGGGCTTTTACTTATCATTTTCTCCATGCGAGTTTACAAGTTATTTGAAAATTCTTCTTTTTTGTGCTAAACAGGTAGAATTTGCAGGAGCATTGCAGATGAAAAAAAAACTGAGCAATTCTATCTCGCAATGTAAGGAATCAGTCTAATATATCGTATCGCAAGACATATACAAAGATTTGCGTAAATTACTAACTATAGCTTGTTATGTACGCTTGACCAAGTTACCTTTCCATCAATTTAATTACATGTCACTTTGAATAAACTCATTGAGTAGGAGGGATCGTGTAACCATAATGCCCTTTAGTGACTAGAAGTTAATAAATGCCCACATCAAGGTACGATTTCGAACGCCAAAGACGAAGCAATTGTAGGGTATTGGCGGCACCCGAAATGATGACGAACGATTTTGATTTAAATACGAACGCGTCGGGGTTTTGTGAACGAGGACAGAATTGTCGGATTAACACTGCGCTAACAACTTGTGCCCACATGAAGATCGAAAATTACCAAAAAAAATCATGTCTTCCATGACCAACCTTTCTAGTTCATAAGTCAAAGCAAATAGACATCATGAATTACTCTTGTGCTGTCTGCAAGTGACAGTGAAAGGAGATTTTTTTTACAGCGAGAAACCATAGGAGCCAGTCGTTTTCCGCTAGCATATTTAGGTGTAAACTTTATAGCGAATTTATATGGTAGTGAGAGATCCAAAAAAAACTGGATGTAACATCGATAGAACAAAGTCTCCCCTACAATTTTTATATTAGAAGCCTAGAAAACTTCCCGTAAAGTGGTAATTATCTCTATATGTAAAGAAAATGGCGCAGTTGTCGAAAACGTGCTTTTTCGATGAGAGTAAAAATCGCTGCGCACAGCGTCACTTATTTTAATTTTTTTTTCCTTTTTGAAAATTTTTTATACGTTTCATGTGTGGGAATTGTAGAGGAGACTTGGTTTTCTAAGGTACGAATTTTTTATATTTCACATTGGCAAATAAACCAGCTATAAAGTTCAAGCGACGAGCTAAATACTTCAAGTGCGGAGCATCACTTTCATTTTGCTCCAACACCGCTCTACATAAATCGTTTTAAAAACCATTCTAAGCATCAGTATTTTGAGATTCGGGATATCGAATGACCACTAGTGATCCACATATATTATCAAAACTGTGTTTATTGCTCTAAAACCAAAACTTCTGAAAAGACCTAATAAAGTAATTTGAAGTTGTTCTGAAAGGGATTCCGTATGAAATCACTGCGAAACCTCCTGTATTATTGTTTAGGCTTATCGTGTCATGTTTATGCTTCAGATTTTCCTACACATTTTCGTTAATGCATTAGTTGGAACATCGATTTGATTGTTCTCATAATCCTCAAAGAAGACATATTTTTCTCAATTTATTTAAGACGATTCATAGTGTGTTCGTAATGAGCGGTTCATTTAGTTTCAAATAGCAGTCAAAAATAGTTACTTGAACAAAATTCAAAAAGTGCTTTTCATTGACAGACATGACTTTATATCTTATTTAGGTGAAGTTAGAAGCTGTTTTCGGACGTACCGCCGTAGGCCCGAATTCTTTAGACGTTCATGAACGAACTGGTCGTATAGCATATGTTGCTGGGTGTGTTTTGTTTCTATTCGTTTTTTTCTTATTCGTCGGTTTTTTTCCCAATAGACGTCTTCATTCTTTTGCCTAAGTGAATGCTTACTGTGGAATCACAGACCACGAGTAAATGTGCTAGAAGATTTGCTCTGGCGATATAGGATCTAAAAGTGTCGCTGTAGTCGATTTGGTGCTTGGTGTACTCAAAAAAATTTTTTTTTGAGTCTTTCCTTCATTATTTTCTTTCCTTCTTTTTTCTCCGCCATTTCGAACAAATTTTCCTTCTTATATGGTTAAAAGCGTTGAAATTACTACTCGTGAACGCGGGTATGTGTTTGCACTATGATAGAAGCAAGATTGACAATTCACTTCTCACCATAGTGCCTCTGCAAATAATGAACTGCTTTATCCTTTGCTTACCTAGTCTCGTTTGGTCGAATACCTAACGGAAGCAAAGATTGATAATATTAGAGTATTGATGGTCACCAAAATGCTCAAAAAAAAATAGAAGAGAGAATGAAATTCGACCAAATGTAGAACTAGTGGTTGCTGTAACTTCAGAACGCTACTTTTTCCAGTTTTTTTTTCTTGAAAAGCAGAAATAAATTTGTTTTACTAGAAATTACTGAATACAATTCAGTACAATGACAAAAAAAACCGGCGTTCCGCTAGTTTCGCCTTTTTCAGAGCCGTTTTTTTGTTCTTAAGTCTTCCAACTGCTAATCGGAGACAAACCGTGCATAGTCTTGCTTACGGAATGAATGTTGGAAATGAACAGTAGAGCTTCTAACACCTTCCTTCTACTTATATAGAAAAACATTGAATTGTTTAGTCAAAGCCCACGTTAATACATAGTCTGTTCTGAAAACTGTTACTACTTTTTTTGGCGTGATAATGTTCAAATCAACAGTTCTTTTTTCACAAAATTTCGTGTTTGACCTTGTGATGAACAGACGTTCATTCCTTTTGAATACGAATACACGTCATCGCATTTCGAACACTCATCAATTGTTGTAATCTAATGCGATGATGTTATATGAGGTGCAGAGTTAATAAGGACGGCAAATGTCTGCACGCAAAGAATGTGTAGTTTATTTCAAAACTTTCTCTTAGTATCTGGTAATGGCAAAGTCCACTTCATATGTAATATTTATCTTCTGTGATGTCGTAAATCTGGGATTTACTCCAAGTGGGTGACGCAGTTGATTCTGGTCTAAATTTTGGTTGAGAATATCCATAAGGTGTGCTCGAATACCAACTGTTCTTTACGTTATCCTGATAATTGTACTTTAGTTTAATGAAACGAACAATTTTGAACGGCAACATTTTGCAGTAATACAGAATGTAGTTCGAGTTTTTTACAGTAGTTCATACGGGTTCTTGACACACTTCATATGTAATATTTTTCCCAGTTTTTTCACTTTGCCGCTTATTGATTCTCTAATATTACGCATTTTTAGAGCCTCAGTGGTGCTGACATCTCTGGACGGCACACGTGCATGCGGAGAAGGTCACTTAGTTGGAGCTGCTCGTCATCCATTCACGTGCCTTGCTTTTAGCTCATGTGGGCGATACATAGCTACAGGAGAGGTTGAATTGTTTTTGTTGCTTTTCTTTTATGAAAATACGGTCTCCGCATTACAGTTTCATACTCAAAAGTCTTCAATATATCAAACATAGTGCTTTATCATTTGTGATTGAAAGTCCAACTTTTCGTATCCCATTCTAAAAAATTAGTTGATCTCTATTTTTAGTCTGGCCATCATCCTCAAGTTCGGGTTTGGGAGATCTACGACGACGCCGGAAATTTTACTGGACAAGCTATTCGAGGCTTCCCGTTCCACTCTAATTCAATTGTTACTGTAGTAAGTATTAGATTGCAGCAAAGTATTGATGAATTTTTTTATCATAAAATCTACAGATAATTTTCTCTAAAATCAATTCTTACTCATATGTTGCTATGTTCCATATAACATATTTCGGATTATATGAAAACCATCTTGTCCAAAGTAATCTCCACCTCTCATGACCATGTGTACAATTTTAATGTATTCGTCAGTTGATTGGCCTAAAGCTCCATTCTGTAAAGTTTGCCTTCTTTTGGCCGAAGTTTCTTTCCAACGAAACAAAAATGCCAAACCGAGCAACCGGACGATGATCTCGATTAACTAGCCCGGAGAACTTTCACTGATTACTGAATATTGAAGAAATACTGGTTTCAATACGTGTTCAAACGACGCGTTTGAAGGGAGCGATTTGAAGGGTTGGCGTGGTAATTGAGCGATTCGAATTGCGGTGAAGGCTCAATTTTTGCCGAACAACTGCTCTACGACACGTTTTCGGGAACTCAAAAACGATTCCAGACCAGTTCAAATGGTGCCGTTGAAGCGTGAAATAGCATCGTTTTACATCGTGAGTTCAAATTTGAATACAGGACACTGTAGTAGATAATATTTCCAACAAAGGAGGGCAGCAGAAGTTTCGTGACGTAGAAAAACATAGATGAGTCGCAAGATTTGCTCTAAAACTACGGCTTTGAAGGTGGGCGAGGGTCATGTGCACCTATCACCATATGACAACAACAACGCGAGGATAGTCAACACTGGCCTTCCAAAAGCTACTTGACAGCTTATGGTTCAAGTCAATTGTTAAACGGATTTGTCATTTTGAATACAATGGATAGGTGAAAGGCTTGAAAAAACTATGCCTCTTGGATTGAATGGACAACAGCCTTATCTTTGAGGTCACCATTATTTGGTTTTCTCGTTTTCTTCTGCGTACCGAAAAATATTTTCCCCATTAAAACTTGGAATAAAAACTGGATTATATGTGACTCTCGAGGATGTTGGTTCCAGTGAACGAACCGAGATGAATCTACTACTAAACGTTCTTTAAAAGCTAATGTGCAGCAAAAAATGGTTAAGTTAACTCGCTCGTTTTTGGCAAGATAATCAAGACATAGTCATAAATTTTGCTGGACTCAAAAAGAAGTTCCTGAACGTGATTGAATCAGAGACTTCGGCATGTTTTTTCATGCATAACCCTTAGTAATTTTTACTCCCACAGTACAACACTTAGCAACAAGTTGTACAACTAATGTTACAAAGGGTGAACGGATTGCGATACGAAAATTCACTTTACTCACAATACACTTTGTATCACTTTTAAGTATATTAATAATTACTAGCCAAGATAATCATCTGCAACTTGAGCGCTAATGTGAGAATAAGCAAGAGTAGATTGGTTCAGAAGTTTTTTGAAAAAAGAAAAATTTTTGTAACTCACTTCCGGCGCAGTTCGTTAATGAAAACGGTAAAACTACGAGTTATTGCAAACACGATACAAACTTGTTATTTTTCTATCTGCTTAGAATTCCAATGTTTTGCATGCGACAATCTTTTTTTAAAACTACTAAAGAATTCGTAAAATTAGCTCTCTGTTTTAGTCGCTTTACGAGATTGAAGTGTTTGCATATTATGGTCTCTTTCGCGAAAACCAACAAATTGTCTTATCACTTTGATAGAAATCAAGCACTGGAAAAATTTAATAGCTTCTCCCTGTCCAAATACTGAAATCTACACTGTCGCTGATGTGTAGGACATATAGGACACACTTTGCATCGCAGAGCTGCGCTGTGAACGACTATCTCGCTGTAAAATTTCCATTTCATGCCCGTGAAATTATCATGAATGTCGAATTCTTCTGTGATGCAGCCAATCGACTTGTTTTGAAAGGACAGATTCATTTGTTGGCTTCAGATGATTCTGGGCAGTTGTGGCAGGTGTCTACATATTTCTCCGTGTTAAGAACTGCTATTTCTGGTGCGAAACATCAACACATTCGTAATAAGTCTGGTTCTTCGATACAATAGTTTCTTCATTAGCCCTTTCAGAACCTTGTTTACCACTTATAATATACGCGCATTTTCGAAATTTTCTTGTTGAGCACAAATTTTTTATTTGACTTTGACTAATCACTCGATAGCTGAAAAATTGCGATTCTGATGGTACATTTGACTTTTGAAAATAATTCTTTAGTAAGCTGCGGCAACAAAGAGAAAAGTACGTTTTTTTCGGAGTAAATTTGTCTTTCTTGACTTTTTCATCGAACAAAGTTTTTCGTTGAAGTTTTAGAAGTCGCTCGATTGCTTGAGAAATGGTGATTTCAAATATAAACTTGAACTTCCATTCAGTTCTTAATTGAAGCTGTTTACTAAGCTGTATTGGCCAACAAAAATACGTTTCGCCTTTGGAGTGCTTTACATGCTTAGCTATCGCTTATGCTTGACTTTTCAGTAGTGATTGATGATCATTTAGAAGCACAGAAAGTCTAAATTCTGAAGGCTAATTTGGTCCTTTCAAACTGAATTTATATTGTCCTGTAGCAATAGAATTAAGATCACGTTTAACACACCGAGTACTTAGCCCGTCTTAAACTTCGCAGTAAGGTGTATTGGTCTTGCATAGTAAAATTGATACGTTGGCGACAATTAATGATCAGAAAGAATGATATGTATTGCTAAAGGCCTTCTATAAAAGTCTCTTCTAGTAAAAAAACGCCCACTTGTTCTAAAAATTCCTACTTCAATACGGAGGCTACATCAGTGAAGAAACGACGCATCTCCACCTCTCCCTTTTATTTTTCCATGATATGTAAAATTGTAAAAAGAATTCATTTTCTTTAACGTATGACTTTTCTGGTAAGCCTATGTTGTGTGACTTATAGCATGCAGTGCTGCAAAGTACTACAAATAATTAGAAATGAACGAATCCGTACTATAAAAATCTACGATCTTTTTCCCCTATCTGCACCCATATTTAAAAGAACGTATCTTTTATTCTTTTTTGGCGTTTTGGTTATCATTGGATAGCTTTGATCTCGGAAATTTGAACGGTGTAATTGTTTTCTAAGTCGTCTTTGCGTCAAGCTAAAATAATAAAGACAAAATCTCATTTCACACTCAGGCATCTTTCGCTGAACACAACTTTTCGTTCAAATTCTCAATGATTATTTGATAGCACAAATCTCAGAAATTCCAATGATGTGCTTGGTTTCTGAGAAGGACTGTTTGATGCATTTTAGTAACTGAAAGAACACTGAATTTTGCACTCGGCGCCGTGTCGATCGCACAGCGCAATTCACATGTGGCCTGAGATGCGCGTCGAGTGCGACCAAAATTCTTTTGGCTATAACAACGCACTAATAAATCGTTTCAAAGTCCAAAATATAATCAAAATATCGAAATTTTAAAAGAAAACTTGGAACAGGAAGAGAAAAGCTACTTCCGTCGAAACTACGTAGATGTGCAACACATTTTTATTCTTGCTGCTACAGGCGCTAAGACATCTTTTAAAAGCAAGTACCTATCCAAAGTTCCCAAGATTCAAGTTATGGTGTAGTTATTGAAAGGTGATGTCTTGTTGCCAATTTTACGAAATCCATCCACATACCGGTGCAAGGTATGCGCGCCGCATGCAAAATGCAATCCGTGTTTGCGATTTCAGTGTTGCAGCGCAGCGAAAGGTTTTTTTGGAGAACGAGCAATGCACTGATTTTTTTGAAGTTGATTCTATCGAATAGTTTCTAAATTTTCAAAGGAAAAGCTTTGTTTAGCCAAAATTGCTTGAATGTGAATAAAATCTATTTTTAATGTTACAGCGCAATATAGAGACCATTCAGAAAGTAAAATTCACCGTTCGCATATTTGAGATTTTAGCTATGGAATGACCATTAGAATGTCTGCAAAGAACAGAAGATATGTTTTTTGAATATGGGTGCGGATAGGCGAAAACTATTAAACTCAGTTCTGGTAAGAGTTATCGATGACCTGGCATCTCATACACTGTGCAACACTTTTTTTTGACCAACTACTCATTGTTTTCCGATTTTTAGTCATTACTATAACTTTTAAGTATTGTACACAATGAAATATATCAGAAATATTACATTTAAATCATTATATTCTCTGTACAACATAGTACGGTTGGCAGAATGCCAACATCAGTGGGAAAAAGAGAGGTTTTTCTGCAAATATGAACGTTATATCTGCACCAAAGCATATGAGTGTGTAGAGAAAACCCAGTAATGTGGAGTGGTCTGCAAAAACATTTGCGTCAGCTGGGATCTGAAACCGGATCTCACTCTTTTCGGGAACGCGTGTTAAACCGTTGCACTACCGACGTCTGTTTTGCGTACCACCTTTTCTACGCTACAACGCGTTATCTGTGAACAGCCAACAATGTGTGATCATGCCCTCGCAATACTTCGTGAAATAAAATATATTCTAATTATGTAGAGAAAATCTCAAACTATCGAAATATCTCAAGAAACTTCAAATTTATCACCAAAATGGCGGAAAAACCGTAATCAAATAACGCAAATCGCACAGCGGCTGCCATTACACTGCGCGTGGCGATGACACCTGGCGGTCCTGAAAGGATTAATGGAGAAGTGGGAACTCAAGAACATCAATACCATCTATGAGGAACTTTGCGTTTTTTTTTTAGATAAATATAGATTTTATGAAATTTTCTTGTAGTCTTGGATTTAATGGTACTTGAAGCTGTAACATGTTTGAGATCGGAGCAAGACATTTAGAACTTTCAACGTTAGCGGGAACCTCAAAAATCAGTACTGCACCGACGAAATTATCGTTTTGAACTGTTTTCAGAATGGAACTCTTGACTCAAATTCAAGGAAAAAAACGCTTTTTGCATTTCTGGGGAGCAAAATTTTTTCTTAAAATAACGGGAGAATGTCTAAGTCCCAAGCTAAAATCTGCATAATCGGCCAACGGAGTGTGCTCTCAAATCCGATCTTTGGTTTAGAGTTCAGTGTGGCTACACGTGTCCCATCCAAATTATTACCGCCACGCATTCGTTAAAATTCATAGTCCAGAACTGAAACTGCTTATGTGCTAAGCTAAAGTTTAGATTATTTTGTTCAAGAAAGAAAATCTTTGTAAATCTTTCATGATTTTTATATTCACTCGATGAAGTGCAGTTACGTCTTTTTTGCATATTCATAATCACATTCATCTTTTATGTCTCAAAATTACTTTTTTTATCATACCATACCCATTCCAAGAGATATTAGGTACTCCAAAATTCTTTATTCTATATTTGATACTTCACTGATCCGTCTCCACATTGTTTTTTTTGGTACTTTTGGTTATCCGGAGGCAAAAGAATATTCGACTTCATTAGCTGGACAAGAACTTTTCATGAGAGTGTCACTAATTCCGAAATCCTAAATCTCTGGCTAGCGCAGTATTTGGCCGTTTTTCATAACGACCCTTTTATAACGCGGTAAATTTCAAAAAAAAAAGTTTCACATCGCCCGCGCAATTCGACCATTACATCGCTGGAAGCACAAAAAGCACATGAACGTGTTGAGAAAATCTTGTAGTATCAGAGCCATATGTTCTATTTTAAGTTTTTTTCGAAGCGGCGAAGCAGCTTCTAACCAAGTAACGAAAATCACGCTTCACGCGTTATTCGTCTGGGCTAACCACGTCGGCTGCCATCAACGATGGCACCTTCACGGTTGAGAGAACCAAATCACTATGCAAATGAATATCCACGTGAAAATTTTTGGCAGGTTATAGAAGAGTTTGAATAAGTTTATTACAAGTCAATTCGACTCCTAAAAGCTCTGAAAGGAGCGAAACCGTCGAAATGTCAGGCAGAGTCGTACTGTACAAATTATGCTAACAGCCTCGTGCATGCTCATCAACAAAGTAGTCAACTATTTGGTTCACGATTTTTGAGAATGATAAGATAATGAAGTCTTTTTTTCAGCGTTTTGTTTCTGGTACTAACCTACTAATATCCGTTGGTTGTCAACATGACGGAGCGATATGTGTTTGGGACTGGCGAAGTGGCACCAAAGTGGGCACAGGAAAAGTCAATACCGTTGTGAGTTGTTCCTTTCGTTACTTACTTTTACGGTGATTCTATAATATTTGGCTATAATATATTTTTGAGGTACAACTATGTTATCCGGAGACATATGAAGAAACGACCCCTTTCGCTGAACAAAAACTTTTCATAAAAGTGTTACTAATCACTTGAAAGCTTGATTCTTTGGCTACTGAACAACGCGGCCGTTTTTGGGAAAGCTCTTTTAAAACCCTGTAGCAGGAAGAAAGCACTTGTGTTTCACACACGCGTATTTCTCACAGTACAGAATTCTTTGCTCAAATTAGAAGTAACCATTCGATAGCGTAATTTTCGACAATTCCAACGCTGTATTAATTTTTGGAAAGACCGTGTTACTGCAGTGTAGCAGTGAAATAAGATTGAGTTCGCATATGCGAGCATATGTTTTTTAGCTAAGCTCCGAGCTGGGGAGGAGGGCACGAGAAAGGGGAGGGACGCCCGTGGTTACAACACGCAATCGATTGCTTGCGCTGATGCGTTACACATGTGACGTGCAATTTTTGTTATCTGATCAGGAATCGTTTTTCTCTATAAAAAAAGATATAAGACATATGACGCTTTTCGGGCTTCCAGTAAAGTAAACGTAGAGGCAAGCTGGGGCATAGAACGTAATTTGACTTTGGATGCCACAGAATTGTAGAAAGGTTATCTCAGAAAGCGGCTATGTAGAGTAGTAGCACGAGATTTAAGCTTTAGAATGATTATTGACACTCTCACGATAATTTCTTGTTCAGTGGAAGGGATCGTTTCTTCATTTGCTTTTCAAAATCATACTTGGAGCATTTTTGATGGAAACTCGGTTTTCTTTTCCTTTTCTTCTATGGGTCGAATTGATCGCCTTGAAGAATTTTTTCCCTGGAATTTGAAATCTTTAGTTATGTATGATTCCCATGTTTCATATGTTCCTCGTTCAACAAGACTGCTTTTGTATAATTTTCTTCCATATTCTTGGAGCATTTAGGGAACCTTCGATTATTAACTTTTTTGAAAAATCTTTGTGCATTTCATTGGTCTGATAACAATTTATAACTAGTTTGTGAGGTCTTGATGAATTAGCGACCGTTTTTTGTGTTCTTAGGTAAATGCGATTGCCCTCTCTCCGGATAATACGATATGTGTTACAGTCGGCTCAAAACACGTAAAATATTGGCATCTTCCAGCTGGAGACTCTCAAGCGGCTGGTTTGCAGGTGCAGAAATTCTTTTGAATGAATGTGAGAGTGTGACTGAGTGTATAAGTAGGTCTAACTCGGAATGAACGTTTTTTCAAAAAAAAAACCACTCATCTTTTCAGTCGCGCTCTGCTATTCTGGCTGATCGCCGCAGTTCCGTATTTGTTGATGTCGTCTTCCTAGATAATAACAGGGTACTAACTGTAACAGAAGATGGCGCATTAGTGGAATTTCTAAACAAGAAGGTAATTTTTACTCAATGCAAGGATTTACTTCCATTCAGAGATTTAGACTGATTTAATAAAATTAGTTACATGCTTTCTTCAAAGCAGTTGTGCTAATGGAAAACAGTAAATATGTTTTTCGGACTTGTGTCGTACTAAGCATATGCATGGTTTCAGTATGTAAAAACTTACCGTTACGATGACCAGAGCATCCCGCTTTGTTTGTCAATCACAAAGGACGATGTAGTGGTCAGGTTTTAGATATGTCGTTGTCCTTTTCTTTTTCAATTTTCTCTGCTTGTAACGATTGCAATAATTTCTTATTACTCAATAAATCACAGCTTGGTTGTACAAATGGAGTGATTCGTCTTTACAATAAAGATGACCTTCAACTGCGTGGTCGGCTGCCTCATCCAGCATTTATCGGAATGGATCCAGCATCTGCTAGTAGCGTTGAGGCGCTCGAAATTCAACCGCAGCAAGCGTGGTAAGTGAATCTTGGTAGAACTGACTTTAGTGATCGTTTATAGATTAAATTCGTATAATTTCGTTTTCTCTTATTAAAAATAGAATATCTAAGCTTACTTGGGTTAACGATTTAAATAAAACCAGCATTCGTATAAAATATAGATAATTAGGTTAGTGCAGTAGTGTAGTAGTAGTGGTCTTGTTAATAATGTGGATGGTGCAACCATCCAGGCTGTGACTCTAGCCCACTTCAGGCCCACCAAGTTTCCTATCCCTGCCGATTGGGAATTTCACATGAGAACGCCGAGCATGACTTTCTGAGGGCTCTGGGGATTATAGACTCGACCAGTATTCAACGACATTCGTGACGAAGGCGAAGAAATCCTCAAAACTCGAAGCCTCATGCGGAAAATTTCGAAAAAGTTCGCAGATAGTGGTTGCAAAGGAACGACATCTATGCAGGATTGAGAGTGCACGATGTGGTATATTAAATGTTGTGTTATATAATAGAAGGCTGGATATTACTTGTAATCATATAGTGTATTGGAACGTGTAACAAACTGGTTGAAAGTGCCCTCAGGTGCTGACGGGATTGTTGGTTTTATCCTGCTTCAAGGCTCACCAAACTTCCCATCCATCCAGAGTCGACAAACTGCTGCCGAACGTTTTGGGACGATAGCAGCGGTGACATGATACATCGAAAGGGTACCACGTGCCATTCATTGTGTGTCATATATGCGTTCAGTCACTTCGTACAATGCTAGATGAAGACAAATGCATGGAGATCCTTCAGGGACTGATCAGCGACGGAGTTTTAATTTTTTTTCTTCTTTATAATATATCAAGGATATTGTTTGGATGAGTGCTCGAAGACAAACCGCTGCGCTGCGACACTACATATACCTACGAGGCAGAACACATGTGTAAACAAATTCCGCTCTCAAAATTCATATTAAAAGCACTTTTTGTACAAGTGCTCTTCTTTTCTTTCATATATATAAATAAATGTATATATATATATGCACACAAATACGTATAAATATATATATATATATATATACATGTACGTATATAAGTGTGTATATATACATATATATATATATATATATATATATATATATATATCAATAAGCATGCCAGTGCCTTCATGATTAAGTCGAATATTGAGCTGATCTATTCAATATTTACTATTCTCAGAATATCTGTCATTTTACTGGATATTCTTGATAAAATGATAGGTACCTTTCACTCGACTATTTTGAGTCTTCGCTCGAAATAGTATAATCTGACATGTTTTGAGCCTTTCATTAGGTCTGTTATGGCACTTATACAGTGCTAGATACGTGTTTCGGCATTGCAACCTCATCAGGAGTGCGGTGCTTTTCGTTTCAGTCATTTTAGTGTAGACAGTTCAGCGTCGATTTCTCTAGACAGGGATTATTCCCCGAGGAACTGTTTGAACCAAAAGGTTGTAACTGATTAGGTTACAAGGCCGGAATACGTATCTTCCACTATATAACCGCCATAACAGACCACAAAGGCTCAAAATATGTTATCAGATGTGAGATATTTTGAAATTAACGATTTGTTTGAAAAATTGTTTGATAAACATTACTCTGTAATAACATTTATAAGTCTTCTTATTATATCTAAAGTCATGTTATCTTAGTGATATCACGTTCGTACCACTAGCTGCTTGAACTCACTGAGGACTTTTTTCTTGAAATTTCGTAAAGCGCAGCAGTGTTGGAGATCACAACTTTATGATCGTAAAATTTTTGGTTGTAAAATCTTGCCAATCCTGTATTTTAGCTGTATTGGCAATGACATGTTCGGGGAAGCGGATTTGATCCCCATAGTGTAATTAAATTGCTGGCTAACGACAAATCTGATGCTCCGAATCATCGAAGATGTTTCCACTATTAAGCTATCCTGATGTTCGGGCGTTGCGTTGCACGTCGTCTGAGAGGGATTTATTCGTAGCAGCGTACTCGGATCGATCAATGTTCGTTTTCGAGCGTGGTGAAAAGTCCGATCCATGGCGGAAACTGTCTAGTTCCATGGCACATGTTGGGTCGGTTACAGTAGTCAAGGTGTGGTTTTTGACTCTAATGTAGTATCTTCTATTCATAAAAAAGACAGTGACTTAACTCAAGTTTTATCTAGAAAAAAAATTGGTTTGTAAAAAACAGTGAGATCATGTGCTATACACTAGAGACGGCGTGTACAGTATACCCTACACGCGTATTTAGATCCTTTTTCGTTGGTGAGAGCTTCTTCACTAGACTTTCAAAAGTCATGCGATTGAATGAGAGAAGGATCTCAACGCCGTATTTGCTTTCTGAAAAAAATCTTCTTAGTGCGCCTCAGTAGAGAGAAGACTACGTTCCGCAATTGAGTTGTATATGCACCAAAAACATGTAAAGGTATACAAAAAAACATGAAACATCAAGAAAACACGGAAAACTTAGATTTTTTTTCGTTGGGCGTAGAAAAGGAGCTTGATTAAATAGTGAAAATTAAATGCGAAACACTTTGCGCGCGCACCGATCAAGTGCCTTCCCATAGGGTAAGTATGATAAGAGATCGGCGTAACTTCGTTTTGAAATTCTAGAAAAACCATTTTGTCAAGTAGTGGAGTTATGAACGCAAATTCAATTGACCAGTTTTATTTTCTCGTGAAGATCTCGAGACTAGTTAATCACATAATGTTGCAGCGATGATAGTTCTCAAAAACGAAATGGTTATCACAAAACCTTTTTCTTTTCTATCATAGTGTAACTGCTAACCACTTGACCTACAATAACCAGTAATGTTTTATATTTGAAAAGTATAGCGTCAAGTATTGTACCCCAGATAATTGTAACAATTCTTTAGCGCTATCCATCAAACTTTACCTACCTTCCGAGCGGATCGTTTATCACGGCTGGTGCGGATGGTACGGTGCGAATATGGAATATGAGCAGGAAATGTGATCGGGTACATTATGATCTAATCAAGTCAAGTTTTTTCTCCAGACCGATAAACACCTCAAACCCAAAGTATGTGATGCCCACCAGAACGATGGAACTCACAGATTCTTCATATTTTGCAAGCTTTCACTATATAATTTACTTTTTCAGGAAAAAAGTACCCCCACCAAAATTGTATTCACATATTGGGTGACCTAACTTCAACATGACAACGAGTTTCGTGTGCAGCAATTTCCAATAGTAGCATTATCATAAATAGAGAGGGAATTTATCTAGACAGAGATGGCAATACTATTCTGAGATACAATTTTGAAGATTCTAATGTATGTTGTAGGCTTATTTCAGGTCTGTTCGATGCCAAGTTCGAATCTGCTGTCATCCACTCTCAAGAAAATAATTCATGTAGAGGAGGACTTTTCTGCGTTAGTTGAACCACGGGGAGGTATAATTTTTGAAGTGTTGAACTTATATTTTCGCAATCTTTAGTATAAACCTTCTTGCGGTCAAATATGAAAGAAGAACAAGCGAATTTCTTCTTCTCCTTTATAAGGTTTTAACTTGGTTTCGTTTTCTATTGGAAAGGAGGGCGTAGAAAAGAATGATCTTGGGGATGTGGTTGATAGATCTCTCACATGCTTATCAGCAGGTTTTTTAGCGTGAAAACTCAGTTAAATTTTTTTGAGTTTTGCTCGCTTTATTTCGTTTGGAACCTAATTTGGATGACGTGATACGATTATTGCGCAAGTACAAGTGTTGTCCTTGTCTGCTTCAGTTATACTTTTGAGTTCAGTGCCTTTTTTAACAGAACCATAATGCTATATGCTCAGATCTTGGACTCCGACCAAACGAACGCGTTGAACATACCACAGGAATTCGATGTATAGCGATTTCACCAGATGGAAAGCACCTTGTGGCTGGGACAAAAAGTGGAAAGCTTCAGTTAGTTTCTTCATAATTTTCCACATTGTTTTCTTCCTCCTTGTTGGTATATATGCAGGCAGCTGCTTTATATGTCGTAAAACATTAATTTGAACGTAAACTGTTGCGATCTTTGTCAGCTTATAGTATGATAATTGCGTATTTTTCTTTGTTGGGCGGACATGAAATTGATAACTACACGATTTATTCAGTATGAAGCAATAAGACATAAAATGGTGACGTTTTGGTCATTCTGCCTTCCTCAGCCCTTTGATGCTTTATGGTCCAACAATTATGACGTAGACCAGTCGCACTAAGTCCTACATGAACGAGCTATGTGCGTCTACCTTGAGGAGGGCGTTTGTGCCGCTACCCTACGCGGATATAGCTCGCCCATGTAAGACTCAGTGCGGCTGGTCTACATATTAGCTGGTGAGCCGTAAAACAACAAACGCCTCAAAAAAGGTAAAACTGCTCAGACGTCAGCCATTATCAGTGTACTGCATTGGAGTGGATAAATCGTCTTGTTAACAGCTTCCTGTCCGCTTTACAAAGAAAAATACGGTAATAATTACCCCAATACCGAGATTACTCAATATGCTAACGTGGAACTTATAAAGTTCATACGTGTAGTCATTTGAGCAACTAATATTTTTGTGTTAAGCATAATTGATCTTTCTGATCCTGCAATGAACCAGCTGGAAGTGGTTAGTGCGCACGAAAACGACGTGCAGTGCATAGAATACTCTAATAACGCTAGAGGTATGCTCTGTTTGCATTATTTCTTCATTCCTATTATTTCTATTTGAAAATGTTGAAAACTAAAAAAAGCTGTTCAAGTGCTTTGGTTCTTTTCCATTGGACGGCACGGAGGAACTTTACACAAGAGTGTTATAATCATTCGAAGCTCAAATTCCGAGGCAGTACTCCATGTGCTTGTTTCTTAGAAGGCCTTTTTTAATAGCGCTTTAGCATGCAAAATAAAATTATGTCGCGAACGCGCCGCACGCTATTAACAATATCACGCTCTAATTTTGTTAGGCAGAACTTTTTTTCTCCATCTTCTAGTGATCCGATAGCTTAACTCTCGACAAGATCATGAATATGTTTACTTTTTAGAAAGTCTTTTCATGACGCTGTAGCAGGAAGAAAAAATTTGTGTTTCACACGTGCGCGTTTCTCGCAGAAAAAAAACTGTTCTCTTGAATTATGAGGAACCACTCGATAGCGTAAGTTGCGACGATTACAACCATGTTTTTTTATGAAAATATCCTTTCAAGCAAGGAATATAAGACTAAGTTTCACATACACTGCGCATTTGCTTGTCGGATAGTGTGTATGATGGTTGTGCGCTGGCCGTGGCTCGATATAGACCCAGTCAATCGCAGTGGCTCAACTGACATATGGCATGCAATTTTGTTGTATAATTTGAGATTTTTTCCGTTTCGAAAGAAACTCCAGATAAAACGCATGACTCTATCACTACAAGATCCCCTCTATACGTTCATATGCTTTTCGTGCTTCCAGCAAAGTAATTGTAAAAACACTCGGCCGGTGTAAAGTATACATTTTTTGAATGGTGTGGCGCCATAAAAAGGTTTTTCTCGAAAAAAAAAAGCACAGTGACCAGTAGCTAGATATTTAGGCTTTCAAATGATTGCTAACAATCTTTTGGAAAGTTCTCGTCCACCGAAAGGGGTCGTTTTCTTCATTCCATGCCGTCTAATGCAGAAAAAAAAACTGAAGTTTTTTTTTCAGATGCTCCCAGTTTTTTTTTAGGTCTTCCTTACCTCTTCGCTTCTGGTGGCCGCGATCGCCTTGTGCATCTTTTTCGTCCTGGAAAGATGAATTATGAACACTGTAATGTTATAGACGATCACCAAAGCGCGCTGAATGCAGTTCGCTTTTTACAGGTACAAATATGGTGATTTTGGTCTGAAAAAAAAAACATCAAGACAGTTTTTGTGGAGTGATATTAATAATTTTTGACTAAACAATACGTAAACGTGAGGTGAATTTTTTTACTGTAAGCCAGATTCCTTCGTTTATTCCTCGACTTAACTCTTTCACACCAACCGTTAGTAGGAAGCGGCGAGGCGCCATCGCTCGCGTGGCAATTGACGCTGTAGACCTTGAAATAGAGCACGTAATTTTAACAGTGTTATGGTTTCGTAATGAATTCAGACGTTTTTATCAATAAAAGGAATTTTGTGATTAGCAAAAGATGGAATTCGTAGAGAAACTTCAATAAGGCTATTCATAGTTGAAACATGCCAAAACAGTCACAAAAGAATGACATGTTCATCAAAAGTGGTACTGGTAAAATCGAAGAAAACGATAGCCTTTTGTTTGGAAAACAGCTACCAATGTTTTGTTTGGAATTCATGCATAAATTTTCAGTAAGTACCCAGAACTTTCTTAACAACGTATGACAAGGACCAATCAATGCTCATTGCTTTTTTCAATTGTTCTCCATTCGAATGTAATCATAGCGCCTTCAATGTGAAGTAAAATGTATGTTAAATCAGTTCAACACTAAAATGGCAGCAGTTTTCATATAAGCAGTCGAAGACCTCCACTCTGTGCGACGAACAAAATGTAGTGCGTTCGGGGGAATCGAACCCCCGTCGAATGCTTGGAAGGCATCCATGCTAACCATTACACCACGAACGCTCGAAGCAGGACCCGCTTCATTGCAGTTTGTTGAGCGTTCCATTCGCTAGTGTGCGTATGAAGCAGTGGTTAAACATGCTCTGTGACATGTATGTGGTCGACCCACTCCAAAACTCATCTACCGTAAAGGCCACAAATACACTCGATTGCCACAAACGATGATGTATGAAGTTAAATTCATGGCGCATCCCTGAGTAAATGATCAACGATGGGAGTTTTTTTCTTTATATTTTATTTTACTAATTGGTCATTAGTGTTTAAATCGAGGAATTGTTTCGTGGAAAGGCTAAGTAGCACTTCTGAGTCATCAAAAGTTATTCTCACTTCTCGACCATGTAAACTGATCTCTAATTATACTTGGACGTTTCGAGTTTCGTCATTTAAAATAAACACCAGTCAAATCTAAATGTTTTTTCGTGAACGACAAGGTTCAAGATGTTGATCTAATACCCCGATCTCGTATATTTCTCGTCATTGGCGAGTTATCGCGGTCAGTTAATAATAGGAAAGAAACAATGTCGGTATTTTCTCATTTCCTGTGAAGAAGTTGAGAATCATTGAATTCACTTGCTGCAAGCTTTGAAAATTCAGTTTTTCCAACTTTAATCAGTAACTCTTTTCTTTCAGAGAAACGATGAACTCTATTTATTCACATGTGGTTCGGATAAGACAATCATTATTTGGCGGCTAGTCCTATTTAGTCATGTAAGTGTAACGGTAACAAATCCAGCTATTTATATCTGCTCAGTTTTCTCAATATAGCATTCATCATAGCGGGATATTGAGGACTAGGGAAGTTTCTTGATCTGGTCGACATCAGAAGTGGAGATGTGACATTGTGATGTTCTGGTTTGATTTCTAGGTTACCTCGGGTAGAGTCGAGATAGCCAAGCAGCTGGTTGAAGAATTGAAACACTTCATTCATAGTCTGCTATAATATGACTCAGTAGTATATGTGGCTTAGTCGACGTCCTTATTCATATATTTTTCTCACGTTGTCCATTTTGACACCACTTCTAGAAATCTTCTTGCAATTCCTTTACTCTTTTGCTTATACATTCAGTTGACTGCTATTTAATTGTATCCTGAAGCCAGTCTCTTTGCATTTTCAGAATGCTGTACAGTTCAATCGGGAAAATCAGATCTCATCCCAAATGGGAGTTAACGACTTATTAATACCGTTAAGCGGAAATATTCTCCTGGCGTCATGCCAGGATCGGCAGTTGCGTGCGTATAGCATTTCCGGTAAGCTGCTAACAACGGTGCGAGGCACTGGTGGTGAGGCTGACCTTCAGCAAGGTTCACTCGGGAAGGTAAGTCTTCCTTTTTTGAGTCGATCACTCCATTTATTCATGTTATTAGGGAGGAGCGACCGCGAGCGGTCAATGATGTACTTTATCAAGAAGCAATGTTCTGGTTTGACTAACTTCACAACATCCTCCTGAGTTCACTTGGGAACACCCTATCCTGGCTTTCATTATAATTTCAAGTGGAACTGCGGGTATTATACAACCCTTTATTATTAACCCTTTGCGAACGATGAGGGTCATTTTGACCCTCGATTTTTTGAAGTTTTTTCGCTGAAGAAAGCTTTTTGTCTAGATCTCAAGTTGTCATTCGAAAGCTCAATTCTCGAAGATACCAACACTTTGCTTGGTTTTCAAAAAAGCTTCTGTAGTACACTGTAGTAGCAAGAACAATATTATGTTCTACACTTGGTTTGCCTTATTTGCTCAGCTAACGTCTGTGGATTGCTTTTTGCTGGAATACACCAAACTCTTTCGATAGCTCAAATTCTGAAGAATACAAAGCTTAAACTTTTTCTCGAAAAGGTATTTATGGCGCGCTGTGAGAACGAAATTAATATCATGTTTCACATTCGGAGTTTTCTTTGAACAAAGGAGTTATATTTGCACAAAAAGTATACAGACTTGTAGAAAGAAATCATGTTCTATCAGACTGGTGCAAAGAATCTAAAGTTTTTTTTTCTGAAACAAGAAAAAAAATCTTCTCTGAAGATTGAAAATCGCGCGCCACTGGCGATATCGATTATACTGCCGTCCGCAAAGTGTTAACCAAGACCATTTCCTCAAGAAACACTCGGCGCAATACTCGAAATGTTCGTAGATCTTTAAGACGAAGAATGCGAGGAGGCGAATCGAATACTAGAAGTACTGGGACCCGCACAATAAAATGTAATAAATGGTCGCATAAAATAAATATGAAAAACTCATGGTACTTCGTTATAACACTTGAAAATTTTCTAGTTTGTTCTTACATCCCAACTTTACATATCCCTCAGTTCTCTCGTTTTGTCTATTGAATCGTAGTCGTCATGTGAAAACGTCTTGGAATTTGCATGTGGATTCGACTGTCACTAAAATTTTTGTCATCATGAGTTTAGATGAACGCTGACTCAAGTTTATTCTCAATAAAATCCTGCGATAGATCAAATAGAGCGCTTACGTCTGTGTTAACTTTTTCTGAGCAGTGCGAAGTTTAAAAATGCAGATTAGAAGTTTAGTTGGTAATATTTTCAAACCTCGTAACTGGTCTTCGTTTCAGTTTTGCCTTGATCCGTCAGGGACCTATGCGGCTAGTGTATGTTCGGATCGTCATGTTTATATGGTGGAAGTTCGTTCTGGGAAGTGCTTAGCAGCCGTGACAGGCATCGGAGAAGCGGCCACTGATGTTGAATTTTCCGAGGACTGTAGGTCGGCAGTGCACTATATTAGCATCGTGTTCAAAACGAAAACCTTCTGCGTCTTGTGCAGTAACTATTTCCCAGATCAATTTGCTTTAATGTATTTAGCAGCTCTTCATGATTTTCTATTTCCATGCTCCAGTGTACTGGGAAGTGAGGAGTTCTTCCGTAAACCTTTGCTTTTAGTAATTCTCCTCAACATTTAAGTGATTGTTGTTTTTTATCCTCCCTATGTACTGAAAATTCGTGCACTTGTGTTTTGAGAGGTATCATCTCACTTACAGCCACTCCTTATTTTAATAAACGTCAAAAAGATTGTTCTGACGCCTTGAAAAGTGATAGTTTTTTTTAGAAGACTCTATATATCAGCGAGCAACGGCTGCATTTTTGTGTGGCGGCTCTCTGACTCACTGGTGAATCGCATGCAAGCTGCAAAGGCTACACTCCAAACATTGGTGGCCAGGTGAGATTAATGAGTATTATATAGTAGCAGAACGGTGGCCTCGATGGTGTAGTGCTAGCAAGTGCCACCTATTTGATATGACACATGGGTTCAACTGCCGTCTGGTATCGGAAGTTTTGTATATAATTCAATATTCTTAAAGTGGAATATCGTCAATAAGGATGTCAGATAATATGCCGTAATCGGTCTGTGTTTGGAGGTCACTTTGTTCGTTCTGATGATTCAAAATTGCTTCGAAATTTTTGCATAATGACGCACCATTCCCGTTTTTCCAATGTTGTTATGCTTAAGCTACGTCCTATTACTTGAGGTTTTTCCTGAATTCCATCGTAAAACTAAGTGCTAAAACTTAGGTAGGGCAAAACTAGATGGACTGAAACTAAGTTTTTCTGAAAGAGCTCTGAGTGATTTATACAGTATAGAACGTCCGTAGTTTTTTTTTTCTATGACTGCTATTCTTCGCCTTCGAATCATTAATGCCATCTAACAAACTGTCCTTTCTTTTCTGAAAAGCTTGCGCGAGGTTGATATATTTTCTTCCAAAGCGATGGCTGACGATGCGACGGCCTCGCCTTCCTCAAAGCCTAAGCGTACATTTAACAATTTATGTATGAGAAACGTCATCAGTATGTTGTCGCATATTATAAAACTATGGTCACTTTTTCATATTACGTGAAAACACACCGGTGACCTTTGTCTAAAAGTAGTTAAACGTACGTATAGGCTGTGAGGAAGGTGAAATTGCCCAAGTCAGCCATCGTTTCCAAGAATGTGTGCAAACCTGGAGCAAGCTTTTCAGAGAAACGCATTTCTTGAAATAGTTTGAATCTTCTACTTTTTCACAAACCGATCAATCTGTGTAAAGTATACATTCTGAAGTGAAGTGTATACCTTTGAAGAACTTGTGGGTGTGCACAATATTTCAAGATTTTACAATCATTTGCTTGCAGGCCACATAGTAGTCCAAGTCGCTGTTCTTTGAATTATATGAATAAATGGATTCTAATTCTAAATCATTTTGCTTCTTCTGCAGTTTTATTAATCATTGAGCATTTAACGTTAAACCATCCATTCGTTCGTTTGCATACCAGATGACCCATGTGAATTGTTTTGATGAAACATAACAAGAACACATTTGTCGTTGAATTATATGCCCACCGTGAGATACTTGTAGGTAATTGGCCTTCTGTCTTCTTATAACAGGCATAAACTTGCTGAGGCGACAATCTTTGAGCAACCTCGCATATATTTCCCAATCATACGGCTGCAAACTATGGATGGATCGGTAGTGCGCCGATAAAATCAGCATAAATATGAGTATATCCATTCACGCGTACATGAATATGTCCACGTACATACATAAGTTATTAGTCGGTCCGGAACACCATGTACTGAGTTCACCCTCTGAATACACTTTTCTTGAAAAACTACGTGGTTATCTTTAGTGCTCTAATTTCCATATGGGTGGCCTACGGTAATTCTTGATTGAACTCTTGGAAATCTTTGGAATTTTCTTTTGTAGTCATACTCGTTACTGATACTTTTTAATGGACATGGTATCAAAAGCAAATCGTTAATGTTTTTTTACTTGTGAGAATGCTGCAGCAATTTTTCTTCCGCTTTCATAATAAGTCGAGGAAAAAAAGCATGCTCATGGTCATATCAACTCTGTCTTCTTATCGTACGCTCTGTTTTCTTTTTTATAGTCAATTATGAAGCTAAAAGCACAACATGCATGCCGTTTTTTATCACTATAAGAGCATTTTATTGACTCATTAACTATATCAAATATGCTTCGGACACCATTATTCCACCTGATTATCGAGTAATTCGGGCGAGTGGATTGTTCATCCCGGTCACACAATGCTTGAACTTCTTGATAGGCTCCGCTTACTCAAGCGACACGTATTACAAGAAAACTTCTCGTAGGAGTATCGTACTTCTAGGGTTCGAGCTGAAAGTGTTTGATTTTTTGCGTAGAATGACCATGCTGAAAGATTTGTTAAGTCGCAAATCAACGTTTGACACATACATACTCTATACTGTGAACGAAAAATGAACTATCATGATAAGAACTAATTTCTTCGTCTCTTTTAAAACTTTGGATTGTACTAAGCACGCATATCTATTATGATTCTGTGTCCACCTAGTCGTGTTCAAATTTCTGCTAAGTTGCTGTCACTGGACGCTTTTCCTGCGATTGGATTTTCTACAGCTAAGATATAGTAACGTTGCAGGTCCCATTTTTCCAGAGAGTTTACTGATATGGTGGAAAGTTTGTGATTTTGTATATCATTCTATGCGCCATTTCATAGCTGATTTGAGAGAGTTGGCGGAGGGTTTTGAATAGTGGTGAAAGCGTCATTCATTTATCAGTGCAAGTGAGAATGCTCTTTAGTGGTATACAGACGGCTGCTTTTGCTTATACCTTGTAGAGGAGCAGTCTGTCTTCGCAAATCGTAAACGATTTTATGGCCTCAGCATAATTTTCAGCTGATTAGTAACTCGACCATGTACTAATTATTTCATTTCATTTCGATCATTAACTCACTTCCTGAACCGTACTAAAACACCTTCCATTTGTTATTCTTTTAGAAATGATTACTACATGTGTTGCCACCTGACAGTGGTTTCTTATGCGGTTTCAATTTTAATTGATTTTATGAATAATGATGTCGAACTCATCAGACTGTGCGGCCTTGTTAGGAGTATCATCGTGACGCTGTACATCGTATTCGACACTCGTGAATATCCTCCATCCACGATGAGAGTGTAAGCCGCATAAAATGCACCGCTTTGTAGCCCTCTTTTCAGAGGATTAATTCACTTCCTAAACTTCTATTTCTATTCGCTTCTTCTTTTAACATCTCTAGCTGTTATTGATTTTTTCCTACAATAAGATGTGTGTAAAAGATCGTCAATGACCATATAGGTGCTTCATGATTTGGTAATATTTTATACAGAAAAGTAATGGCGGCTACTCTCTTCTCTCTTCTTCACTGGCTTATTGCACGTGACAAATTGTTAAATTCCAGCGACTTACCATGTACTGAAATTTTCATTTACCCGCACTTGTAGCAGTATTACGCTGTTCTACTGTAAATTTAAGGATGCCGAGTGATAAACAGAATCACTAACCTCAGGCGGGAGTTGAATCCACGTTACACCCATACTGGGAGACGTGTGCTACCACGTACTGTGGGGACGGTTGGTTGCTAATAGCTGCTATGCCTTCTATCAAAGAATAAATGATAGAAGTCGGGTGATATTGGTGGTGTCTTGATAGCACACGCCCCCGGTATAGGTGAATCTACATTTTATTTTATTTACTTTTACACTATTTAGTCAGTTTTTGACTTTTTCCAACGCAACTCTTGAAAGCTTTTATGAGACAAAATAGTCGGCAAGGATCTGCTGATAAAATATTGAAATTGTCATGTTGCTACATATTGATGTGAGAGACGAGCCGTGTAAAATAAGTAAAAAAGAGATTTACAGACCGGAGTCACCGGATAGCCTATTGGGGAGTGAAAGTGAGGTGGTCAGCGAGGAGTTACCAGTAGTAGGTTTTTTCATTCGAAGTTTTTCTAGGATTCAGTCATGACTACAATTATTATCACCTTGGTAATTATAAAAATTAGCATTAACCTAACTTCGGCCAAATAACCAACATTATTTTGCGCTGTCCTCACGTGACCCATGACATGCTGCACGTTCGCTATAGTTCACGTTGATACAGTAACGGTAGTCCTTTGAGAAGCCTTTTCAAAGCTCATCAAACTAAATAGTCCTACTTCAATTTCTAAGCTGAATAACAGAACGATGATCTCAAGAAGCGAGCTCATCGAATCTTTACTAATTGGTGATTGATTACTGATTAACAGTGGTTCCAATGTGACATTATGATTGGACGGTACGTCAAAGGTCGAGCTAGCGCGAGTTGCTATCCTTTCTTTTTCAAATAGAAATGACTGACTTCTTGGCAATTTCGCCATCTTCAGAGTTGAACGGGTGAACCTACTCCATCTAAGGAGTTAAATAGGTATGAGGAAGGCGATGAAGAGTTACCAGCCTTATGCCAACGGGGACAGTGACAAGGACAGCTCATAAGATATAATCAATTTGTGTTATGATTGACGCTCAAGTAGTTGTTAATGCTGTAAAACTCTTTCATTTCGATGAAATTGATTCTTTTAAGACATAATAACACAGCGACATTTCTTTTTATTCAAATCTCTGATCAACATTTTCACATTGGTAATTTTCACTTAGTCCCTTCCACATTTCGACACTTTTGTTAATTCAATTGTCAATATTCAAGAAACGAATTAATCATCAATTTAATAATCATCAATATCAATCATGTTCAGCCAGTTATGAACAAACACTGAATGCTATCCCTCCAGTAAGAATGAGGCTGGCGATCAGAAAGTCGGTGAGCTCACTTGGATCTGATTGCACTTTCTAAATCGTCTTCATCCGCAAATGCTGCTTTTGGGCTCGGAAGAGATGAGAGCCCGATCAAGTTTTTATCAGGGTTGATTGAAGGATGTGGTACCGTAGTCCAGCCCATTGCAAAGTGTGGCGAGTCGACTTTGCTATGTGAGGTGGTCGGTCAACGCTTGAGGTATCCATCAAGACATCACTTTGCAGAAGCCCATTCCATTTAGATGACGATCCCTGTACGACAACTGTATCCAAATGTCTGCTCAAGATGCTAGAATATTCTCCAACATACCGCATCCTTTTAGCAATGATCTGATTTGAAATAGGAAAATTTAATTGAAGCAAGAGTGCAAAAAAGTATGGGACAACCCAATATTTGTTTTACTATGATCTTATTCAACTCTTATTCTTTTATTTCTTTTATTGTTTTGCTTCATTCTTTTTGAAGTTAAATTTCGCATAAGAGTATGTTCAGTTGACGTATATTGTGCAATGACTTAGTTCTATATGCGGATAATGCAAGAATTTTGTTTTGAGTCAAATAACGTTCTCATTTGCGAAGTTTTTTAAGGATAATTCGGAGTCAAGTTCGCCACAGTTCGGAAGCCATGAATCTTTGGATAATTGGTGTATGAACGAAACTGTAACTATACGGGAAGGCAACGATTCCAAAAACGAGAGGTGCGTAAGAAAATCAGTAAACAGACTTCTAAAATAAAATCAAGTTTTACCCTTACTTTTGTCTTTCTTTAGAACTTCATTCGAAAAGTAGTACACCTGTAACAGAATCCTTCGACATTTTTCCTAACAAGTTCAACATTGCTTACTTCTTTAGTTTTTACGCATTATATTTCGTGATGCAAAACTCTTTGCTCCTATTTTATGGTGCTTTTAGAAGTAGTAGCTTGCAAACAGTGTTTTGAGACACGTTTTCTTGAGATGTGGATGGACTCGAGCGTATATGAAAAAATAAAAAGACAAAACGAAAAGAAAACAAAGTCAGAAATATAGAATTTATGTGGTATCTGTGATTGTCCTTTCTGGACAGCACCATCGGCGAGTGAGAGTTGACTGCGTAAATACGCCATGCATTACTCAATTGTATCATGCTGGTTACGTTTACAGTGTGTCATACGGGTCTCAGAACTTGTGAATGCGTGGCCATCACTCTTCCGTCAACAAGGGCAACGCGCAATGACATCTGACGAGTGCACTCGGCTCTCACTAACCCGTTATCAGATGTAGCTGCACAAAGGCTATTGCACATTGAAGACACGAGCCAAGGCGTCTTTGTGTCTATCTGCCAGCCACTGCTTTGATCCTCCAAAAGAAAGTTTTTTGAAGGGCCCGTGAAATCGGCAGCTGTGTAGATTGACTGGATGCCTTACTTTAGCAGTTCGCTCCTGACCTATAAGTACACCAGAACGCTTTTATCCGTGATCAAAACTAGAAGCTACGAAGCTTTTTCTGACCCCTTTTTTCCTCTATTTAGAATAGTGCACTGTTCTTGAAGGTTGAGCCATGATCAATGAATAAACATTATAGTATACGGACTAAAATGAAGTCCAGTTTAAAAAAGTAGAAGAAAAACGCGAGAGCTGAGCTTATAATCTACTTGGTAAATATTTCGTTGAAACTAGACTTTGTACATTCAAATCATCCTACAGACTTGAGAACTAATGCTCAGCACTGTTTTATACTCATTGGATCAAATATTCGAATATAACTCCCCAGCAGACAGCATCCAGTTTCATGACAATCATCACAGTTATCGTGCATTTTGCGTTTTATACAGTGGAAGCCTTACGAAATGGCAAGTGCCCTTAACATTACTCCCCGTTTGTTATATCTTCTCTAAACGAGATGCGACTATAACTGTATGACCTTGCACGTTTCTTCAGAAAATCGCGCTGACAAACAATTATATTGACGTGGAATATGTAGGTGATGAGGTCATTACTATACTGCGATGCCTTGTACATCCTGTGCGTATTTATGTCTAATGATCACTGATTATATGTACTAGGAAAAAATCTTGTCAATGATGTTCTCTTCGTAAGTCATATTGAAACCTTAAATTTCCAATCTTGTTGCTGTTTATTATTTGAGGGCTATTGAGTTCTATAGTGTGGTAAAAAATGATGCAGTACAATTCTCGAAATTGCCTTTGGAAATTTTTGCTGTCATAAGGAATCTTGTGTTGATTTCATAGTGTAAGTTTTTCCCCTGTAGCGCTTTTCTGAAAATCTATCTCCTTTCAGTGTGAATCCAATTCACCTCTATTTTTCAAATTTTTTTTTCGAAGGATATTGCGAGCGAAATACGTATTTTACCAACTTCTATTGCATTCTTGTCTAGGCTTACGTTCTTCCACTTTTTATTCATCTGTTGAAGAGAGCGTTGAATTTCTTGCACTTAGGAAATTTTCCTCTTCCTTTATTACGTTGCTCATTCAAATCACAGTGAGAGATTGTGTAGTCTGTGAGCATCGATGTAAGAGAAATATCTAAGGCAACCAGGAAGAATTCAACAGGAACTTCGTTGGTATTTACATCTTATGTTGACTTCCGTACTTCCTTGTTTGATAACGATTGAGCATAGAGGTATTTAAGCTTATGCATTGGTAGGTTTTATAGTGCATTGGTGCACTACATGATACGTTTCTAATAGAAAATTAACTAACATTTTTGTCGTGTCTGAATTTGTACGAAGAATAACCGGGACAAATACTTGCTCAAATTGTTGCTCTATGACATTATGTGGCGTATATCCTTCTTAACTATCTCCAATTCTACGTTTTGACACTCAATTTAGGATGATATCAGGCAGCTTCAAATGTTGCTCGCAAATAATAAAAAAAGGTCGTGTGTTTAACGCACGCTGAGGACTTAGTACTCCGAAATGTCATTTGAATATCAGGCCTGGAAACGTCTTCCAGAAGCTCAATTTCCAAACAGCTCATGAGGTTTAACATATAATCCATGACTCTGAAGGCAAAGGACATGTGCACCTATCTGCAATAAATGCGGAAACTTGTACCGATAATTGAGGCTACTTTTCTAGACGCAATCTGAGCGATATAGAAAAACCCTACAATTAACAATCGTCCCTCGTTTTGAAGACATTGAAAAGGTGAAAAGGCTTGATGAATGCGCCTTGATTTCATGGTTGAATGGCTACAAGGACATCGAAACCTCTATCAAAAAGCTTGTTATTTTCTTTTTTTTTGAACAGCAGGAAGAACCATTTTTTTTTGCTTCAGAGCAATATGGAAGACGTATTCTCTACGACGAGCAACAGCGTCAGTTATGACCGGGCAGAGTTGAAGCTGCTATGCTTTTTCAAACATTGATGTGCATCAGAAGAATGCCATGCTGACTATTTGCTTTTTTTTTGTAGGCTTGCGAAAAAGAAACATTTTCAGGTTTGGTCATTCGATCACGGCGGCAAAGTAATGTCACGAAGTTGATGAGACCCCATAAAAATTGCAGCGTATAATTTCAGTGCCACCAAATAGGAAAGGTCATATCATCCTACACAACGATCGACTGCACGTCCATAATTAACCTTGAAGAAAATTTTACGAGTTCTGCCCTACACAAAGCATTTCTTGGGCGTTCATTTGGCGTATACATGAAAATTACTAGCCACGGAAACAAGAACAAGGTTGAGTTTGAGACAGCTCACGTCTTAGATTTACTCAAAATTACCGCTCAGCTCAGTTGTTTTCCTCTCATCCTATACCTCTCTCTCTCTTTACTAATACATAGAAAATGACTGAACGTGGTTTACGTTGGCGTAATAAAATAATTTTTCAGCGTTTTTATTCGACTTATATAGGTATAATGAGTTTTATCAATTTTAATAACTCCTGCAAGAATCCTTGCTAAGATGAAAAAAGTCCTCATACTTTACGACGAGAATATTCTGATTGTCTGGAGCCGATAAGACTTTCTTAACGTTTTGCATCAAGGATCGTAAGACGAAAAACAACATCGAACATGTGAGATTGCGTGCAGTGAGACATCATGGCCTCTTTTGATGTGTCATTCATGTTTGAACCCTGCCGCACTTCGTTGGTTGCGTCCTTTGAGGGTTTCATTATATCTTCAAATGTTAAGGAATCTTATTTACAATTGTTTTTGAATTCCAAAGAATGTTTTCAGAAAAGTACAAACTCTTGACTCGATTGGGCAGAGTATTTCTACATCTCGGTGAAATCACAACCCCTCCGTTTTCCTTCTAACTGAAAATTTATCTTCTGCTCTCGAAAAACCAGCTTGAAAGCGAATGTGAAGAAATTGGATATACTCCTGGTGAATTAAGAGCGAATCTCAAATGTTTTCTTATTGATTGGTTTCAATTACCCATTTAGTTTCCAGTCATATATGAAAATTATGGAATCATTAAATGCTTCGTAACTACCAACGCAATGGCACAAAACGCGATTGGTGTTTTATATACATTTTTCTTCGCCAGTGTAAACATTATGAAGCGTGAACGTTAATGGGACTTTTTCAAACAGATAATCTATAACAGTTTAAGAGTCAATCTTAATCACCATTCGTAACCCCCGTTTCAATGATGCGCTGCTCACTTAGGTACCTACCATAAGAATGCTGTGTAAAGGTTAGAAAAACCGTAAGAATTTCATTCTCAAACATGTGAGTATTATGATTTACGTGGTATTCAATTGCTTTCTTCCAATTTGAAGAAATTCTCACTCTACGACAAAGGTGGAAACTTACAAAGATTTCTGCTTTACAATGGTCTGCTCAGTATGGTCTTGTTCAGTAGGTCTACCGTGTTTGCAGTTTTCTTCACACTTCCATGTGGAACAATTTTAGCGGTCAACGTGCTGATTACTGAATGAATGTGTGAATCATTTGTGTATAGTCACCTATTCACATAATTCGTACTACAGTCAAAAGCTTACCTAGCAAAAGCTCCACCTAGCATTCCAAAATTCTACATTCAAAGCTTCGGAGACGAACACTTGGCGTCATCTCTGTAGAATGAATGTTGCACTATTCATCAGTCAGATAAATGGTTTTGTATGCAAATCATTTATTTTTATACTCTTCACTATTATTATTTTTTACGTGTTGGCGAAAACTCTCCTTGCCTCTATGTTTTTAACTATTATTCATGGAAGTGATTATGTTAATTAATTCGTTTTTCAATATTAAGCATGCTTTGCTGGTTTTCTCCACTGTTCCACAAAAGGGGGTTCTCTGTAGTGTATTTTCTTGATATGTAGAATTTACTAGATCTTGTCCTATTCTATTCCGATCAACAAGGTTCAGCATAAGCTGGGATGCCTGTTCAGAGTAGAAGGCGCAGACTTCAGGTTGAATTTTGCAATGAAGTTCACTCTGCATTGAGATAGGCGATCATAGTGTTGAAGAGCAAAGTTATATTCTGCTCCATGTATTGAATTCAAATCATATAATCATGAATCTATCAGTAGCGTCTCTGCAATCCGTACTCAAGAACTGAACACACTCGAGCGAAGCTCCCTAATTTTGGTTGTCCCGCCCTTGCAGTGTCGCTGCACTAACCAACTCTACATTGTAATTGCGCGACAATTTAAACCCTTGATTTATTCTTACATCTCTTTTACTTTATTCAATTTAGGAATGTAACCAATGTAATTTCGAGTAATCGTTTGAAAAAAGGCAGTTGAAGCTGCGCATGGCGCGATTGGTAGGCGACGCGTTATTCTTGATATTTAGTTGGAATTTTTCCTCCATTTTTGGAAAGTCTCCAACTTTTCTAACATCATTTTGACGGTCCATGTTTTCTGCGCACCGTTCCTTGTTTCGGTCTTTATGTAAATCTTATGTAAGAGTAAAAGCATTCGTTTACTACGCTACAATACTGCTTTTGACAACCAGTCAATTGTAATTAGTTGTGTTGTACAAAGAATACCGTTATAAAATATCTTAGTCTTCATATTCTTTTTGTACAGCATCCAGCTATTATCATAGTGAAAAGTAGGAATCAAACGAATAGTTTGTGAAATATGATACTGCACATTGACATGTGATGTTGCGATTTCAAGTCCTCGATAACTCTCAACAATTTTTTCGATATTAGGAGGCATGGGACTTTTTGATTTAAAGTGCCTTTATAAAGACCTTCTTGGTGATATCCTATTTCTTGTGACAATGCAGTTTCTCAGAATGTAAACTTTACTGCAATGATTAACTTGCGAGCCTGAAATGAATTAAATGAATACAAGCCACGGGTTATATATTCCTAAGGCAAAACATCTTTTCGTTGTTACGGCTCACTAAGAAGGCCTTTCTAAAAAGCAAGCTTAGCGTTGGAATCTACATTACTCAAGCTATCGAGTGATTACTAAAAGTAAAGTGGTAAACCAAGCACAATCGAGACCTAGTTTATAGTGCAGGACGGAGGTGAAAAGTAATTTTCTCTACGCTGCTACACTCGCGCTATGAGAGCTTCCCAAAAAATCAAGCACAGTGATGGAATCGTCGTTTTTTTCGATCTATCGAATGAATAACAGAACTATAGTGAGAAGCTTGTTCAGAATATGGGCAATTAAGTTATTCGAATGAATATACGCCGTTCTCCAACGTTCGAGAGCTGAACTGATTATACATACTTGTCAGTCAGCAATGTGATCGTAATTATTTTCTCTTCCTCTTTTCCTCTATAAATATAAATATAATATATATATATATATATATATATTATGCAAATTTGTACAGATACGTATTTCATATATTTACCTCAAATCCACTTATGGACTATTGTTTAGGGACGTTTTCTTGACTTTACATATTTCTTACACATTCAGAAATGATATGAAGCGTTTTGCTTTGCGTGCATCCTCAATACTTGTCCTCTCATGGTATATCCACCTCAGTACTTTTTCAGTTTGACGAGTTCTGCTTCTGTCGTAGGTAGAGATGGTCTCATTCACGTATGGGTACACTGTTGGGCTAGCTCTATGTTCTTTTCTCATCAAAGACATATTGAATGATGGCTGTGAGAAGTTCAGCTCTATATCCAAAATTTTTTGTACATGTCGTTATCAACGCAATTCCATCATAATCAATTCCAGTAAACCATTTCATTGCAAAAGAAATTTCAAGGAAAGCTGTAAATTATTCTGTTGTGGTAGTAATAAGTCATGATTAAAATACGATTTTCAAATGGATAGCAAACTCGTATTGAGTTTCCTAATTCGCTCCTCTTTTCCTACAATGTGGCTGATCGTAGATAAGGGTCACAAAGGCCGAAAAATGGGGTTAGATCTTAACTAACTGCGATTATAAATCTGTTAGTGAGAAAAATCGGTGAAAAGTGGGTGAAGTGAATACGATAACATTCTGATGCTTTCGAGTCTATAATATCTTTGAAGCTAATTGTTATTGAAGTCTCATGCACTCTTATCGCACTGAGAAGCAGTTTCTGTCGTAAATTGTTCAATCACGGATAAATGTATTACCACACCTAAAAAGCGTTTTTCTTTTCTTAACTGTCGTGCTAACCCGTGCACTTCTTCGTTCCATTTCGTTAGCCTTTCATTCCTCTTCAGAAGAAGTATTAAGTCACAGAAGCCTTTCAGTGTTTCGATATCCGTTTCATTAGCATGCATGATGTTGTGATTGTTTGAAGTAGCTTGTGGTTGATGGTCGTCTGCTAGTGAGAGACTTGCCGATGTAGTTATTTCAACAGTTGTGTAAGGATACAAACATCCAGTTTGCAAATAATAAAGCTTTCGCACCGTTCACGAGTTTCGAATGGTAGTGCTGATCATTTAAGAAGACTGGAGTTGATACTGGATACTAAAACAGTTTTGTAAACAATCCCTTCTGTTATCAACTCTATGTCGGCGTGGAAATTGCACTTCACCAGCCTTTATTGAATAGTGTACAAAGTTGAACGTTAATTTGCTAACATCTCAATGACTTCTTAGTTTCTCTTACTTCTTCTATATCCCCTACTGTTGGTAAATTCCATACCAGGGGATGATGTGAACTTGTCTTTTAAATCGATTTCTCTGCTATCTTCCAAATTAAAACCAATTTCTTAGCTTCTAAATTTATGGGTTTTTGTTCTGCAGGCTGACATTGTGAGCTTTTGATTCACAGCTCTAGTGTACCGAAACACATCGCGCGTAACCTGGTACCTCATTATTTGCATTATGGTTTCGGGTTTGGCAGGTCAGTGGACCATTTGTCTCTCACTCTATTGTAAACCCTCTCTTGTGGTTTCCCTTTCCTGAGTTTTTTTGTTAAGTTGTTGATTAACACATATGAGGTATCCGCGTGAATATCCGTGCGTATTAATATATATATATATATATTATAGATATATATATATATATAATGCGACGTCTACATGTCTATATTCACATGTACATGTATATATATATATATATATATATATATCGCATCTGTATAGATATTATAAAGTACCATTTCCATTGAAAATGTGTTTAAATACGAAACATTTATTTATACGGTATTGAACCGTGATATTTTTATTGTGAAAGTTTCACTCGACTTATCAAACTAATCTTACACACTGCATGGAGACGCTGTGGTTATGCAAAGTTGATTTGAGCGCATCCTTAGTAGTTGAATTGAAGGTATTTTTTCAGATCAAAAGAAGCGAAAGAATAGCTCTTTGAACTTTGGCGGTACATCAATGAGTCTCGTTTTCGTTCGAATGTGATCAGTCACATCGAGTCTTTCTCAAAATCCTGCAGGGCTTGCCCATCACTCAGTATCATGCTTATCCTTTTCAAAATTGCTGAAGTGTAAAGTACATGAACTACAGACAACACGTAGTTCAAATCATAGTTGCCGGTGTTGTTAAGATTTCTAACTTTGTGAACAACCCGATCTTGCTGGTTCTCTGTTGGTTAAAAACCTTGTATCTTAACAGGAAAGTCAAGGAACCGAGCATTCTGAACCGAGCACTAAACGATTCTTCATTGTTGAGATGAGTGTTGGACTTTAGAAAGGCAGTTCGGTAGGATGACATATCCATCTTCCTAATATGTTATGGGTGCCGCACATGACAAATGAAGGAATTCAAGTAGTAGAACTGAATGATTTTTTTGCATTGTCCTTTGAAAACTACAAGTCCTTCCGCTTGAGCGTTGGAATGTCATAATTTTGATCTTTAAATTGGAGAAAATTTGACGATCAATGTGATTGCGCTTTGTGATTGTTACGGCTTCGTCAGTTACTATTGCTTTTTTCTTTCAAAGGTTTCCTCTTATAAAAGGCTAGTATTCTAAATATTGTCACAACTATTTATTCTTGAAGTCTGCGGCTTTTCTCTTTCCTCCAACTGAGATGTCATGCTTATGTTAGGCCGCCATTTTTTGTGTTGCGGTACTTTTATTGAGGTACACTATCCTGGAAAGCGCTTTCGTTCACTGTTGAGAAGAGGATTTGCGTAACTCTGAATAACTATGGACTGTCTCGGTCATCAAGATAAGCTCGAACAGTTATTCACAAAAGCAATCGGGTCATGCATTGTTGAAATTATCGCTTTATATTGTAATATAATGAAAAAATCAAAGTCACCACAAAACCGTGAGCCTTTGAACTGCATACTTTTGCGCCAAGCTAATAAAATTGCTGTAGAAGTTCTGTTATGTTAAGTTTTAACGTTTAAATTGCGATGGCAACTTTGAAAAAAGTCGAATCTCCTCTGTTGAGCTGCTTCAAGCTCGTATAGAACGTTCCAACATTGTCTTCGTCACATGGGGACGGAGCAAAAAGTTCTGGGAAATCTTTCATAGATTTACTTTTTGACATCTTTGTGCCGTTCTATATTGACCGTTTTGTATATATTTATTTCATTGATTTCAACTACAAAACTTACTGAACAGTATGAGTTGCGTGTGTTGATTTGCCATTATTGGAAAAAGGTTTAACGATTCTTGGATTAGGCGATCAAATTATTGACAGTAAAGGTGCTGCTACGGCGACAAAATCGACTGGGATAGATGGTTTGCGCGATTTAAACAAGGCAATTTTGATCTCGCGAATATGCCTTGTCTGGTCGATCATGTGCTTTCTATAAAAGTGACCTGCATGCCGCTTAGAATACTCAACCTACATCGTGCACTCGTGATCTGGCTGAAGAGCTTGTGTTTCACAGATCGCTGTCAACAAGTTGCATAAGAAGACCTTGTCTACAAGAGGATGAATAAGAGTACTGACAGAAGGTCGTGGTCAGAGGTTGTCTATACTTTGAGGAATAGTTAATGTTGTTTTTGCTACTAATTTACGCATAGAAACGAAACTTTCAAAAATTTCCCCGAACTTTTTGCTCAACCTTTCAGATCGAGCTGGGTTTGTGGACGGCGAAAGTTGTCCGCGCCAATGTTAGTCCACGTCTCTTTGACCGTAAAATGAATCGGGCTCTTAGTCGCTTACAAGAGTTAATGTTCATGTAGAAACTCATGATAATAAGAATGCCAACGCTACCGACTCTTCAAATGTCGCACGTTCTCGAGACAGAGTTTCTCTTCGTTATCGAAGGTGACGTTTTTCGTCTCGATCACTTTCTCCCATGGAGCATATCTATATAGGCACCTCCAAATGATTTTCATTTACTTATGAATTTCATCCTTTCTGGCTTTTAGCCGGATTTACTTATGCAGTACATGTGCGTGTTTACTAATATAAAAAAGAGAATAAGTCTACTCTCATACAGTTCTGTACCAAGTCATAAATTGAGTTTATCCACTGGCTCTAGTTTTACCTCACTGAAGTGCTAAGTGGCTTTCGGTTCACGTTCAGCCACATATCCGTCTTAAAGCACCGCTACTGTACGACTACAGGTTTGCCAGTGACGAGTTTGTCGAAATTTCATTTGCAGTATTTCTGCCTAAAACATGATTCATGCATTTTGAGTTTTTATTTCATACAGAATGTCTCCTTTGAACAGTTGTGTTTCAATTACGGGAAATATCTGCTTGTCTATATCACCGCACTTCACATACTGCGCTTATCTCAGCACTTTATTTCGTTCCCTGTCATTCTTCATCGACGGAACTGCGGAGTAGAATCAATTGAGACTTCCTGGTACCTTAGGATAACTGCGTGGTTCATTCCTAGGTCCTCATGACATGAGAAGTCTTCGGTCTTATGGATTTGGACGAGATTCTGTAAGACAACTGCACTACCAAATTAATATCATTAAGGAGTACAATTTCTTGAATCCTATTTCAGATTGCCTGGTTTTCTTATGGTTCAAAGTTTTACATCTCCAAACATTTGTATCTCGTTTCAGATTGGCGTTTACTGAGACAAAGTTCCCATGCATACTAGTTGCGCGCTTTTGTTCCATCTTTTGTTTGTGCCATTCAAAATTGTTTGCGCCCACTATTGAGGTCGTCGACCATAAATGCAAAGATTATTACAGCTGGACGCTCCCTTCGGTTGCGATACGGTTTCTTCCTTTTGTAGGGTAGACGAAGGCCCCAACTTCTCATCAAATGTATCACCGTAAACAGAGCAATCTAGCGTTTAAGTTCCACATATCTCAGCAATGGTCGTGAATCTTTCGTAAATACGTCGTATTTATCTTCAAAATTCATTTCGCAAAACGCATTTCTCATATATGACTGGCTAATGACAGCACTGCTTGCGTTAGAAACCTTTTTGCATCCGTGACCCAGGTGAGTCTTTGGCATGCGAATCTGACTATTCAGGATTTTCTGGTCTCCTTCAAATCTCTTTGAATGCTTGTGTTTCTCACGTTTTGTTCGTAGTGAGATTCCCACAAAGTATCAGCATTAAATTCCCGACCACAGAGTAATGATGAGTTTGATTGGTCGAGGGGTGGCAGAACAAAACTTGGCTCGTATTGAGTTGGAATTCTATCACTGTCCTATAATCACCAAATCTTTCGTGTGCATTTTTTATGCATCTCTCTGTGATGTTGAAAATGTTCTATTAACTTGTAGTGTATACTGGTTTTTCTGCTTCAAGTCAGACACTACTCAGCGAGATTTGAGATTAGCAGTAAAAGATCAGTGTACAGTAATTTGGTCCCTCAAATCGTTGCTGCAGAGTAGTAAAACTCCCTCATGTGGTTGTCGTTCAGCGAGAATACTTAAAATTTGACTTTGCGAAGTCGAAACTGCTTACATCCAAATTTGTCACGTTTGTTTGGTCATGACATTTTCCTTTCTCCCATATGTGTAATCAAGTACTGTAACTAATTCAATGTTGTCATTCCCGAAATTTGCCGCATTTTATAGCTAGGATGAAATTTAGATGATTTTCATGTAGGCTTCCCCCCTTACCGTTCCTGAACTGTGTTCCCTCTTGTTCAGGCTCTAGACATGAACATAGTGCTTCACGTCACGGTTCAATCACAAATATCTATGCACAAGTGCTAGAGCGTTAGGCACATTACGTTGTAGAAGCATTCATAACTACTGAACTTGCTGTGACTATCTTACTTTTTTACATGTGTCATACCGAGTAGTGTGGTATCCACAAGACCGGCTATCTATTGACTCACAGCACTGATCAGAAAATTCACTATTTTCTTAGCAGATACGAGATTGTCATCAAACCTTTTTCACTACAATGCTGGCTCACGTCACGTCGGTTTCCCTTTCTTCAAAGCTGAAAAGAAGTTGACATGCAATTCACTCCAAACGTTTCATAACCTCAGTAGAAACAAACTTCGTGTATACATTTAATCGCATAGGAACCAGAATCATCTAGACCTCATCATTTTGTCTCTATTCGTCTAGTTGTTATCGGAAGCCACACGCGCAGAGTCTTAATAGAGCAAAGAGTGTGCCTAACTCAGATCAGCAGACCGATCTGATATACAGGGTGCATAGAAAGTTGTGATTATTTTGTATTTAGTTGATTTTGGCATTGATATAATACTTTTTTCACATATGCTGATGATTTTATTGAATTCTTTGTTCAATTTTGGTTTAGAATCAGTTTCATTTATTTATCTAGTTTTCATTGTATTTAAGTTATAGGTCGCAAAAATGAACGTGTCGCAGTAGTTGAGTTGCACAAGACAGGAATGAAACGCCAACATTGTTAAATTGGCTGGTTTCGAACCAGTAAGTGTCTAGGTAGCGGTGAAACGTATCGAAGAAATGAAGGGATTGAGGACCATGCTCGAAAAGGTCGTCTAACCACCTCGTCTACTCCGAAGAATATTCAGAAGATCCAATGGCCAAGTTCAACGAAATTTTCGAAAAGCTTGGAATCAGCGAGTAGAGCTTCCGAAACTTTTTTTCACTCTCTGAACAAAAATATGAAAGAAAAACGGTTTTCAACGGCTCGCCCAATGATTCATTTGGTCGCTGCTTCTCGTTAGTCGAAGGTGCTTTTCGCGGAATGAGAAGATATTACAGTGTAACCACCCCACAACTGCCAAATCCGGCGTCAGCCATTCAAGAAGAGTCAGTAAAAGTTCGCAATATAAAAGAACTATAGGCAGCAGTAATTTCCTGTCTTCTGTCAAGCTCTGGGCCAGCATTTGCGCCACTGGAAAGACGCCGTTGGTTTTCAGTAACAGAAACGTCAAAATCAACGATACCAGCTATCATCAGCGAGTTTAACGGAGCGTAGTGGAGCTTTGGAGTTTTCAACACTTTGGCGCTAACAGATTTGAGCTTTAGGAGGTCTGGCTCTGTGCAATAATTCCGCTCAGCAATTGCCATTTATCAAGAGCTGTTTTCAGGCTTTTGGGGCAAGAATCTTCGTCCGCCAAAGTCGTTGAACTTCAGCCCAGTAGATTACACCGTGGTCCATAGTGTAGGAAAAACTTTCAGCTTCTCGTTACGCTTCCGTGGACTCGCTTGAAACGACTTTGACACACGCATGGGACGAAATTACGGTGGAAACATGTGCGGGCATCGTTTAAAATTTTAGTAAGCGACTTCGTTTATAAATAGAGCCTAACCAGGCCTATAACTTTTTATTTTCATTCAATAAATTATTTTATTTTGTTATCTTGTTACTATATTTGGAATCATTTCAATATTTGAATTCATATTTTCGTTTTATGAAAGAAAGTGTGTTTTTTTACAGTTTCTCATGAGTTCAATTTCTATACTCGGAGTGTTGGTTTGTCAATTCAATGAATTTGTCCATGTCCTTTGTGTTGAGCAGATGACAAAGCAGTCATCGTTTTTCCTATAGTAAAGTAGTGGCCGGAACCGAGTGCAGGAGCTTTAACTTTTAGATCTGAGCGCTATGACAAGGCTTGGCGCCAGTCGCTGTCCCATTGCCAGTCCGCCCATTTGTGCGAAGTTTTCCGGGCATTTTAAACATGTAACCTTAGACACTCCTTCAACAAAGCCATACATAAATTTAGGCTGAATTGTTACCTACTTTACTTTTTTGTTCCATTAATCTCCTCACTAACAGCACTGCATATTGTAGGTAATAATTTAGTGCTTTGCTGCGCCACAGTCGCCCCTGACGATGGTCTACTTTGAGCATGGCGGCTGCTGCGAGTATCACACCGTGATCTGAAAGTTATCCGGAGCTGTGAATACAGCTCCTCTATTTCTTTTAACGAACACGTCCGCCCAACGTGTAGGTGGTCGTCCTCGAGGACGCGTAAATTGTCGTGGAATTCACTCTGCAGTTCTCGTCCATCTGTCGTCTGTTCTTCTCAAAATATCACCGGTTCATGTTTTTTATAGATGTGTAAATCTCTGGGTGACGAAGATGGGATAGGCCTCAATGATCTGAGCACGCAAGCTGGCCAGATGTTGTGTGCGTCGACTAAATTTCAGAAGACATCGTTCAAGCGCACTGTGAGTTGCTCGTAGCAGTCTTGACGTGGTCGAAGTATCAGCTCACGTGCCAGCTGCATAGCAGGGCGCGTGAGGACCGTTGATTCGAAAAGGTGAGCACGGCAGTTTTGGGTCCCTTATCTGGTCGGACTTCTTTGAGAGGTCCGAATGCGGCCCATGCTGCTCTCCTCCTTCTATCTAGTCCCTCCTTCGTGTCGCTTCCCATGGTCAATGATCGCCCAAGGTACACATACGAGGTGGTTTCTGCAATCAAGGAATCTCCATCTCGACTTGATCACCATTGCACCATGACTTCTTCATGAACTGAGCCTTCATTTTATTAATACGTAGTCCGATCTTCTTTCCGGCTTTATTTAATTCCTTCAACTTTGTCTCTGCTTCATTAGTACTTTTCGAAAAGAACACGTGGTCGTCCGCAAAACGAAGATGTTGCAAGAATTCTTCATGCGAACAAATGCCCTTCTCGTCCCAATCAAGCGACTTCATCACCCACTGGAGCGCTGCGGTGAACAACTTTGGCGATATCATATCGCTCCGTCGAACCCCTTTATTAAAGGGTGTGGCTAGAGGTTGATGAAAAACTTACCTATACTTGCTCTGAAATGGTGTTGTCTTGATAATAGATTGGCCTTGCAAAGAGGATCTTGGGGCGATGATACGCTTGCACAAAGGACGGCTAGTGATTAGCGAAGTTCAGCTGAAGAGACTGTCTGGAAGGGTCAGTTCACTCGGGCCGTTCACAACGAAGCTCCATCAATGTTGCTCGTCGCTTCAATAGCATCTTCCCATGCGCGCCATTCATGCACGAGTAACAAGCGATTTGTTCCCATGCCGGCTCCATTCTAAGGTAAGTATAGGCAAGTTGTACAACAAAATGTTCACTAGGAAATGCGCAATAGAATGATATGAAAATCATGCAAGTTTGAGTATTTCTGACTAGAAAATTTGGTGTTTATCGCATTAGTGCCAAAACTTCTGGAACGACCTAATAATTGAGGAAGATCGAAATCACCACTTCTACCAGTATGACCGCTGAAGAATCATATAACGCTGCTGAAGCCGTACGTCTAGACGATTCCCACCGTTTAACGAATTTAGCTATAATTACCAATGACGATATAGCTTGCGTTTCCACTGCTTTTTATACCATATATCGATTACAAATCGTTCCTCAATAACCATCTTGTTTGGTAGCGAATTTTAATCATTTTGATCATCGGTCAATTTAGAAAGGTTTATTTGAAGTAGAACTAATAAAGGACCATCTTTTCTGAAAGTAATTTTAGTTAATTTTTGCAGTAACTTCTTTTTTTATCTCAATCACTGCGCGTTCTTTGAAAAATTGCATTGCTTCGTATATAATTCATCCAACTGCTCGGATTTATGTGTAGAATTAGTGCTTTATATTTTAATCGTGTGAGGAGTGTTCAAAATATTTACAATGTTTGTATTGCTGCTTGTTGTTCACTGTTGTGTAATTGTTTACTGTTTATTATAATCACGAGAACTTTTTTTATAATTCTATTAAGCACTTGTTACTGTACAGCTCAGCAAGCGCAGTCAAAAGAATAAAAGCCGATGAAGTCCATTTTGGAGACTGTCTTAGCTCTAAAAATTTAAATGGCTTCCTGAACATTTGGGGAATTTTCGCCAATATTGAAAAAAGTAATACATCTCCATTTGCATATCATCATCGTCAAGATTATTGACAAGATCGTACATGGATGTCATATATATGATTGAATATAAATGCTGCTTTGATATGAAAGTGATGTGTTTTCGAATCCTGCTAGAATTGTCAATGATCCTTCCGATTTCACTTTAGGTAAAAAGGGTAGATTTATCATTTCTAGAAAACAATCCATTTCGATGATATCCGTCATTTCCTCCATCTGGTGAAAAGTTCCGTTTTCGTTTCGACAAAGCACTGATTCAAAATTTCTCTGTTGTAGGAGAGTTTCTCTATGATAATGAGTTCTATTCATTTGCCATATTACAGAGATGGTTCCCTCATCGTTCGACCGGCACAGGTGACTCGTCGCAGTACGAGCAATCTTTTCGATTCTTCTGAACTCGTAAGTGAGTATTGGTGAATATAGTTTTACTGCTCTATCACTCTTTTTCCTCCATTTAATTATTTCTACTGTTCGATTCTCCTAAAGCTGTGTCTTTATTGTATTTTTTGTGCACATAAATCTCCATCATACCTTACCGTGCAAATCGTGAATTTTTACTCACGTCTTTGTATGATGTCGAAGCGGAAGTATTTACAGAAGTATCGGAGCACGACGAATCGAAGTCCGATTTTATCTCAAAGCGCGAAAATCTTCCGGTATACAGTCCCAGTAAGTCAATGATTAATCTGCGGGATATGTCGCCATCTGCACTTCGAGCACATGAAGTGTTGACTGATCAGCTTGAGCGTCCAACCAGAAAGACTCGAAGTCGTTGGGGTGATCCTCAACCCAATTGGAAACTGCAAGGTGGGTGTTGATACTTCATTCGTCATATCTTTTAGAGGTGTTCTGCACTAAGGAATTATCTTTATTAACCGACGGATTTAGAATATTCCGTTCAGAAATTATGGGTTTAATCATGGCAACACTAGAAGAAAAAGAAAACTAATCTTGTCAAGACCGTGTTGTAGATTTCCCTTTTTTGCGCTAACTACTTTATGATAGAATTTTTCGTTCATTTTTGTACTGCTGATATTCAATCTTGTTTTTATGTAATGTTATCCCTGATGGACAAGACGATGAGTACAACTTGATTTCTATTGGCCTATGTGAATAGCATTTAACTCACAACAGTGCCTTTTGAATAAAACCGGCATATATCAATTCATAATGATTCACATTGCTCGCATCATATATTATTAGGCTGGAGGTACTTCAAATTTTTTCTTGTGTATTCCCTTATACTCTTAGAGAAAAAACAAATTTTATCTGATCTTTCGTAACTCCATAAATCACTTCAACGTTCAGAATGTGAAAATAACTTAATTCAGTACCAGTTGCACCTTTGTAGCTTTACAGAGGCTCTTACGTGTGATACAGTGATCAGTTCTTATTACTAGCACATGAAATATACTAATTTCAATGTTTCCTCAATTTTCTCACGTCGATGCATTTGTCCGAATAATTCCTCGACTTTGCCGCAGTCTATAAGGATTTTGCGACCTCCGATATATCGAATTTTTGAAGGGAAACTCTTAATTTACGAAAATCAAAGCTTGTGAGCTAAACTGTTATATGTTTGAATGTTCTCAGAGGTTACTTACTGAACGCCGTCGTATGTTCGCTCTAAATCGTCATTAGGTTTATTCCAGGTGCATTGATGTTAAAATTATAATCAGCGATTCTGAAACTCCACCATGATACTTTACGTTTCTTATGTGATTTAATCTATCTTACTATGCAGCATACACGAGCTTTTGCGTATCTTCGAATTAATGTCACACAAAACCACATGTGTGCATGTGTTGAAAGGGTCATCATAGCAACGGACGCATATTATTGAGTCCTCTGTGTTCGTTCGCTCGTCACCTGGGCATTAGAAGGCTTTTAAAAGCGAGCGCCAACACCTATAATCTAAGCATTAATTCACTAATGGGATTGTACAAAAAAAGTAAGTTTTGTTTTAGTGTGAAAAGATAACATATCTTTATTGTTGCTTTTCCTGTCAAATTACAATAAAAACTATGAGGTGGGGCTTATTCTATGTATAGTGAGATTTTGTATGAATACTATGTGATAATTTATGAATATGTGTTTTCTTGAGAAATGGCTAAACTTTGAAAAGCATACGACTCTTTGTCATAATTGAATATGAGTAAATAATGGGAGAATGGTCAGTGATGTTGAAATATTTTAATTATTCCGATCTGGACAATATCTTCAGTTTTTCCTCAAAATATCAAAATTTTCAGGAAAAGTTTCAAATTCACAGAAGAATCTTTTCGTTATGATGAAGAAATTGGCATTGTAATTAACCATCTGGTGGCCTTCACGTAACGTTGGGTTTTTTTCGCTGCAGATTTCGCGTATTTCAGAATGGGAGCAGACGTCTGGCGCCAGGATACTCCATCCGTCCACTGTGTCATTAGAAAATCCCCATTTTGGTAAGTCGCATTTTCTTCTCACTATTTTCTATAGGAGCTTACATGCATTCTATTGCTAAAATACGGGGAAGGCTTAGAAATTTAAAAAGACGATTGTGATTTTGAGAAAACGATCATTGTTATTATATTGATAAGCTGTGCTGAGCTTCATGAATGTGTTCATTTCATAATTCACTGCTGTTTGTTCAATAACGACAATGTAATCGCTCCACTCAGGGGGCAATCCGCAAATGTCACCAGCATACGTCACTGTCAGTGCACAGTCGGCGCGAGCACCACAATCATTACCATCGAGTACTGTGAAGCAGCCGCTTGCGACTCCATCATCAAGTGCTTCGCGATCGTCGCGTTTGACGCCATCGATTCCACCATCACAAGCAGTGATGTCCGAAATGGCTACAATGGCCCGGAAACAGCAACAGGCTTTCCATAACGATCCCCTCGATCGAGCCAATCTTGGTGTGCGGGGCACTGATCAGGATATACAGGTATATACAAATCTTGCTTAATCATTCGGCAACTATATATATATAATCTAAAAGATTATTGAAATTTTACCGCTGTGGTTGCAGTGTTATGGTGTTGTAACTATATCCCCAATGATACTAATTGATATACAAAACCTTGAACCTTGAGCGGGAGTTGAACCCGCGTTTCATCTGTCCAAGGACACATGGGAACCGCTACACTACCGGATCTCCTGTTTGTTATCACTCTCTTTGAGATTTAATGCCCATATCTGCTTATCAGACCAAATTCGATGGCGTTACTTGCTGACAGCTCCGATATCTTGCATCGCAAAAAGAGTGATAGCAGAACAGGGACAAAATTTTCGGTAGTGCAGTGCTTAGCACGCGTTCCCGAAAAGAGTGAGACGCGGTTCCAATTTCCTCTCGAGGTTCAAGCTTTTGCATATCATTTAGCATTATTGGATATTTAACAAATTTTGTATTAGAATTCTAGAAATTGGCAACAAAATTTCGCATATCGTGTTAACAACAAGTGCTTCGTGTAGGGAACATCCCTTGTAATCTAACATACATCTGAAAGAAAATTTTTTATTTTCTAGTAGTCTTCCGTTATTCTGAATGAGAAGTTTTGTTAACATTTGTTCAGGCGCCGTTCAATATTGACTGATTTTTGTTGTGAGTAGCGTTTGTTAGCCCGAAACTGTGGAAACAAGCAGATTCTGAAAAGGGTTATATGCGAACGAAATAAGCATTTATACAAATTAGTGATGATAAGTATTGGAAGATTTGAAGAAATGAATTTATACTGAATTTAAGCCTCAAACGGTCTGGTCACCGAATAAGATGACACCAAAACGCACAACGTCGAATATGCAAAGCATAACACCAACAGGAGCAGCTGCTAGTGCTATCACCAGACGACGTAGGCATAATTTTCCTGTCTTAATTTCAATGTTTACCGTTTTTCTGACAATATGATGTGTATAATTATGGCTCTATAAAGCTTCCACTTTGAATGTTCGTCCAAAGCGCCCTCATTGCTACACCCTACCACTTGGCTTCTAACTTTCACTGCGCACTGGAGGTAGCTTAAAAAACTTGTTTCTTTTGCTTCAAGCTGGAATAGGATCAATTGGTGTCATTATGTCTAATTCGTGGCTCAGATTTTCCGTAGCGGTATTCATAAGGGACACTTCGTCCCTTTTCACTTTTGTGTTTAGTGATTATAATAAGTGTTATCTCGGTAAACCTCGCCGTTTATTGTCTGATACCGGCACTAACTTGCAAGCAATTGTTCCATCATTCGTGTTCTTGATGATTTACATCTTAATCTTTTTATTTGTTCTTGCATATTTTTACATTTAGAATTATGTTACGGTTCATCCATTTTCTTTCGTTACTGAATAGCCTAACATTGGGAAAAGCTTGTCTGTCCCAGTGTACTTCTTATTTAGAGGAGTTTGAGCTAGTTTTTGTTAGCGTGATGTCGAATAGCAGTAATAGGATGCTCCTATGTTGACACTATGTGCAGGTACGATTGCTATCCTTGAGGACTGAGTTTGCCGACTTACAACTGGCTTTGGATCTCTTAGCTTCTTATAAATATGTCTGCCCTTCTTGACGTGAGCAGCTTCCCGAGAACAGTCCTACTTTTTGGTCATCGTATTCTGTCATGCAGAAACATCTTAGCTTCGTCCTGCTATGAACCAGTGCGTAGAGTGAGGTCGATGATCTTCATTTCACCCCTTCCATAACATCGTGATAATTATGTCGCGTTATCGAGTGTTGTTGTTAGTGCAAACCCGTCTACACACCTTTATCCTCGTATGAATTTGGATAGCGATGTCAACAGTTCGCAAAGAGAAAGTCTGTACTTTCATAGTGTCATTTTGCTTTTTCTGTACCATTAAGGGCTAATTGACTATAGGAGGTGCGTAAGATCTGTCAAGTTTTTTTTTTCAAAAATTTAGTATATGGTTATTTGATTTTCAATTTTGTCATATTCCATATCAGAGAATTTACAATTGTGCTGGAACAACCTTGCACCATTATTCTAGAGGTAAATCAAGGTTTTCAAAGATTTCAGAGCTGTTGAAGTGGAATTCATCAGTGATTATTAGCTAATCTCGTAAGTTCGACACTAGAGCAGTAATCACCAATTTTATTAACCAGAGGCTTTTAGTTGAAGTGTTAACAATCATTTTGCAGCCCAATTCTCAACAACTTTCACTCCAAAATTGACTTTCGTGAAGACTCACAAAGAGCGCTATCAGAGCGAAAAAAAACGACGTTTTACACTCTACGTAAATAACTCGTTGCTTTAACTTCACAGCGAACTTAGGTTCTTTTACGATAGACGATACGAGATGATGAAACGATCCATCTCACTGAACAGGAACTTTTTACAAGAGGGTTAGTGATCATTCAAAAGCTTAAATACCTGGCTACTGCGGCTACATGGCATTTTCTCTAAAAACTCTTTATAACGCCGTGAAGTTCGAAATAAAATTATGTTTCACATCGGTAGTACAATTCTATCATTATCGCTGGAACTACAAAAAACATATCGTCGTTTAGAAGAATTCTCGTAGTATCAGAATCGTACGCTTGACCTGTAGTTTCTTTCAAAGCAGATGAAAAATTTCAAATCGAATGTTAAAAATTGCACTTCACATGAGACGCGCCAACATATTTCGATCGATTGATGGCGAGCCGCTGCATCGAATTTATGGCGAGCACTCAACCCGGCCACAGATTAGTCGATAAACAAGAGCTCTGAAGATGTGTATCTCAATCATATTTTCCGTGTTACACTGCAGTGAAACGGTCTTCTTAGAAAGCAAGCACAGCGATGGAATCGTGGAAGCTTACGCTATCGAATGATTACTAATAGTCTAGAGAACGAGTTCTGTCCTGTAAGAAATATGCGCAAGTGAAATACAGATTTTTTCTTTTATTGAAGCGTTACTGAGGCTTTTTCAGAAAACGTCCACGTACGGCAATAGTCAGAGATTTAAGCTTTAAAAAGATTACTTACACCTATGTAAGCTTTTGCCCAGCGAAGGGGATCGTTGCTTCATTCTTTGCCGTCTAACGGGAAATTACCCGAGCTTATTTGGCAAAATGAACAAAAGAAATTTCGTACTCATAGAACGGTAGAACAAAGTCTCGTTTACAATATAAATATAGAGGCCTGAAAGTTTCTGTAGCGGAGAAAAATTTTTAAATGAATAACGAAAATTGCGTGCCTTTTGAATGACGCTGCTTACAGCGATACTAACCTCTCGAAAGGGCGCGCCATTCAAGAGACACGCGAATTTCGTTATTCATTTAGAGATCTTCCTCCGTTTTGGAGAAACTCTTAGGTTTTTTGCATTGATATTGCAAACGGGACTTTGTTCTGTCGTTCTAAAAGTGCGAAGTGTTTTTTGTTTCGCTTTGCCAAATAAGCTTTTTTTTTCAGAGATACGAGCTATTTACGTCGAGTATAAAGCAAGGTTTCCTTTCCGCTGTGGCATCGCTTTGTGTAAACCTTTACAAAAATCTATTTTAGAGTCAGAGTTGTTGAGATTTGAGCTATCGAATGATCATAAACAGTGCAGCTAAAAGCCTCTGATAATAGATTTGGTGATATATTGATCTAGTGCCAAAAGTTGTGAGAAGATTTGATATCATCCACACAAAGCTTATTTTTTATCTTAAGACGCGAAACGATTGATCTGATCATGCAGCTGGCAATGTTATGTCGAAAAATTGGTTGTAAAGTGAAAAAAGGTGATAAATAAAATGCTGGGACATCGAGCAACGCCAATTTTTGATTAAATTTTCATTTACAAGATTTTTTTTTCCATTTAGTCACTTTATAACTTGGCACATTATCTGAATATTTATTTCCAATCACAATATGCGGCACACTTTTACGTTTCATTCACTACAACTTAATTGTTTTTAACTGCATCTAACCTGTGCTTTTAACTCATAATTTTTCAATCTGTGCAAGAACCTATTTAACACCTCAAAATGTAATGTTTGCTGCTACTGAATACCTAACCATAATACTCACTAATGAGTAATCAGGTTTTGCCTCTATTCAGAATCAGACAAATTTCACGTTCGATTCACTACACGGAGAGAGAATGTTGAAATCAGGACGAACAGGCGACACTGCTTATCATTGCCTCGAAGACAATATGCTGCTAGAGGTGCTTGAAGTGCTTAAATCCTGTTCAAATGCATTCCGTAACTGTTTTGCTCTTGATTACAATACAGTGTTCCGGATGACATATTTGTGTTGTTCGTATATCTAGTGTGAAAAAAACTACGTTTGCTTGCGTTCCCTTGTCAGGCTTGCTATCTCCGTGCTAATTCTTTCCTTCGCTGAGTGAGATAGTTTCTGTTGCTCTGATTATTTACCAACGTTCCAAAAAATTATTTAGTATTTAAAAAGAATCCGAATTTACCCTTTTTCGACTAGGAAGGAGTTTTTTTTTGCTTCCTTTCAGTTGATGCTGACATAGCGCTTTCCTATTTTATACGCTTGCATTATAGAGTGCCTATGAGTTCATTTTCGTTGTTAAGTTTCATCATTACCCTATTGTGGCAACAACGTCATTGCGTTCTCGATTTCTTGAGATTTAGGCGTGATCGGATACCATCGTTCTTCAAAGTTTCTCTAATAATACAACTGAATGGGGTCCAAAGGTCGCGGCAGAGAATAGACTATTTATAGGAGTTAGCACTTCATCTCCATGAGATTTATAGAAATTACTTAAAGTTATTACAGAAGGATAATGAAATACATCAGTGGGCTATGCCCTAGTTCAAACTTAGTATTTTACCTTTGCGCTCTGCAGCGTAAACAGTAGTTGTATGTCAATAACCTTTTCACTTTATCACTTTATCGGATCAGTTACACAGTTTTTTTTAAGTACGGATACCAGTACTTCAAGCATTCAGTTCGTTTTTCTTCTTCTTCATGAATGCCTTAGAGTATTGGTCAAGCACGTCTTCTTGTAATTTTGTGGACAGCCAGGCTAAGGCGATCCATAGGACATTTATAACCTACTCTGTAGAAAATCGACGAAATCTCGTGTATTCTTGCCCGGCAATTTTCAATATTTTCTGGCTATATTCTACTTGGTTCTCATTGAGTACGGCAGACCCACGGCGCTAGCCCACCCTGTCACCCGCGCAGAGGCTTGGCGCGTGCAGTTCGCAGTGACGAGTGCTTCAAGCTGCCGTCCATTGGGTAGAGACGGTCACTGCTTCGATACCTCCACCACGGCGCTCTACACTGGGTTCTTTGGTCTTGTTTTTGAGATCGATTAGTATTGCATCTTCTGCACATATACGTAATTGTAGCAAAAAAACACGCTCAGTTGTCTGACATTTCACTACTTTTTGATACGGAACAGGTTGTTGAATGAATGGTTTGGATGAATCTGTTGTGTTACGGTATCACGATATAACATACGGTGTAATATGGTGTGTTAGTGATAAGTTGCACATCAAACCGAAAACAACAAGCTTCTGTGCAGCGTCGTTTATGGCGATTGAACCAGCATTCCTCTTCCTTATGGCCGGCAGCAAGAAGGATTTGCCACTTGGGCTGCTTACCGCTGAGCCGCCTCGCGCGCGATAGGGTGGGGTTAGCGTTGGGGATCTATCGTATCCAGTGCGTTAAAGAACAATGTTTTGCACAGAATGTGCATGGGGAGTTAATAGGTGACATTACCCGTCAACCAAATTTTAGTAAATACATGGACCATCGCTAGGTTCATTATAGATTTTAATAAAATTTCTCAGAATCTTATTTCGTTTACATCTTTCTATGCTTTTTTGTGGGTTTTGATTGAATTTGTCATTTGGTTGGCTGTTTAGCCTCATATTTCAAGCTGCACAATTTTTTAAAAGTGGTTTTCGCAAAGAATACATTTTTGTACTTCTGGAAATATCGCTGGTTGGTTATAGTATTGATAGCTCAGGTTTAGAGGATGGCATTAACGAATCTGCGTTGCATCTACGCAGTCGAAGTCAAAGTCCAAATCAACTGTTGCTCCAACAACAAAACGCCTTTCGTGCATCTCCCAGTTTCACTAGTCGCGACTTGGCAGAGCTTAATCGTCGAAGGGTAGGTCGACATCTATTACAATTTTTTGTATGTCTAAGCTTTCAATGATAAACTGTGCTTAATATCTACTAGTAAATATCTTTTTAGAAAAAAAAATTAAGTTTCATATTCTGGGCAACTGTCAAAAAAAAAAATGCGAAAATTTGGATTTCATGGATATCTTGTGACTGTCGCACATTTTTTTCACCTTTCTTCAATGTTCCGAAATATATGTAGTACAGGTGGAAAGAAGTGGTGCAGAAATGTACGTTAGAAAGTTTTTGAAAATTTTGTGAAGTCTGGAATATTTTCATACTTTTTGAACAACTGGTTCAATTGATTAAGTAAGTAGTTCCATGTTCAAAGGTTTCTTCTTAACACCCATTCACCAACCTGGTTGATTTTGTGCGTATTCGCATGAAGTCGTCTCTATAGAAAAACGCTAAAAAGTAAACACCATAAAGAGAACAGCCCCTTTCTGGGTAAAACGCTGATCAATTCGGCTTGAGGTCAGATGTTTTGTAAATCGCTCAGCATCCTCAAATGTACAGTTGTGCATCACCATAGTGTTATACAAATGGTAAAATAAGAAATTCTTGCAGACAAAACTAAATGACGACTTTATCCTGCAGGACTCTGATATGTCATACACGCCAGTCTCGACCCGACTAACTCCAGCAAGCTCGCGTTCGAATCTGCGTGGCGCAGGAACTGACAGTGGTGATCTTAGGCAGAGTACTGAAAAGTTAAATCGTATAGCTGCGTTGAGGAGCAAGTACGTTGATTTGTGGTTTTCTATTCTAGATTTTTCTTTTTTCTTCTCGAAGGATTTACGGCACTATATTGGTGGTTGAACACGTTCAAGTGAAAGTAAAGTAGTTGAAAAACATGTAAAAGACGGTTCATATGCGACTCTGCTCATCATTGAATAAATCGAGAAAGTGTTATCAAATTTCTACTTCTCTTCGCTCAACGCCAGAGTCGGCGACTGCGTATCTTAAACTGCGAAGAGAATGCGCTTTCCTATCGTATCTTTTATTTTTTACTACTTATGGTGGAACGTTCTCTCGTGAAGCTCGTTTTGACCTTTATTAGGAGCTAACTCTACTCACAGAGGGCGTGTGGGAATCTTTTTCGTATAATTACATTCGCATGTGTTTTATTTACATATGTAAGTCAAAGCGTCGAATTAGAGGAAGAAGAAAGCCCATCTTCTAAGTTTATCATCGACGTATGACAACATCGTAATTTTGATAGTTAATCGTTACGGCAGGTCGGAAGTCACCATTTGGGCAGGATCAATGGAAAAACCCATAAAATGTTTTATGCGATCTTGTCGATGCCATTTCCATTGTCATCGTTGACAAAATTACGATGGCTAGGAAACTTAGGGAATTGAAATGTGAAAAAGTTTTAATTCATGAAAAAGTTTTGGCTTGTGAGTAAGAAAACCTCTATGTATTTTCTAAAAAGAAAAAAAAAACCCCAACGCGGCATGCATGAACAATTTCGTTACATTGAAAGACGTCATCAGACCAGTAAATGTGCCAACCTGAGCAAGAAGACAGAAAGCTTTTAGGTTTCAGGAAAGTGATAATCCTGCAAGAAGGCGAAAAGCACGGTTGTTTAGAAAAGTGATAGTCTTGTTATTGTAGAATAAAAAAGACTTATAGGCAAAGATCTTTGGAGCTTATAGTTCAATATGTAGATAGTTCAAATTTCGCTGTAAGGCACGGGTAGCGCATTTAGGTGATGTCGTTTCAAGAAAATGGTCTGCCCACGTTATATATTTCTTTTATTTATGCGGCCTGTCATCAAAACTTCTTTTATTGTGCGGATCTCAGTACTTCTAGCATTCTTTTCGTTCTACGTCTTCTTCTTGATGACGTAGAATGCTAGTCGAGCATGTGTCCTTGCAATCTCGAAGATAGCCTAGCTGTGGAGTTCCAGGACGTTCTTGTTGACTGCCGGATAGAGTTGAGTTGGAGCTCGGCTCCACAAGCGCCGCGGCGAACATAACCACTCGGCTAGGCCCCATGCTCACGTTATGGATCCAACAAATCTTGCCATATCTGTGGTGTGGCGCCATTGGTACCACATTTGTCTGCGATCAGCTAAATTCAGTTCTTAAACTACAAGTGATGACTCCTACATGTGATGAAGATCTCAGAACACTGCAGCACGGCTGTGCTAGGATTCGACGGGGAATAATCACCTTGACCAGAACTCATTGGGACTCACTAAGATTACAGGAAATCCTCAAGCAGCAACCGAACCCCACATGAAAATCCAAACACAAAGAAGATATTAGATAAATCTAGAGGAAATTCGCAATCAATATAATGAATAGATCTAGAAAAAACAGATAGAAATCCTCAAACAGCAACTGAACCCACACAAATCCGAACGCAATAAAGGTGTTAGTTAGGTACAATCAAGATATTATGTTATGGATATTCGAATACGAATAGAGTGCAAGCGCTGTGATCTGTAAAATGTGTTGTTGAGGCATGGACAAAAAGTTTCATCGTAAGCTCCGATATGAAGTAGTTCTTCACGAGCTATGCAATGAAATCAATACATGTTGGATGTCGCGTAATATGTTGATTGTGTCAATTACGATATTTGTTCTTATATTTCAAGAAAATCGAACATTCTCTTTCCATTAACCGACTTTTCTTTGATTTTGAACATACTAAATCATGTCCTCTTCTTTAATCTAGCTAATTTTCCGAAGTTGTTGGAAAAAATCAAAATTGGAAGCCCAGTGATAACGACATCGTAAACATGTTTCTTTTGAATCTCTTTCTACTCCTTCTACCGACTATTAGCTGGACGAAAGCGATACTTCCACGATATCGTTACTGCATATCTATTCGCACTTCTTTTTTTGTTGATTTTCTGCTTGTTTCTATACTTGTTTTTTTTTTTTTGAGAACAACTCTTAAGCGGTCTTGATGATTATCTTATCATCCTCATGGAGGTAGCTGCTACCAAAATCGTCTCTTTGAAATATGAAAGTTATAGACAGCACTTATTTCCAGTGGAGTAATCAACACTAGCACTTAAACATAGAAGCAGGCACGTTGGAGATTGTCGTTTCTGTGAATAAGGAACCGCATTATATTGGTTGAGAATAATCAAGGTAAATAAACGTGAATAGCGTGCTGAATAGGAGTCCTGCTCATTGAAGTAAAGCTCTCACTAATACAGTTAATGTTGGACAAGATTATCACAAACGACAGCTGCATGAAACTATTGAACAACCCACTTGTAGTCAAGTGCATTATCAAAAATACGCGCCAATTATTTTTTGAGCTTCTTTTCCCTTCGTGACTGAAATTATATTTTCTTCACGCGATCCGTCCTTCCGTCTACTGTGTGAGTACCAACACTTCTTGCATTTGATTAGTTTTCACGCTTCCGTTGTCCACAAACTCTACGACTTCTGTCGCAAGCGTTCAGCTGCTACGTGAGTGCTGTCGTCTCTTCCTTGTGAATGTCGTTGAATGCTAATCGAGTCGACATTCCTTGGAGTCCTGAGATAGCCGAGCAAGAGCTTTCTGATTTTGATTACAGGAACTGAGCCACTCCCAAATAAGTCAGGAACTTATCCCCCAGCCTCGCATCGAGAGGTTTGTTTCAAGAGTTTCGAACAACTTGGTCAAGTGAACACCGTACATCTGATGAGCAACATCACTACTACTGCGCTACACATCCGATTAACAACTTACGTAGTGTCATTTAACATGATGTTCAATTGCCGTACAGTTCAGTTTATACTCAAAAGTTCTTCAGAGTGAATGGGATTTCCACCAAGTTTTCTATAACACTAATTGTAACCAATATTTGTGGTTATATTTTCACCGTAATAAAGTCCTCACTACCTTTAGGTTACACCAGTCAAGTGAGAATCTGCGGAAATCATCGGAGAATCTGGGATCTCCTTCGATTAGTGGTAATGAGAAAGAGCCAACACGAACACGTAGTATTAGCAGCTTAAAGGGAGGTCATGCACTCGAAGCCTATGGAACGTTTGATGCAGATCAACACCAGAAGTAAGTGATAATGACCTAGTCTTGTGCTTTTATTTCGAAGCTAATTTGTCTATTTCTGCCACTTTTTGTTTAGATTATATATTACATCTGTGTTTAAGTGTTTTTCCTTCGTGGCTAGTCTGATGTTAGCGCTTACTTTTAGTGCAGCTATCATATCGAATAAAGTGCCATGCCAGACCTCATAAAAGGCTCAAAACATGTTATCGGAATATAACGAATGAAGCCAAGAAAAAACTGAAGCGGATATGCGCGCAGATCTCTCGATTGGTCATCATATCATCAATATAGTAGTTCAAGAAATCGAAAGCGTAGCGTGCTTTCAATTGATATCGCAGTATTTTGATATTGAGTTTGTAAGGAGATTACTCAAAAGCGTAATATGTTTATTTATGTGTAAACAGTAGCATCTGTCATCAGAATCGCAATGCAGTGTGAGAACAGAGTAAAAATTGATTTTTTTTCGTAATTTTTCTCTGGAAAAATTGCAATGATGTGGTAAAGTTCTTCAAGTAATTTTCAGCGTATCATCGTTGACGCACTCGAGATTGCTTGCTCGCAGCGCCGGAAATGTGTCCATATTAGGTGGCGACAAAGACGAGACACCAGCGTCTCGACTGCAGAATACTATTGACATGTTGAAGAAAACGAGGCAAGTTCATTCAACATGTCCATGCTAAAAGCCAAAAGTAGTACTAATGTCTGGTAGTTTGTATTTGACCAGTAATATCACCTCAAAAATAATATTTTTGAAACTTTTTGAAATGTAAACTCATAATTAGGGGTGGTGTATCACAGTGGTCAGTTATGTGTCGTATCACGGAGCGCCATGATAGGCAAAGCGCTACTTCGGTAACTCTTCCAAGACTTCCTTACATGAATCAAAGAGCGCCTGAGGGAATTCCTTAGCTTCCGTACTTCCAAGATTGTAAAAAAATCTTCCTCACGGGCACTCTCCGAAATCAATGATGAAGACGAAATCCTCAATCAGTAGTCGAAGCAACAACCGATATGTTCGAAGACCCCTGCGGAAGATCAGTGCGAAGGAACAAATTCAAAAAGTGCAGGGCCCGCGAAAGCACAAAATATGTGACGACGGATCGTGTGATAAAGTACAAAATAGGCTTAGTTATGTATTGGACCTGTTTTGTAAACTAAAACAGCGATGATGAACATGAACTCCAGTGCGCAGGTGCCTAGTGTTAACTTAGCTTTTTCAATTTTTAGCAGACATATCTCACGTTTATGGTGAAGTTGACTAATTGATGAGAAACATCTGAGATCTTCAAATGCTTGCAAAAATGTGTTGACTTATATTCCACCTTGGCGGAGATCTGATTCGTTCGACCTTATAATGTTTTTTCCATCGAAGCTCGTTTTTCAAAACAAAGTATGATTGAAGAAGCACATTTTCGTCCAGAAGGTCGATGTGATGTTCACTGGTAATTGTGATGTATATGCAGCTGCCGCGCTCGCGCTGACAAATTAAGAGTTTGACTTTATCCGTCATTTTTTTTCCAGAATCTAGTTTCAGTTCCGAAGCGGAATATTTCAAAAAAATGAAATGAGGGAGAGCCTTTTTTGTTCATCAACGTTTTCAACCCTTCGAATGCTCGAATTACCAACAAAATTATCGGCGATTGACGAAAAGCTCGCCGTCTCGCCAACGTGTTGCCGAGACATCTATTGTCAGATTCACTGTAAAAATCCATTTATGGATATTTGACTGAAGTAAAAATGATTGATGGGGTTAGAAAGGAAGTTTTTTTCATGGTTTTCAGATGAAATAGTTCACTATCATTCACAGTAGGTTTTAAAGAGCGCTGTATTTCAAGTTATCGTTTGTTATTATTGTTATGAATGGGTACAGGGTAGCACAGTGCTTAGCGATGTGGTTTATGAAAAAGGAAGGTAATAAGTAAAACTCTTGTTCGATCCCTTCGCAAACGCTCTCTGGCAGTCAATTAAAGTACGCCTTAGCTTGGCAGCCTTCAATATTGCAAGAAAAATCGTCTCGAGCAACATTTTGCGACTTTAATAAAGAAGACGAAATCCTCAAGCAGCAGTCAAAACAACACATGAAATGTTCGAAGACCTTTGTGGTGGGTGAATGCGAGAAACGAATCGACTCCACGAAGTGTTGAGATACGCACAGTAATTGTGATGACGGGTTATGTAAATGAAATAATAATTGATTACTAATTTCATTTTTTAAATATACGTTCACTGGAGCGCAAGTGGCGAAGTGGGTAGAAGTGCTGTGCGTCTCACACAAGGTCGGTGATTCGATCTCGCGCTTAAGGCTGACCAAGCCATCCGCCTCTTCGAGGTCAGTAAGTTTGTACCGGACTGGTCGCAAACTTGTTTGGGAGGATAAACATCACTGTCTCGATACAGCGGAAGGCCATCGCGAGTCATAAAAATAGAAGACGAATGCATGACGCATCCCTTTGGGATTGCTCAACGCCGGGAGCTTAACCTTTTATCCTTTATGTGTTCACTATCATTCGCATTCTAAACCTAAACTATCACAAGATCGAATGATGAATGCACCCATCCTCAAATCAAGTTCAATCAAAATATTGATGAACCTGATTTAGGAAACAGCATCTTCTTCGCTTGTCTTCTTTTTTTACATCACTTGTGTGATATGAATGTTAATTTATGCGAATCATACTATATGTTTCAGCAACACTGACTTGACCCAGTGTTCACTTTATGAAGAGCCAGGAAGCCCATGCGGAGAGAAGTTGCGTCGGCGCGGTGCTGTTCAGAAAAGGGTGACTTAATCTTTTCTCTTCAGTTCTTCACTCAATAAATCGTTAATCTTTTTTATGCCCTTTCTTTTGAGTGATTAGTAATATTGCTCACAAAAGCGCAAAATTTCCATCTTCAATGATTTTCTTGAAATTTCAGATACTGTTTTCTTTGCGTGTATCTGTTTCTATGTCTTTATGTTTAGTTCATCTAACTTTGTTTTCATTTGTATTTATCGTTGCTCATACTTGCATTTACTGTTATATATTTATATCTCTCTGTTTGTTTAGGTAGAGCGATATCATCCACGCCATCGAGCGGCACGAAATCAAACAAGCGAAGAGAGTGACAGCAATGGTAGTGACGCAAGTCCACTAAATCAGAGCTTAAGTCGACGGCTTGTTCCATCTAATAACAGGTACATCTAGTCGTTTAAGGTCTATCCTCAAAAAAAAAAACGTTTTAACAGCTTTTTCATAGGTAATCACTGTCGAAATGAGTGAAACCAGTTGTAGTCGGTTGATGAAAATCATCAATAACGGGTAAATAGAATAAATTATCATGGCGCAATTTCTGGGCTTCTAGAACTCTATAGACAAAAACGTTGCCGAATCTCGTTGTGCAAGGGCATCTGACTATTTCTTCTGCTCAATTTTGAACATATGCGTCGCAGTTTTTGATGCATTTTGTCGAGATGTAATCGTTTCGTTGTCTTTCAGAGTAATATGGTGGATTAGTTTGGCATAGTGATCACAAATTTCTTTTAACAGAAACTTACCATTGTTAAGTGCTTGTAAGCCACATGTAATTCAATCATCTTCTCTTTTGTTATCGGTTTTCGTTATGATAGCCTTCTCATCTCATATCATGATACAGTCGGAAGATTATTGTTTTCATTCCGGAGAGAGAGAGAGAGCACAAGGCGGACTTCATAACAACTCTCTATTTGCTTTTCCTTCACTTCTTGTGGCCTCCACTTGCAGACGTCCACATCTTTGTAAAGTTGCTCAAATGGCGGACAGTTGAGCAGTTATTGCTGAGTTCTGCAACCTCTTGAGTACATTGTATAGGCAGCTTTTCATTACCACCTCGAAATGGTCGTCTCCCAGTGCTAATAATGGCTCCTAACTTTCTTTCCTGTTAAAGTTTCTTTTTCTTAGTAGTTCGTCGTAAAAATAATGATTTTTTTTATTTCAAAACCAGCTTACTAATCATCAGAGAAAGGCTCCTTGCTTTGAATCCTCATAGCATTTTAAGTTTCTTTAGTGGTTTGCTCAAGTTTGAGCTGATGAAACAACACAGTGTAATTTTCTTCTCATGATAACTTTTGTCTTAGAATTAGTTCACGAAATTGATAAATGCTATCAATGTAATAGAAATTCAGATCAGTTTCCGCAGTGAATACGTCGTATCGAATCGGAAGTGAACCTTCCGATGGCCGACGATTGTTCGATCAGCCGCGGAGCACAACTACCCCATCATTCCTTTCCAGTTCTCCACGACGAACTACTAATTATTTAGCTCAAAAAATGGCGGGGTAAGTTTCACGTCAAGTGCTAAAATAAAGTCAATGCGAACTTTTGAACACGAAATATCAAACAGTTATAGTAGACTGTGAATAGAAAAAAAAATTTGAAAACGGATTTTCCATCCGTTTTCAAATTTTTAATTTCTATTCACAGTCTACTATAACTGTTTGACATTTCGTGTTCAAAAGTTCGCATTGACTTTTCATCTTCATAGAGTGCACGAGATTTTCAAATCTTTATTGCGGCAAGCTTTCGGCCCTATTCTACTTTATAATGATGATCAAGTCAAAAATCATTGGTTTTTGAAGTCTTTTCTGATGTGGGCTTCATGTTTTATGTTGATTCATCCTATTCGGTTCGATCGAATGCGACAGCTACAAAATACCGTAACCGCGAGAGATAACACTTGGCGCGGAGCTTATCTTAGTGCATACGAACAGTCAGAGATTTTTTTGCCTTCTAGGTTGTTCATGTCCATGTCCGAAAATTTCTGACGTGAAAAAAGGGTGAAACGTTGTATTGAGGGCAATAAGACTTCGTCGAGGTTGACTGACTGGCTAAAATTATTCAATGACCGGAGCTTAGCAAAATCTGGAACAATACCGTTGAACGTTTTCATGTTTTGTAGAAATTTTTGCAGTAATCTGGAGTAGTTTGGAGTTTGGGGAAGTAAAACGGCATTAATTGGTTTTTCCAATTCGGTGATGTACACGGTCGCTGCTCATTTCGCATTCTGTTCACAAATACCTACGTTCCTCTTTTGATTAGCCTACTGGTTATTCATGTTCGTAAAATAGTGTCATTGTAGATTCTTTACAACGAGAGTTTTGATATCAAGTGCTTGCCATCTGATTTTGAATGCTAAGTCTTTACCTTTTTCTTCGTTTCCTTTTGGAAACAAAACGTCAAAAAATGGAAAATGAAATTTTGAAGACTTGAACCTTTTAACTTTTACTCTTCGCCTCTTTTTGAACGAGCAATTTGAATCGTTTTTATGATACAAATACAAGCCTAGACAAGTGAATTTTGGTTTCTGATGGGCTCTTGATTGCTCTCAATTGTTAAATTTGTACTGTTTTTAGCGAAGACATGGTGGGTCCTGACCTGGGCAGCGACGACTCACCACGATCGTCTTTGAATTCCTACGAATGGAACGCGTTGCTAGAGGAAGGAGCAGGCTGTCAACGTGAGTTTCAGCTGGTAATACTTTTATCCTGGAAAGAATTCCTCTCATTTGTTCTCCCTCTTTCCACTAGTGGTACAAGTGCTTGTTCAACCGTTTGTTTGACTTCTGTTGTTTGTTAAAACACGTCTTACTTGAATTGTTTTCTTTAAAAAAAAAAGCGAATTCCCAACTTCGTTTCGTTTGTATGCATATCTTTTTTTCCCTTTGAAATTGTAGTAACTTCAGTCGAATTTCAAATTCGCACAAGTGGTGATGCTAAAAATGTGTTCCTTGAAAATGTTCATCTCAATCACCATAAACGTAGCTGTACAATACAGTCCTGCAAATGATTTATCATTCAAGCTTCAATTTGAATTTAGTTTCATTTGTTTTCAGAACTTGTGCGTCACGTTCAAGATTGTTACGAGCAATTACAAGTGCATGTAGACAAAGCCGTACAAGCCCGCATGCTGGTTCGCTTTTTTTCAGATTTTCTTTTAAAGAATTATTTTCATGAATTTTTCTAAACACCTTAGAATAGTTGCCGTGAAGTACATTTTCAAATCCGAACAGAATCTATGAAGCCATGGTGCTTCCAAATCTGATTGTGAAGCAAAAAGCATGATATTAATTCGTTCAAATGACATCATAAATTTTTAATGCTTTTGAGGTTTGTATTAGATGAATTAAAATTAATTTTAGCAGAAAAGGACAACGGCGCATCAGTCAATGAAGTTGGTCATGACTTGAGATTTGTACTTTTGATATTGAAAAGCAAAACTATTTCCGGCCAAATTGTTTCAAGTGAACTCACGTTGTTGTGAATTGGTTGGCAGTTCCATTGAAAGCGGATTGAACGATTCAGCTTACTTGGCGAAGCTTCTCAATTTGTGTGATAAAGATGCATTCACGTCAGCTGGTTGGCTAGCCCACTAATTAAACCCATGCCGCCTGCCTCCGCGCTTTTATTGACGAAGCTCAAATTGATCATATACTTCTATCAAGTGACTGTGTATTTATATTTTTTGTAATATTTTGGATTATACTTGAGAGCCATTACTTTTATTATTTACTATGATTTAGGGCTTGAGACTATTTTGCGCAGAATATTCAAAACTGCATGTATCTTACCTGTATCTATCCTTATCTGTATCTCTTATATAATCCTCTATTTTTGTAAAGATCCTACTGAGACCTCTCGTGACTCATAATACATCCCACAATCATTTCAGCGCTTCTTGCAATTGTGCACTTGTTTCGGTAGTATGGAATGGTCGCGTACACATGCGCATATATGTATATGTACATGTATGCATATATATGTGTATACGTAGACACGTATATATGTGTACATGTACATATATATATATGTATATATACATATATATGTATATATATAAGTACATAGGGCACGTACAAATGTATATGAATTATATGTACATGTATGCATGCACATTGGTAGAGATATGTATATATGTATACATATACACGTATGTATAATTCAATATATTTGGGTATGCCTCCATCTTAAGAATTGTGTTTTCAAATGATAGCGTTTTTATCACTGCTATCGCATAATAAAGAGCGCATGTGGCGCAGCGCTTACAGTTGCTCTGCGGCGCACACGAGGTCAATGGCTCGATCTCGCGCTCGTGGCTCACCATGCCGTCCATCCCCCGGGGCGGTAAATTGGTACCAGACTGGTCGCAGACGTCTGGGAGGATGAGCAGCACTGACTCGGTTCAGCCGGAGGCCACCGCGAGTCATTGTATAGGCCAGATATGCATTCAATCACCTCAAACGAAGTTGAAAATTGAACACGAATGCATGGCACATCTTTCAGGGATTGATCAACGCCGTGAGCTTTATCCTTTTTGTTTACCTCATGATAGCCGTGCTTAAAAATTTTTATGTCTTTATTAACTGCAGCTGTAAGTCGCCATAAATCGGAAGGTTTTACTGCTTTTGGGTGTGACCTTTAACAGATGTCCATCAGAGAATCTGTACAATGTTTGCAAAAATTTGAGACCTCTTACTGACTTATTTTATTTAACCTATTTTAGACTTAACATTTATCCAAACTCAAACACAATCAAAATTATCTCTTTGTCTTTATGCGAGCAAGTCTCACCTCAGGGTGAATTTTTTTGTTGAAATCAAAAGCTGTTAAGCTGTACATGTTCTAATCACTAAGACGCCAATTCTTTTGATCTTACTATCTTAATGTTTTCGAGGCTCAAAAATTTTTTATTTTCCTCTTTTTTTCCTCAAAGCTTTTGGTAGCCAAACGATTGAATGGACGAAATTTTGAGTAGAACATGGTGGATTCTAAATCATTTCGTTAATATTTCTCAGCTGCTTCGAAAACCTTTTGAATTTTAAGCTCAGTTTTTTTACTAAAGTTTTTTTTTTTTCAAAATTTCAATTTCTGACAGTTTCTAAGTAGGAAAAATGTTTGTAAAGTACGTATCGCTAGATTAATAGAACAAGATGTCTTGTGCAATTCTCGAAAATTTCAACTTTTCCCTTTTACATTGATGTCGAAATGATGAGCACTATTTGAAGGCCTCCCACATTATAATTTGAACATATCTGAGACATGATTTATATAGTCGCTGTTGTGTTAAAACATACGCGTTTAGGTTGAGGAATCTTTGATGACTTCCGACCAGAAACGTGTCATGATGACTCATATCGAAAAGATGATACAGAAAATGCTAGAAAAACTTATACCTGGTACTCGGTACGTTTGGTTCTAATTCAATATTGTAATGCATTGATTTCTATCCTCTTGACAATCCACAAATGCTTGTTAGAAAGATGCTTATACAGTTGAGCGTTATCTATTCTTTTTATTTTCAATTAGTATAAAGAATAGATATACCATTATGTGCACCGATACTAAGCGGCTGTATCTAGTATATCTATCTATTTACTATTTTTGATTTCTACGTGCATTTCTCATATAGCCAGTACGCATCGTTTCTATGATAAGTCGCTTAGCAAACGTCTGTAACGGTTTTTTATAGATCACCAAGTTCCGTTGAGGACACCAACGGTAATAGCTACACTCCTATCAAAAATCCACAAACTTGTGGAGCTGTGAAGACGAGTCAACTACATTGATTACTTGTTGATCATCTCTGTTCATTGGTATATGCTAAAACAGCACTGTAAATTCTGTGTTCCATGACGTCTTTGATTGATTTTTCCAGAATTCCAACTCGTCTTCCACGCTCATTTGGAATACTTAGAACTACTTGTGTGCAGTTTAGTATTTATCACCATTAAATTTATGTTTTTTTTCATAATATTAGCCCAGTGGTAGCACGATGCCTTGTTTTACTCATGCTCATTTCTGCATGTATTGTATATAAGCAGAAATTTTATCTGACCTTGAATTTGCTTTCGACATTGGTTTATCTCGTGCTCAGAAACATTGAGTTTGATTACCATTTTCTTCCATTCCCTTTATTCTGCAAGCTTCTTCTGCATTTCGAAATGTGAATTCAACTGTAACTTTGGCAGACTCCTCTTGTAAAATATAAGGAAAGCGTGATTATCAATGAAGTTAACTGTTGAGTGTAGTTGTAGAGAGTTTCAGGAAACACACAGTGAATTTGCAAGCGCTACATGCTCAACACTTAATGGAGGATCTTCGTATTATTCACCAGAAGTAGATCGTTGGATCCACTCCAACTATCCTCAACGAAAAGCTGTGTGGGAATCCTTACAGCTAGAAATCATCGATGTCTAATTAGTAGCCATCGCAAAGCCAGCGGAATATTTGTCTCTTGTAACCGCTAACCAATGGGCGGATTGCATCACATTGTCGAAACTATGCGGTTGAAGGTTTGCGTTTATGAAGACCACAAACAACCATGTTTACTACCTGACCGATTACGAGCTTAAAGCGGTTTTGAGGATTGGAAGACAAACTGAACAGATCCATAGTATATTTCTGAGCTTGTATTTTCAATTGTGCCATTTCACTAAATTCTTAACATTGATTTAAAATCGCGTTTTTGGAGAAATTTGCAATCACTTCGTTTCCAATTGCGATGAACGTGATTCTCATCCGGATCAATAATAGTTCTCCTAAACTGCATTGTTCGGACGGGATCGACAGCATACAAATTTTACTTTATCTCTCCGATTAATCGAAGTTGTCAACTGTGCTTGTCTAGAAGCAGTCAATTCATCCTACCCATTGAGAACGGTGACTATTAACTCAAACTTTGGGAAATCTGAGAATTTTAGAATCCCTATCTGCACGTGATGATCATGGCAATATAAGTAGTTATCGTGTGAAATCACTGTCGTCATCGCAAAGTCTAAGTGTAGGGAAACTTTTATTATCAGGACTAGTTTTAGTGCTCTCAAATGACGCATAACAATTCTGTAATGGGTCTTGGCCTATGGATTAGCGCCCCGTCTAACCATTTCGGACCAGAATATATCCCTTATTACATGATTTTCTGCGGACCTTCCTTACTAAAAAGAGCTTTTTCCTCAAACTTTCACTAATCATTCGAAAACTCCGATCTCGAAAATTTCATTATGTGTCTAACCCAAAGAAGGAACTTCTTATTGCGTACTAGCGGTAAAATAACGTTATGTTCCACAATCAGTCAACTTTGTTTGCCCAGCTCAGGTCTGTGAGTGGTTTGAATAATGGGTAGTCATTCGATAACCCAAATCTCGGCTATTTTGACACTAAAACTGGTACGATAAGGTTTATGTAGAGCGTTGTTAGAGCGAAAAGAAATTACGTTTTGCAGTCACAGTGCTTAGCCCGTCACTTTATCATTATAGCGGATTTATTTGGCAGAGTTGCAACAAAAAAGAAATTTATGCATGTGAAACGAACTAGTTTATTCTACAGTTGTAGTACGAAAAACCTGGGAACTTCTTTCGAAACGAAAGAGATATCACCAGTGAGATTCGCGCTCCTCTCGAATTCGACGCTCCTACGCGCAACGATTTCAACTATGGCCTCTTAGGGAAACGTCGTTCGAGGTGCGTGCGATTTTTTTTATTTATTCAGAATATGCTTCTCCGTATGGTGGAAAATTTAGATTTCTTGCATTACAATAGTAGAAGAAGCTTTATTTATCCTTCTGTAAGTACAAACTTCTTCTTTTCTGTTTCACATTGTCAAATAAACCCGGTGTGAAGTGCAAGCAGCGGGCTAACTATTTTAAATGCAGAGCATGGTCTTATTTTTGCTCTAACAACGCTCTATGGAAACGTTTTCATGAAGCAATTTGAATGTCGAAATTGCTGAGATTTGGGTAATTGAATTGCTACCAAAATCCTGTGTATGAGCTATCCACAGACCTCAGCCGAGCAGACAAAGCAAACTGAGTGTGAATTACAATGATGTTTTTTTCTCACTGCAGCGCAATAGGAAAAGCTTTCTGTAAGCCAAATACATTGTTGAAATCGCCAAGATCTGAGCTTTTCCGTAGTTGAAGGTCTTGAGAAAAAGTTTTATGAAGAAGAAAGGCCTTCAAAAAATCGTGTGAAAATGAGCAGATTCCCTCCCAAAAGGTGACGGGGGAGTTGTGCACTATAATGTACAATGTGGCGACGCGACTAGATGGTTAGTATACTGTAGAGTGCACTCTTATTTTAGACGATTTCAATTTATTTTATCACAACGCGTGTATTTGTGCAATAACTAGTACAAAGCAGATTAAGGTGGAGGGATGAGGTCAGAAAAACATTCTCTGTGCGCACTAATTTGAAAAACCGTTCAAACAAGTTCGTTCACCAGTATTTGACAAGCAATTACTGCTGGTCTATTTTGATTGCTGAACGAGTTATGATTGAAGTAGAATAGATTCAAGCTGCCAAACCATTTCAGATGCTGACACATAGTCTTTGATTGATGGACCCCTGTAACACATAGTTCATATAAGCATTCATGCTAGCAGAACAATTCAGATCTTCTATATTCTTGTCACCTTTAAAAACCTTCGCCTCTAGCTATTGGAAAATTTTGTTGTTTGTTTTCAAAAGTCAAAACTTGCGAATCCTTAAAAGCTGTAAATCAGGCGCCGTCCCATTGTTACGCAAAGGAAAATTGGGCGAGGCCGTCAGTAGTTTGATGAGAAGCATTACTCAGAGTGGTTGCAAATGTTATATTCCTCTAGTGGCTATTGGGCCTTTCCTTTTCCGAGGGCCACATTATATGGAAATAGTGAATGTAGGAAGTTGTGGGTGCTGATTTTTGATAATTTGGTTTAAGATGGGTAAAAGAGACTTTCTATGAATACGTAGTTATATATCCTCCTGCAGGGTCAAGTGTATACTAAGTCTGAATGGTTGTGGCTCCAGTTTCCTGCTGTTATCAAGCAATTCTACGGTGGCTGTAAATAATGCTATCCATGCATGACTAATTTTACCTCACTTTGCACAGGATTTTTCTTTGCCTAAGACTTGCGACTCCAACAAATCCTCATACTAACTAGAGGGCGATCTTCTGCCATTATGAAGGTGCGCAATTGAGAGCTATTTTCTGTTTGTAACAATATGATTGATCTCACCAAGGCCGAGTAATTACATGAACCGCATTAAAAAGAGCGATTTTCTTTTTTTTTTTCAAAAACTGGATCGCCATAGAGGAGGAGTTTTATGGGAGCGAGCCGAGCAAGACGACTTTCGCTCTTTCCATTTTGATATCCCGTTTCAAATTCTCTTCTATTGGTCTTCGTTGATCATTCCCAACGTGGATATGTAATTTTCAATAAGAACACATGAAGATTTTCGCCAGAGATTATATCTTCTAGCTGGTTAAAGAGCGTGTCTTATTTCTGTCCTCTTGTTAGAGTAGTTGATGACTCCAATTTTCATTTGAGAAGGAAATCCCAGGCAGGAAATGGCCACCCGAAGTGATACTATAATTGGTAGCAGTTCGATGTGTGACAAAAGCCGCCCACAATTCGAAGTGGAACATTTCTTTCACGAATAACTAAGAACCCTTCATTTAACTGATGTGCTTCAGTACTTCTGCTTTTCTACTTCGTAAGATGTCCATATTTGATCGATGCAGTCTACGGCCTCAAGGCGAACGTGAAATTCGCAGTCTGTGGAGACTACTCTGGTGTCATGGATGCGGAGCAAACCACTTTCGAACAGAGTTTTATAGAAGATGCTTTTATCTGGTTCCAATCACTTCCTGTACAATCCGAGATATGATTCCCTCTTGAGACTCGTCTCACCGCCCAACCACGCAGGTCAAAGCGCTTGGTTTCCGACAGTTGTTGACTCTTGTAGTTTGTCGGCAAATTACCAAGGAATGAACAATCTACTACTAAAACTGCGATGATTTCCTGCATTGGTTTTATCTAAGGTGACCTTGTGAATAAATGTGCTGAACACCTTCCCAGCCTCATTGACCAGGCTAGTGGATCGGTTTTCGTCGTAAGTTACATTGTGAAACCGAGAAATATCATTTAACAAAATTGTGACAACTCATACTAAAGATGGAATAAGTAGAGAAAATTTTGGCAAAAAGAGTTGCTCCAAAGTAAGTAGTGCCTTGATAGTATTATTTCAATCTTCCGACTGTATTTTCTCACGATAATCTAGTAACGAACAAGGAGCAAAAGCGTCGAAAGTCACAGCTTAAAGTTTAATCAGAATACAGCAACAGATAGCCATTAAATAATTGAGGGATTTATGCAGAGAAGTTTCCTTAACAGTCAGATCAAAAAGCAATAGTAATAAAGGGACCATGATGATCGCTGAACGATGTAAAACTTCAAATTTTAACTTCTCAATTACTGCATATTCTAATGCGAAATCAATCAATTACTGCTTATTCTTTCTTCAAGGTATGGCACGATGTATAATACAACCATAAGCATGCTAAAATATCATCTTAACTCTGACCCTCAGGTGGCTCCCTCTGACCCCCGCATCCACGATTACTCTTGTCGGAGTCATGCGCTCCATCCATCACGCCAACCGAGGCACTTGCTTGCGCTGAGAAATGATTTTTGATATCATTGTTGAAGTTGAAACATGACTGAGAGAAAGGCAAAGCAAGAGCCTTTTTTGAAGGTCTTTGGCACGTGAACACGTAGTAGAAATTTTCTCGCGTTCAAAACTCAAACGAGGTAGTGAGCTATGCTCATATCTCAGCATCTTAGTATTGTATCTACCCGAAAGTTTTCTACAGTAAAAGTGATATATCGCCTGATATTTCAAATTTCGGCGTTCACCAAGCATCGGCATAATTATTGCGAAATGTCTTACGAAGTTTCCTTTTTTGAAACAAAACTTGCGAGGTTATAGGTTGGGGAAAAAGTTCTGAGGAGATGCTTGCAACTTTTTTGGGTGTAGGCCATTTTTTGTGTTTCTGTGCTCATTTGAAAGCTCGTCATGTACTGTCGCCTGAGATGTTTATGTCATTATGCGCATGTGTGACATTAGGACTGAAATCAGTGAATTCAGTTAAGTGATCAGACACCCAATTTCAGCATATATTGGTGGGACAAGTTTCCATAAGTGTGTTAGAGCGTTTTGACAATATTCAAAGACAGTGATCAATCGTCAAGATAATGTAATGTCTAATTATAGTTAGAAAATGTTCTTAGTTATCGAACTATGATGTGCCAAGGTTATAGGAGTTCATTCACAGAGTAACATCACCCATTCTGGAAAAGAAGTAGTGCGATATTTTTACTTAAATACCCAGCTGAGAATAAATCTTTGCCTTCGTTGAAGAGAGCTACACGTTGCGACTCCGTCATGAAGTCATATTCTAAGCGGAGCACAGTGAACATCTATTCACTTTAGTGACGTTTATTCATATATTCTTAAGTCTAGTCGATCAATGGGATTACTAGTAACGAAGTAATTGATCAAGATTCTGAACTACCTCACATCACATCATCTTTTAGTCTCTACAGTTGTCTTATCTTGAATCCGCATCAGACAATAAGACTTCATTTTCATTTTTGATTTAGATGCCACTGGTAAGATAAATACACCAATTAGACTAGTATTCATTCAAGGAATGCTGGTTTGAGTAGAGGTAAACATTGCGGGACAAACATTACACTTCCCGCCACAACCAGACCACAAGAAAAACAACTTTTGATTGCTTCATATAGAAGTCACGAGCACAAAACAATCTGCGGAAAAAAGATTTCTTGAGTACTTGCGCTGATCATCGTAAACTGGTGATAAAACGATAGAAAATGAATAAGTATGAGACATTTTCATGCACACCAAAGCCTCTAAGCACAACGAAAGTCAAAATCGTAGAGAACTCCAAGTTCTCATGTGTGATTTGATTTTTGTTTGCCGCTTTTTATTTCGATATACCATGAGGAATCCAATATTGTAGGACATAGGAACTGTTTTAGACCGTAGGAGGTAAAATCTAATGCGGATTATGCGAGCTTGGCAAACTAACCATTGACGACAGCGAAGTTTCTTGCAGCAGATTAAGCATAAAGGAAAAACAAAAAGTTTTGGCTATAATGGAGCTGCGTGTGGTTGATTGATTGGTAAGCCACGACTAATAAGCCACGACAAATGGCAAGGTGGATGCAGTAACGTGCTAGAGTTATTCACGTTTTAAACAAAACCCATGAGATTACAGAACACTAATTACTTTTAGACTATGTTCAATTGCTTTGCCAGATAAGGTTTTTCAATATTGCAATAAATGTCTGAGGGGATAATACGCTAATCTCTTGATAAACAGGCGATAATCATTATCTTTCCAACTCATGCAAGATGAACCAATAATTCATTAGTTTTTGCCAGATCTTTCTTTTCGAGTGCTTTTGAGATCTCGCCCACAACAATATAACTTGATAATATATTGAGCCTTTCGTGAGTCTTTCAAGTCCACTTATACAATGCAAAACACGTGTTCCGGCAGTAGGCCCTCGTCAGTTCCACGTACAAGTGCTCATTAAAGGACCTCATGAAGGGCTTAAAATAAATTACCAGATTATATTGTTTTGAGCTAGCTCTCAAACATTCGGAAAGAAAGGTGTCACGACCATATTTTGCCGTTCACGAGCAATCGAGTGTGCAAAACTGCTTGTTAGGTGATTGTTTCACCTAACGGCGCGTGGAAATATTTCGGCGACGATTCCTAGATGTAGGGACATCTCCCGCGGAACTCACTGAACTGATAGACACCGTATCTGACGAGGGTGTAATGACGAAACACATGTCTTGCATTGTATATATTCCCGTAAAAACCTTTTGGAAGACTCGAAGTATAATATCAAACTCACTAGTTTATTGATAAAGTTTGAATTTGGATATTGTTACTCCTGATATCTTGAGTTGCTCTCAATGTCGTGTCAGAAGTCCAGAACGTATTTCTACCGTATTTATTATATTTTGTTGAGAGAACGTTCTCTATGTGTTCAGCTTTCAAAGCGCTGCGTATTCCTCCAAATCCCAAGAGTGAGATCATTATTGACAACTATGTCAACTATTTTCCAGAAGAATTATCCGAGTGGCTGTGAGTGGTGCGTGAATTTCTGGTCGTCGCTGAGTGTCAAATTAGGTTTCAAGTAGTATCGCAAAACGCTGAGAGATTGAATTCCTGGAACGCGGGCATTGAATTCTGGGATCATTAGTTGATCGACGGCTTCTCTATTCGGAGGCGAGTTCATGCTGTCTTTATTCTTCTTACAATCACACTATCGCATCTTCTATATGTTGATTTAACGCCTTGTGTAAACACATTACGTGGTCTGTTCAAGCAAAAACCATTCATTTATATTTGATTAGTATGCTACCATGAGTACTGATGAATCTTTCGTATATACATATATATATGCATATATACATATATATTTGTAAAAAAATTCTTATGTTCTGATGTTTATCAGCTTGATCGTGGTCTCTGCTTCACTAAAAATGCCTGAAAGTGCTTTTAGAGTCTCTTTCTCTCTCTCGGGCGATACCCAGTGGGAGGCCATACGCAGCAGTGAGAAGTGGAGACACCGACGAGACAAGCGTCTCATTCTCATTTATTTATTCTTTCACCGTTTCTATTTCACCATTGAGAGAATTCGTTTCTATACAATCTCAGTCACAGCTGAATAATTCTCGAGGTTTCAAACTTTTTTCGAAGCTGTTCCTCGACAGTTTGTGAAATCATCTCGTCCTTCCAGCTCCAGATAACGGATATGTCAGGTGTGGGCAGATTACTTAAACTTCGTACTCCTATTAATAACAAGTGCAGGAGAACAGACAATCGTTTTTATTCTTTTCTTGCCTTTTTTCTTTTCAATAGCTCTAAGAAGTAACGTTTGCAATTTTCAGCTGTGAACATTTTGACGTTTTGTTAAATGCTAAAAACATTCTCCGATTTGCAAAAGAACTGGTTGCCGAAATTTCCATCTCGTCGTCAATTACATGCAGACTTTTTCGTACAGTCTAGCTTTACGTGAAACCAGGTTAACTTTTGAAAAAAGAGTGCCACCAGCCGATGTTGAATTGCATCGATTGGGCTGTGCATACTCTCTCAAAAAACTTTCATTCTATAGCTTCCCGCTTACTTTCTTTGAGTCCGAGTCCTCTTTGGGCTCCTTGCTAGTGCAACTGGAGTAAAACTCGGATACATCAGTCTCTTACGAATGCTCGCACACTACAAATGACGGCTAATATTACGAGCGATTATCAGCTGCAGTTCATGTCGTTGAAATGTCGATTTTGAAATTTATTACAGGATTACGGAGGTATGTATTCATGCAGAATGTAGGCTGCAAATTAATAAGCTCATTTATGATGTTACCCCTCAAAGATTCTAGAGAATGCAAGCAAAGCCACAAGAAATTTCGTCCATTTTAGTCAAATTTCGTATTTAAAATGTTTGATGTCGAATTTTGAAAAAGGCAAATCATGAGGTTTTTGATGTTTTGAAATTTTCTGCAAATACACATCGAATGAGCTGCATTTCTTCTACGCTTTCAAAGCTAAGAGTATGTTCTCCCTCTTCGATAAAACGTTTTCTCATCGACGGACAAAGCTTGTATGAGGCGTTGAGTTCCGAAAAGTGCAGAAAGGGGTTAGCGTCTCGGAGGGGAGGTCGACGGGCTGGTTGCCCGGGCCTCAGAATCGATTGCGGTTCTGTCCGACGGGGCTTCTTCTTCACTTCTTAAGTATTTGAAAACACTAAAAAACAATTTCAGCTCAAGTCTGCATTCGAAATTCTCACTTTTCTCTATGTTATGCACCAGTTTCCTCTTGATCTCTTATAGACGTTACTCATTTCGATTGTTGGTGTAGCTTCCCGCCAACGACTCATATTAATTTTTGTCGACTTCTTGGATTATGCGCTTTGAATAACGATTACTATAGCACATGATCAGATTAAATAATATTGATTGCTTCTTAGAGACTCATAAATCGCTCCATTTAGTTTCCGATATGATTTTGATTTTGACTTATGATTTTTATACTCAACACACTCACATCTCATTTTTATGACAAGAAAATGGCTTCGAAAAGATTTATGGAAGCGCAATAGTGCCATGTTATTTGCTTCTGATCCTTGATTTCTTTTTGCGCCTTCTCTTGAGAAGCGGATGAGCCGATTGGAGGCAGTCATGCATGGCTGATTCGCAAGTTTCAACTACCAGTCATTATGGATAACAGCAAGAAACCTCTATACACTAGAAGGCATCATTTAGCGATAAAAATTGTTGTGATCACATTTCAAACGCAAACACGCCATTCTTTCTGAAATTTTGCGCTAACCGAGCACGCGCGTTCCAGGATCTTCAAAAATGGTCCACTGGTTTTGTCGATGAGGGAGAGCGAGTTAGTCCCAAATGAGCCTGCTACATATTTGCTCACTCAGAAGGGACGGGAGATTGGTTGGTGCAGAGTTGGTTCAACCCACGCCTTCATGACATCGAGTAAAGTCGCTACCACTGCTGTACTTACGCTGCTCCTCAAAATTCAGTCAACAAATTCTTACCCCCAGGCAAGCTATCGTCAGTAAGCTGTCACGGATTTTTTACTGAGCATTTTAATTCTTGTTTGGCTGACTTTCTTTTTTTTAGCTATTTCGGTTCTCCCAAGTGTTTTCTTTTGCCCCTTTTTGGAAATTGCTCTAAAAAAGCGAATTCGCCAGAACGTCAATCAGAAGGACATAAAAGAGATCGAAACCCGTTGTTCGTTGATAAGATAAGCAATTCGAAGAATGAGCGATTGCCATTCTCTTCAAAACGAACATTTCATGAAACTCTTCAATTTGTCACTTGATGTCGCATCTGCTCGGAATGTGTTCAGGTAGTTAGCATTTCCAATCTCACATCTAAATGCCATCTTATCGCATATTAGACAATTTGACATGATCAAGTGCTTCTAATGAGAAAAATGAAATTGTTTTGCAAGCAATCTAGAAATATTCAACAAGCGGTGCTCGTCGAATAGCACTATCTTACAAAATAGTAGGACCGCTAATCGGAAGGGTGCCGCACATGTGTCAGCCTAGACAAAGTCATATACCACTTAGTTGCGGTCTACGCGGATTCTTACTCTATGGCCTATGACTGCCACGACGCATATGACGATACCTTTCAGTCGACTGTGGTATAAATCTCGCTTAAGAAATTCAATATAGCCTGGAGAATGTTTAAACCTTTCTGAGGAACACTCTATCAAGCGATATTGAAATTCTTATGACAGGGTTTCGTTTATAGTCGATTGAAAGGTATTGTTATTGCTTTGTAGCAGCTGTATCCAATCAACTGAAAATCAGTCTAGACCACAACATCGGATGATATTTCACTTTGTCTGAACCGATACATCAGCGAAGTGCTGTCATCAGAAGGGATGAACCGTAGGGCATGTGGATACTGATGAGGCGTCTGGGAACGCCGTAACGTACGTGTGCCAATAGGGTGCCAAAACTCAGAAGAGCTCAAGACATTCTGTTAGACTTCGTTAAATAATAATTTCTCCATCAATGAGTAAGTGGAAAAGGCCTACGTACTAGAAGTACTCTACTCAGACCCAGTCCCTAGCATTCATTCACAGCGTCTCATTGGCATTAATATTGATTTACTAATCTGTAATCACTTTTGACGCGACGAACTTAATTCATTGAAGTTCGTCGTTCTATTCTCCGGGTCCGCAATAAAAGAGAAGGCTTCTGGAAAAAGATTAAGTGGTTCAAAAAAGTATTTTAGCGGGCCATAACTACCGTACGTAAGGACGGTCGTGTCCTATACATCCAGTACGGAATAGGCTGAGTGGCATAACTCTCGAGAGAGCTTCGTTGACACTTTCTCTCCAGCTCCACCTGTTTGCTTATTTCATTTGCCGACGTGTTCTGACTTTTTGCTAGGGAGCTATGATCAAACGATGACTTAAGTTGATTGTAATAAAACATTGTTGGCCCTAAATGCATGCTTTCTTGTTGTACCTATCTTGTCACATCCGTTTACTGTGATTAGACCGAATGATCAGAATTGACTGTTGTAATAGGTAACCCACAGAAGATCCGAGCCGCGTTGCATCTCTCGATCAACACTGAATGACGACTGGCTTCGATAAGCATCTCGGAACGCTCTCGCATGCGTATCTCATTTTTCCACGGAAAATCATGCTCGACTAGTCAAAAAGAAAACATAGCGCTTTTCCAAGCTTTTACATATTCACGTGAATTCAGCCGTTTCAGCACAGAGTCACTTTCAAGACAACGAAACGAATTGCAGAAGTGCTGAAACCCGTCGTAACATGCTAACGTCAATTTGTTGTTAAATTTACGTCCTTTTCAAGCAGGTCGAGAATTGTTTTCACATATTATGAATGCAACAGTAACAATTAGTAACATAATAACAGTAAACAGACTGACGTTATGCTAGCATAACCTTTTTTAGAGTCTGGAAGAGTCACATTTCGACATGCAATCCATCTAGCCAAGCACTCATTCTGAAAGCAATTAAATATTAATACGTAGCATTTAGTCGCATAGTAAACAGCTTCCATTGAATGCTAACACTATATTAAATAGTATTGATAAAAGCTGTTTACTACGCGACTAAATGTTTATGTATGCATTGATTTCCATCTGTTTCGTTTACGAAAGTATTTGGCTGAGTGGTTGCATGCCAAATTTTGACTCTTCCAGGCCCTACAGGCCCTGAAGAAGGCGTGCTGCCAAAAACGTCAGCAATTATACTCTTGTTGTACTGTGTTACTAGACACTCCATTGATCCATCTTCGTAGCGTCTTTTCTTTCATTGTGCAGATCCCAGTACTTCTAGCATTCAATTCGTTGTTTCGCCTTCTTTTTGAGCGTGGTAGAACAACACTTGAGCGAGTCTCCTTGCAATCTCGAAAAAAGCCTGGCTATGACGTTCCATAAAGCGTTGTTGTTGATTGATGGAGAGAGTTGGGGTGAAGTTCGTCTGCACGCGCGCCGCGACGAACATCACAACCACTCGGCCAAGGCGCCCCTACTGTATTACTACTGTGTTTAATAAATGCTGTTATCAACAACATCGAAGTTCCTCAAATAGTAAAGATCTGAGTCTTCCAATCCATGTCGAAGTTAATACATAGTCGGAGGTAGTAATTGTTGTAAGCAATGATATTATGTGAATGTCGTTCACGTCAAGTATGGCATTAGCACATTGATACTGCGTAGTGTGAAGACCAGATGTCCAGCATTGTTGTGATCTTGCTTTCCATTGCTTATAATATATCCCTATAAGCATAAGAAGTCTAAGCAACATGAAGATAGAAGCTCTAGTAGGAAAGACTCGTAAGTGCTATTTTTGTAAGCTAAAAGCATTTTCTGATCTCTCATACTAATGGCATTAGTTTTAATCAAGCCGGCTTAATGCCACGCTCTCTCACGAGGATTGCGGCCGTAAACTAAATATGGACTACGATGGAATTTCTTGCTAGTACCCAGAATGAGGACCCTTGCTTTCTATCATCTGTAGGTGGAAGGGTTACCTACGATTGGCTGATTTTTGAAGAGGGTCCCTCAATCTTCAGACATATTAATGTTGAACTCAATATAGAAATCGTCCCTTTGACATGTTGCACCGCATGTAGGCTGCTAATCGCATGCAGTGATGAAAACTCGTTAAATATTGATAAATAATCGGTCTTTTGCTGCGACAGACTAGCACTAGAAACGTAAACGTCTACCAACTCTTTCAGTGTACGTCAAAGTGAGTAGTGTTTATGAGGCCAGCTGTGAGAGAGCAATGACTAAAGTTAATTGGATTTACCAACTAGTTCAGATTTGCGACTAACACCATTAGGTTAAGACCTCATTTGAGGCCGGTGCTCTAAAAGATAATGAGAAGAGCGATGTTGAGTAATATCATCCGTTTGAGGGTGTTTGGATGTGTGATAGGCTAGTGCAAAAGGAGAAGCTTCGGTGTTGATCAACCCCTGGGAATACGCTATTCATTCAACTCCATCAGGCATGGTTAGAGGTAACTGAATGCATATGAGACCTGTGTAAAGGCTTTCATGGCCTTCGACGTACTAAGTCATTGATTTTACTCTCCCAGACTAGTGAAGTATCAATTTTCCGATTCGGTATGATCGAAGGCTTGGTCAACCTGAGACGAGGGATTGAACTGGCGATCGATTCTGTAAGTTTTGCAGGACACTGTAGTGAACGATATGTTCGGGATGCCTTTTGAAGCAGTGCTGGTAACGAAACACTATATAGATAATGTCAACATTGATTTTGCAGAGATTTGAGTTGCACCACAAGCTCTAGAACACGCATCAGAACGACTGTCGACATGCTGACCGAAATTCTATTTGAAATTCTCAACAGAAAATCTCAACTCCTTGATATGTCCTACTCAAGCAACTGAATTTTGGTATGACTGAAAGAGATATTATTCGTCTCTGCTAGGCACATTCTATGATGCATAAACTGCCTAGATAAATCTATTATTGAAATGAACATGTCTGATGATTTACATATCACCGACTTTCTATTTTTTTCCATTTTAGGCTATGATATGATAATAATTATAGAAGGCACATAAGTTTTGGACAGGCCGCTTCATTCAAAGATTTCTGTGAAATGTTATGTTTCTGTGAACTTTCTGGCCCACAGCAATCAAATAAAAGCAAAGCGTCGTTCTCCAGAAGAGGAGGCGCGGCAACTTAACACCACAATTCTGAAGTCATCTTTGCGAACATAGTTGGAAAAGGACAAAGATTTACAGATCAAATATACCAGTAATTTCATCCTGAATATTTCCAAGCTTCCCATTTAACTCCTATGTATCTCACAGAGTGAGCAGAAATCATAAAAACGACTCTTTTGATAATCGAATAGAACAGAAAATCATCAAGCATCTCTCAAGTACTTGAAAGTTTTTCAGTGGAACACCGAATGGCGTAGGACAGAGTGCTGACGTCTTCCGTAATTGCGCATTCTGATAAATTGTTCGGATTATCGACCTTGCTACATTCGTATTCTAGCTCTGATTTAGGTGGAAAGAAAAGGCGTCTTCAATTCTTGGAGGGATTTAGTGAACGACAATAAAATAGATTCATTTTTCCACCATTATCATTGCTCGAACGACGATGGAGTAGTGGGATCTTCCCGGCGGGAATCCTCACATGTCCTACATGAGATTGCTTGTGTTTATTTTGTACTACGTGTCACGTGAGTACTAATAAATAATGGGTATAATGGGAGCTGATACCATTACGTACTATTTGATTTGATATCAGCAGTTTGGTTGTTTCTTTTTTTTTGTAAAATCCGCCATCTCAACATATATTGCGGATCCGAGCAGTTCTTGTATTCGAATTGAATCCTCGTATTCACCCTCAACAATACTCTCCGAAATTTCATGTGTTAGTTCAGCTCATGCTTGAGTCTCTTGTCATCAACATGAATTACTGTAAAATATTGGTGGAGACGACTCTTCGTGAAACTACGAAAGTGTCGAGCTAAGGCTTTCCTAAGCGTTCAATTGACTGATTCCAAGAGAGTGTTAATGGAAGGGATACAACCAACAAAGCCTTGCTTAACACCTTGCTTCCTGAAAACACCGCTGCGTACCAATTCTTAAAGCGACCTATTTCTACTGGTATTTATTGAATATTTCGAAATGGAATGCTCTGCGGTGGTGATTCTGTCACTGAAGGACCAACACACCTTGATACAGGTTCAATTTCGCGGCGTGTACATTAAGCCGCACTTTCCTCCGGTATTGAGGGAATGGTGTCATTCTCTATGTTCTTCATTTTTGAGGGAGACCAAATGCACAGGCTCTATGGAATCCTGGATCTACGCTTTTTTTTTGTTAGAGTTAGCAGAAAATTTAGTTGATTAGATAGCATATCTGTTTACCCATACCAATATACAGCGAAAAAAGCGGTTACATAGTAAATGATATCTCCGGTCAGGACGAGGCCATCAAATTATGATCGCTCATAATAATGATTTGATGTTCTTATTCCATTTTTTACTTTCATATCATCAAATGCCTCCTTCATCTTGTCCCATTTGAATTCTCAAATAACATTTACTCCTTTATTTCCGAGTATTTTATTGAGATCACACTTAAATTACAATATATCTCATAATTATTATTTGAGCCAACATGTCATGTGGTCTGTTAGTGGGCTCTTGTTCACCAGGATACACATGTTTCGATCTTACACTCCTCAGTCGGGCAAAACCCTTCGTCTTATAGACTTTAGCCAAATCCTTCGGGAGTCCCCACTCTCCCTATAAAGAAGTAAGTGACAACAAACGTTTTACATTGTAAGTCAAGTGATATTATCACCGAATATACAGTGTTGTACACTCGATTGCTCTTTGGCTGGTATTTTTGTACTATTATACCTTCATTTCGAGTGTTTTACTCAAAACCACGCTCAAATTCCATTTTATCTCTAACCGATAATATGTCTTCATAACTTTATAGGGAGATTAGGGGCTCCCCAGAGGATTTGGCTAAAAACTAAAAGACGAATAGTTCTCCCCGACTGACGAGACTGTAAAGTTGAAACACGTGTATCGGGCTGTACAAGAGCCCATTGACAGACCACATGACATGTGGGCAGAAATAATAATTATGAGATATATTGACGTTTACTCCAATAGAATTATTCCAGTTCAATCTATCAATTTAATCGATGGCTTTAAGCAAATTCTGTTTTGTTTTTCAAGAGGATTAATACCGTATATGGTGCAGTTGCACTGTTAAGCCTTGTAATATCGTTAGACCAGTTTTCGCTTTCGACTACACAGCCTTCGTGCCATGACGAATTGATCGTTGTTAAACATTCATGAACGTAGCAGAAGCTGGTGAAATAAGCCAGGCTATTGTTCGTTTTCATTGCTCGTTTACAAATGAATTGCCTGAAACCTGGATTTTTCACGTGCCTGACTTTATGAAGAATTGTGACGTTTAACAAAATTTCCATCTAACAAATTGCGTTGGCGGCTTGTTGCGATTTTTTTCTTGCATTTTCGAAGAATCTGTTCAGTCGTTATTCACGCCGTCGTCACATATAGTTATATTTCTTTGATAGGAGAGGTTTTTTCCCACCATGCGACTCCATAATTTACTTGCTGAAGTTAATTTATTCCTAGCTGGTCTTCTCTAAGCAATTGTTGAGATAGTTTTAGCTTAAATGACCAAGGTGTGAACACATCACATCAAGGCAAATTCTTGGTACGACTAATAAATTGACCTTCACATACAGCTCAGTGGTTGAAGGGGTACTCTTCCATACACATGCTCGATCTTTGGCTCAACTCTGTGATTTGTAAAGTCCTGTATTCTCCTATAGCGCAGCATTTGAGAGAATTGTACGAGAGCATAGATTCCTTAGCTCGATAGATCGGTTAGCCACCGCAAGTTATTGCATGGAACATGAGTCACGTGGCTTTGGTAGACTTGAAATGAGGTGGCGAATCCAAGAAGGATTGATCAATACCAGGCTTTTCATCCTTCTTTTCTTATCACAGATACCAAATCTTTCACCGTATGAACTATTTGCTCTTGAACATGATCTGAAATAAACGCGTCCTACTTGCTTAGCTTATGTCGTTGAACGAGAATCAAGCTTATGAATGTAGTTTTACCACTCCTGTATGAGTTTTGTGCTGGTCTTTTACCTCAAAATGTACATTTCCCGTGTTCTGCTTGCTTAATTCTTTCTGGTGACCCCAGGAAACTCCTAACTCGTATCTGTTCATCCTCATAAAAGATGTGAAGGAAAGTGGATTCAAATAGAGAAAGCAGTTCTGTGTCGTTACTCTTGTGGTCCAAAGCACACGAAACCTCAAAACGCTGTTGTGGGTTTGCGCATAAAACCGTCTAATCCATGACTGACACAGAATGAAGTTTTTAGAAATTCGAAAGTTTTCCTTTTGGGAAGGACAATTTTTTATTTAATGCACAATGTCATAACCATCTCCAATCCTAGTCATAAGAAGAGGTTTCGACCGCCAACTATTATGAAAAGAAATCCTTGCATAATTTTCAAAATAGATGGATTGAACAATTTGACAATTTTGACTCTACAACCAGTTTGAGAGGATGTATTTCTCTGATAAAACTACACGGAAATACTAGTCAACAATTTTGTTACCCTTAATCACTCTGGATCGACTAGACAAGTTATAATTGGTGCATAATTTCTAAAATAATCCTTTGTTTACTATGTCGTCAAAGCCATACAATCTGTGGTTCTTCCGAAGAAAATGTGACTTACAGCAAAGTGATCCTAAGGATTCTGCGCACGCGTTTATGATCTTCGTGATTATGGTGATCCTTATGATGAGAGAAAAAGAAAGCAGGAGTTTACATTAAGTTCGATTCATACGATAACTAATTCGTAATTACTTGTATGTTCGCGTGCGGCGCAGTGGTTAGAGGTACATGCATTACACATGTCTCAAATTCGATCCCGAGCTCTGGGCCTACTGTATCCATCCGGAAGTCAGCAATTTTTTCCAAAAGTGCTGCCTGAATTACTGACTTATTGCATAGAGGGTTAATCACACTGTCTGATTTACCGCGTTGCATAAGCCACATACGGCTTCAATCACCACTAATCACCCTTGATGAAGTCGAGTTAATGACGAATCCTTCAGGGATTGATCGGCGCCGAACACTTTGTCCTTTATCCTTTCAATCACCTGTAATCCGTTAATCATTGGACAATTGTAGCCGGAATTATTGAGGTCTTCATCTCGCCCTTGCCACACGCAGAACTATCCAGTACTACCACTCGCATATGCTTCCCTTGGCTGAGTTTCCGGACGGAGATTCAGGACCCACCCCCCTTTTTTCAGTTTGGAAGCCTCAGAGCTATTGGTAAACAATTGTTGCTGAGTGGTGGGGAGTTTATGCTCTGTGTAAACGTTCAATTCGTTCGTTTTCATCGCAGATGAGTCCCGTAACTAATACTACATAATACTTGAGTAATATTTATTGCCGCTCTTATTGTATCGTAATGATATTACTGCACATTCAAGGATGCTGAGTGATCTGCAGATTTCTGGACTGCGTGCTATCATTAACTAACGAGGCAGCATTGCAAATTACTTAGTATCCTTGGAGATTTCCAGTTTCAAATACCCGAATGTGAAGTGGCTCGACGGATGACCTAAAATCCATATGATCAATAGAGACAGACTACCGTCCATATTCTCATTGTTTATCCTCGATACATTTCGCGATATTTCGCCGTGATTGTTGTACAAAGCCACTCGTTCTCTTGCTCATACTAGTCATGTTCTGGCCTTCTATCATCAATAGTAAAATGTAATTCGCCGATATTCTGCTGGATTGATTCATATTTCGATGCAATTTCTGCCTATGTTGACTCATTTTAATCAAAGGAAAATGTGAAGATAAGCCTGATCCGTGCCTCCTGATCGCAGCGCCTTCTTGAATTTATTATAATCCTAGGTGATCAGTAACCAGTAAAGACTCGTTAAACAAATTTCTTTAGACCACCGTGTTAGTGTTCAACCTAAAAAGTGAGAAAATGGCTCAAAAAAGGCTCAGAGAGTTTCCGAAATGGTTTCAAATGATTTCAACAATTCGTGTATAATCAATCACAAATCATTTATTTGACCGCTTGCTGCGATCGTATGATCCTGTAATATACCCAATGATGTGGAGTACTGTCCAAAAACGATAGCGTCAGTCGGGATTCGAGCCCAGATCTCACACTTTCCGGGAGCGCATGCTAACCGTTGCACCACCGCCGCGTATATTATTGCCAAATTCTTGTATATATGTACATGATAAATTACACAATGTACGGAATTGGTCAACAGAGTATATAGATTTTTTCAGCATTTTTAACATCTCAGCAATAACCAATTTTTTCACATTGCGCGAACCCTGAATGACATTTGGTGAGATTGCAATGCATGATTAAAGAAATTTCATTTCTTCAAGGAGTAATTGATTCACGGTAGTGCGGATGTAGTGCAATTCATTCATGTGTTTTCAATTAGAAGAAATGGCTCGAGGAGGCTCAAAAACATGGTTTCAAAGCGCCATAATCAGTGAATCTATGCACAGTATAATGTACATACGACGCGGATTGCCATAATAAAGGGTGTAGTGCTTTCCAGCACTTCAACCAGTACAGCCACTACCATGCTTTCACATTGCACTAACTGAAAGAGATGGATTTTATGAAAATAAGACTTTCATCCATAATTCAAACGAATTCATTCTTCTAACTAATCACTATTTTTACAGTGCGACAGTGCAGAAGTAATGCACTTTGTTTACGCGATCTCAACCTCGTACACAAAAGCTCAGAGGCTCGGATAAATGATTTCGAATGACCATAATGACCGTACGTGTAGTGTAGATACGTTATGAAAGATGTTAACGAGGATTCTTGTGTTTTCTGGCACTTCAACTACTGCAATCAATATAACCAATTACTTTCAAATTGCACTAATCCTGAAAGAAATTGATCTTATGAAGATGGAACTTTCATCCATGATTTAGAAGAATTCATTCCTCTAATTAATCACTATTTTCACACGGCAGTGCAGAAGAAGTACAATTCAATTACGGGATATCGGTCTCTCATAAACAAACGCTTAAGGGGCTATGAAATGATCCCAAAGGGCTATGATCAGCGGGTGAAACAGGATGAGGATAACGGAAATGGCCTGAAAATTGATTTTAACCAAGTGAAATTTCCACCCATAATTGAACGAAATTCATCTCTGAGTAATTTTAAGAGTAATTAGCAGTATGTTTACGTGGTAGTGCAGAAGTCTTAACCTCTTATACAAAAGCTTAAGTGGCTTAAAAATGATTCTAAAGGGCTACAATCACTAACCTGTATATACTGTAGAGTATATATTATACGGAATATGTCAATATGGTATGTGAGAAATCCGGCTTTTCAACCCTCCTCGCAATCACGAATTACGTTAACATTGCACTAACGCTGAAAGAAATTTGACTTTATTGACTTGAGATTTCCAACCATAAATAAACAAAGTTGTTTCTTTCAGTAATTTATGAATAATTACCGATATATTTACGTGGTATTGCAGATGTGGTGTAGCGAAACCAACGGGATTTCTATTTCACACGCACAATCCTAAGGGGCTCGGAAAAGTAGTTTCAAAGGAACTTAGTTACCGTACATATGTACACCACAAGGTACATAAGATACAGAGTGGTTTAATAAAGAATGCAGTGCGTTTTGGCGCCTCAACCATTCCAAAAAAAGCAATTACTTCCACATTGCAATAACACTGACGAAAAATATTTTTGGTAATTGAAATTTACATTCATAATTAAACAAAATTCATCCCTTTATCCCTTTCGCGACCGTGAACCCACGACCTCTGCATCTGTTAGATATCGAAGTTATAGTTGTGCGAAGTTAGATATCCAGAATTGTAGTTGTTGATATTTTACCAAACTTTATTATTTGGGTGTGTAGCCTAGAGAACCCACGCTACTGGGTTCTAGACGAGGTTTGTGTTGGAGTCGATCTGCTCCCTTTTGACAACTTGAGTGTGTCGTTTGAGGTTGGTCGTTGATCGCCGCAACTTCTTGTCTGCCACGCGGGGCTTGATACTTTGTTACGCACGAATCTCAAACTTGAGTAATTAAACCTTTATCTACATAACGACAATTTTAGTACGACGAATAATAACAGTAATAACGATATGAAATCAATATGCGATATAAACGGACAATAATGATAAGAAAATGCAATGTAGTGGCAGTTCAGTGGGTTTGTGCGATCGTCGAGAATGATGAAAGACCTGTTAAGCTTCTACGAAAAGTGATTGAGAAAGAGAGAGAGAGAGAGAGAGAGAGAGAGAGAGAGAGAGAGAGAGAGAGAGAGAGAGAGCAAGTGAGTGAATGCGCGATACGTTAGCTGGCAATGCGTAGATATGACTGTGTGGTAAAAGTGAGATGTGGCAACGAGGAATGTGTGAGGCTATACTGGGTGATGGAGCATCCTCGAAACCATGAGCCATTTAGTTTGCAGGGTCGTTGAACCATTGAACCATCGAACCATCGGGCGTCGTCGAATCATCAAGCTATCGTGCGTTGTCGAACCATCGAGTGTGGCGTGAAGCCAGAGGGGGTCCCAAATTGTGCTTGCTGGCTATGGGACTCTGGATGGACGAGGTAACTCCCCACAACTGCTAATGACACAAGTCGATGTATGTTTCTTCCCACCAGCAGCAAGGTTTTGTACTGACAAGCAAAGGGGCGTAACTCTGTTGGATTGATAGGTTTTAGTTTACTATGAAACCTTCAAGCCCCAGGGCGCTCTTTTTAATCTATTTCACTCTATCTTCGAATCGTAAGGCGGCTGATAAACCCCTTTGGTTTTATGATATCGATTCATTTCCCTCATTCGACATTACAGCCAATTGGTTGACTCGTTTACGATGGGTGACCCCGTGACCCATGGTTGATTGATGTGTTCACCATTGGTGACCCAGACCTTCAACTGGAGATCGCCAATCACATCTCTCAACCAGCATAGAATGATTCTTGATATTTGGATTTTTGTATTAGTTTTGAAATTGTTATTTCGTTGAATATGCGGTTATTTTATTATAAAATCAGTCGATTTATCGAAAGCATCTCTACCTGGCAACTCCGAACGGTCTGTTCCACCTCTCTTTGTCTCTAACTCCCAGCGTGCTGCGTCTGACAATGACACACTGCAGCGTCTAACAGAGACACGCTGGGGGTTAGAGATGCGAAGGTTGTGGAGCAGTTCGTTCAGAGTTGCCAGTTAGAGATGCTGAGGTCGTAGGTCACGGTCCCGAAAAGTTCAATTAACCCCTAATATTACCCCCTAGCGCGCAAGTGGGCAATCTCCTAACGGGGTCTCGGTCTCATTTACGAGGGCCTAGGGGGCTTTCGAAAATGGTGTCAAAAGGCTATAATCACCGACTTTTGTACACTATAGTGTACATGCGGTGGGGATGGGTTCACAGGAAGCGTAGAGCTTTCCGGCGCTTTGGCTATTCCAGCTACATTCAATCATCTTCACGCTTCACTAACTCTGAGAGAAGATTGCAAAACGAGCGTCGGTGGTGCAACGGTTAGCATACGCTCCCGGAAAGAGTGAGATCTAGGTTCGAATCGCGGCTGACGCAGACGTTTTTTGCACAGCATTCCACATTATTGGGTATACTGTAACATCGTACCACTGCAAATGGAAGTCAAATGAAAAGGATTGTAATTGATAAGATTTTAATTCATTCTTAGATCTTCACAGTGTGTCTTCTTTCTTCACTGTGCAGATCCCAGTGCTTTTAGCATTCAGTTCGTTTTTTCATGTTAATCGTGAACGTCGTAGAATACCGGTTGAGCCACGTCACCTTGCAATCTCGAGGATAGCCAGGCCGCGGCGTTCCATAGGAGGTTGTCGTTGACCGCTGCAGACAGTTGGGGAGTTGAACGCGGCTCCAGACGCGCCGCGACGAGCATCACAACCACTCGGCCATCGCGCCCTTTCTAAACAAAATTCATTCCTTTAATTTAGTAGTCGAATACGGTAGCGCAAAAGTAGTGTATTTTCTTTACGGAATCTTACATACCGTTATCTTCCTTGGCTATCTCTCCCGTTAGGTGGCAACGCTTGCCGTTCTTATCATCACCGGCTGTGCGAAGGAAGGGTAGTTCGTGAGTAAATTTTTGATCATTTTTGCTAATTTGTGCATCTTTTTTTACAAGTCGTTTTTTGTTTATTTTTTATGTTTTCTTTGGTTTTTTGTTTATATATTTACAAAGCGCATGCGGCGCAGTGGTCAGAGGTGTTCTGCGTCGCACACGAGGTCAATGGTTCGATCTCGCGCTCATGGCCCATCATTCCATTCAGCCATTCATCCCTCCGGGGTCGGTAAATTGGTACCAGACAGGTCTCAGGCTTGTCTGGGAGGATAAGCAGCACTGACTCGGTTCAGCGGGAGGCCTCCGCGAGTCATTGTAAGGCCAAATATGCATTCAGTCACCTCAAACGAAGTTAGAAATTGAAGTCGAATGCATGGCGCATTCCTCAGAGATTGATCTACGCGGAGAACTTTATCCTTTTATCCTTTATATATATTTTTTATTTTGTAATGATAATGATTTGGACACTGACTTTCCGTTAATTTCGAAATGACGCTAGTGGAGAGTTGTGGTCCCATCGATTTCTTGAGCCTAAGCCTAAGCCTAAGCCTAAGCGTGCTATGCAAATTTCTTATGAAAAGAAATCGATTGGAAAATCCTCCGACAAAAACGATGGGACCACAACTTTTGAAGGGATCAAGAGCCGCATTAATAATCTATTATAAATCTTATGCTGACTGAACCAATAGCTTGAAGTTTGTGAAGATAAATTTATAAAAATGGCAACAAGGTGAAAGGATGAAGCATAGTTCTCGGCGTTGATCGATCGATCAATCAATCAAAAGGGAAATCGATTCGTCATTCGCTAGTCAGAATTCGCTTTTCATGGAATGTCAGTAATCATTCGAAAGTTCGAATCTTTGGCTAGAGCACTACGTGATTAGTTTTACAAAACACCTCTCTTTCTCGCTGTAAAATCCGAAGTAAAATTATATTTCACACAATAGTGTGATTTTTTCTCTTATCTCGCTTATACTTTGCTGGACAGAGCTCCTTCCTTGGAGTGCTGGTACTAAAATTATAGCACAGGTTCCCAGGAACTCAAAAATGTGTTCGCCTCCCGAGAAGCTCTTTTGATCGCTCGATCTCCTCTGGTCTTCTGATTTGTGCTTCGAACCTCACCGGGCAGAGCTCTTTCTCTAGCCTATTAGTAATCATCCGATAGCGTAATGTTTCCAGATTCTATCTTTCGTTCCGAGTGTTTTCTTAAGACCACAGCTCAAATTTCAATATGCCTGGCAATCATTTTTTGAGCCATGCATGACAGTGGTCTATCAGAGAAGCCTGATTTGTAAAACCCGAAACACGTGTTTCGATCTTGCAATCTCTTCAGTCGGGCAGTTACCCTTTCTCGTCTTTTGCCACTTTCCAGATTCTACCGATGTGCTTATTTTCTGGAAATGCGGGTTCAAAAGAAGGAGAAGTTTTGTTCAGCGAGAAAAGCTCACAAAACAATCGTGCACCTCAGGTGGTACATGTCGTCCTTTGAGGGTTAAATGTATTACTCTGTTATTTCATCAGTTGAATTAATGTCGATATTTCCTACGTTATGTGATATATAAATATATTATGTTGTTCTAAGTAGGGAAATAACAACAATAATGCAATTGAAATAGCACAATAATACATTTATTGCGTTCCTCCCACGCAAATGGGGCTAGAGACGCAGAAGATGTGGGCCCTCTGTCCCGAAAGGGTTAGAGATGTAGAGGAGGTGGGTTCACGGTCCCGAAAGGGTTAGAGATGCAGGGGAGGTGGGTTTGCGGTTCCGGAAGGGTTAAATATGCAGGGGAAGTGGGTTTGCGGTCCCGGAAGGGTTAGATATGCAGGGAGGTGGGTCCACGGCCCCGAAATGGTTAGACCCGCGATTCGGTTGTAATTGGAGATCTATCAGACTTTTTTTAGAAGCCCTTATTTTCTATTTCTTCTCATGGTAGAGAGCACTTCAAGGTATCTGTCGCTGTATGTCCCAGAAGCTGATTATTTCATTCACAAAATCCTTAATTTTGATCCGCATCACAGTTTCTTTTTCTCTATTGTGCGTGTCCCAGGACCTCTGGCATTCGATTTGTCCACTCGCTAGCTTAGGTACTTCAGCTTCTTCACGATCGTCGTAGAATACTGATCGAGAGCGTCGTCACCTTGCAATCACGAGGATAGCCAGGTTGAAGCGTTCCGTGGGGCGGTCATCAAAGTTGCCGAAGTGCTGAAATGGTGGCATCAGCTCCGCGTCGAGCATCAATAACCATTCGACCATCGGCCTCCTTATATCTTTGGTTTCGAGTGTTTTCTTAAGACCATTGCTCAAATTTCAATATGCCTGATAATAATTATTTGAGCCACGCATGTCACTGGTCTATCAAAGAGGGTTGACTTATAGAGCCCGATACACGTGTTTCGATCTTGCGATCTCGTCAGTCGGGCAGTTACCCTTTCTCGTCTTTTGCTAATCTAATGCGTGGCTCAAATAATAATTATCAGGCCTCCTTATAATTCTAGCAATATTTCTACCCCATGCACTGTTATTCGTTCTTCGTTTAGACCCTTCATAGTGTTGTAAGTGAAGTTTCGTTACGATTTTGGTGCATCTACGTTCCTTCCAGAAGTTTTCCTTCGCCTTACTTTTTTCTTATCTTCCTTCTTTTCTTACTCATAATAATGTTTCCCAGTTGATAAATGAATTTGTAGGTTTTAAAATAAGAGAGATTTTTTTTCGGAAGCTCAATTTCCCTCTAGAAATTGGCTACCAAATGCAATTAGGACCTGGAACTTCAATTGATTTTTAGTGAAAAGGAAGTATCTACGAAGAGAGTTCTTTTTATTTAGCCGCTTTTTCTAGCAATAGTATGATGTTATAGATTTATCCAGTGATGTAGAGTTAGGTGCAAAACTTTTGCATCAGGCGAGAATTGAACTCGCATCTCACTCTGTCCGTGAGCATGTGCTTTAACCCATGCACCACTCCCGCCCCATTTTGCCATCACTCTTTCTACGCTACAACACCTTATATTTGCGAGCAACCAACCGTGAACAGTTTGGCCCAAGTAGTCGCTATCGACAGTGAACTCAGTCACGCCGGACAGATATTGGGTATAGGGTGATCGACTAGATTTCTGGTCTTTTTCTGCCTATATAAGGAACAAATGAAAAATCGACCTCGTCTGCTGAAAAGGAGGTTTTTAGTCGGAGTGTTAGTAATCATTCGAAAGCGTAAACCTCTGGTTTCAGGCCCACATGACTGGCTTTCGGAAAAGCCTTTCTTTGACGCTGCTACACAAGGAAATCGCTTATGTATCACATGCGCCTATTTCTTGCCGAATAGAGCTCTTTCTTTGGACTACTGGTAATCATCCGATGGTATAAGGTTTGCAGATTCCAATGCTGTGCTTATTTTCTAGAAAGGCCGTTTTCTGTGCAGTGCAGCAGGGAGATATGCCACCGAATTGATCGATGATCGTGTGAAGACGGCCATATCCGCTCTCGCCCCGCCCCCATCACCCCATGAAGTGGCCAAAAAATACCTTTTCGCGTATGTGAATCAGTCTTATTTTCCCTATTGCACTGCGGAGAAAACGGTCTTTGAAGAAAATAAGCACAGTGTTGGAATCAGAAACGATTACGCTATCAAATGACTACAAATAGTACAAAGAAAGAGTTATATCCTGCGAGGAAAAATGTGCATGTCTGGAGCCAAGAAATCTCCTGTTGGAACGGAAAAAGACTTTTCGAAAACCGGCGAAGTGAGCTGTAGCCTGAAGTCTCAGCTTTCGAATGGATACTAACCCTCCTATGAAAAGGTCCTTTCCAGCGAGTGAGATCGATTCTTCATTTGTTCCCTAATAATCAGGAATGCCAATCTTTTCTGTTAACCGTAACCGCTTTTTTGGTAGCAAAACGAGCGTCAGTAGTGCAACGGGTTAGCGCTCCTGAATAGAGTGAGATGCGGGTTCGCGTCCTGCCTGACTCGAAAAGTTTTGCACATCACTGGGTATATCTACGGTGTATTGTAATGTTTCTCAATTGCTTCTACTTATTCCACTCATTTCTGAAGATAATTTAGTGTTAGTCGTCGCTACTTTTGTTGAAATGTCGATCGTTTCGTTCGATTTTCCTTCAACTACTGTATTTTATTCAAAAAAGTTATTTTCAGATGGATCTATACAGTAAGTGGGGTCGATTCGTTGGAGGGTATAGCCGCCTCGCACGACTGCACCATTGGCGAATTGATGAAATTGAACCGAATGAGCTCACGAATGGTTAGCTCCTTCTTACTTAAATTTGAATTTCTACTCGATACTTGTCCATTATGAAGCGACAAATGAAAAACCGATGCCATTCGCTGGGCAGAAACTTCCATGAGAGTGATAGTTATCGCTCGAAAGCTTAGATTTCTGGCTGCGGCCCCACGTGGCCGGTTTCCGAAAAGGTCCTCTTACAACGCTGTAAAATCCACACAGAACCATGTCTAGACGCGTCTATTTCTACGCCGAAAACAGCTCTTTCTCTGGACTTTCACTATCTTTCGATAGCGTAATCGTTGCTGATTCCAACGCTGTGCTTATGTCCTGAAAAAGACCGTTTCTCTGCAGTGCAGCAGGAAATTGAGATTGAATTCATATACGCGAGCGAAGAGGTCTTTGCCAATTCACGTGCCGCTGGCCTAAGGCGGAACAGTGCACTGACACGATGGGCCATCGATTTTCGAGCATTGAATGTGTAGAGAAGTATGTGTCAGCAGTTCACGTGACCTCTTCACCCACCAGCACGTGAATTGGCCAAAGATCCTTTTGCTCGCGTATGTAAATTCAACTGTTTTCCCTGTTGTATTGCAGAGAAGCGGTCTTTTCATGGTAATAAGCACAGTGTTGGAATCAGCAACGATTACGCTATCGATTGATCACGTAATAGTCTAAAGAAAGAGCTCTTGTCCGGCAGAAATATGCGCGTCTGCAACGCAAGGATTATCCTTCTGTAGCAAAGCGTAAAAAGACGAGGCTTTTCCGAAAATCGACCACGTAGGGCTTAGCCAGAAACTCTAAGCTGTCGAACGACTACTAACACTTCAGTGAAAAGATTCTCGTTCAGCGAATGTGATCGGTCTTTCATTTGTCGCCTCATGATAGGCAAAAACCTTCTATTATATTGTCAAGCATTCGGCTTCTAGTCACCTTTATTTCTATTCTACTTCCATGTTTGTCCATATCCTTTGATTATATCTGAGTGCGAATGGCGTAGTGATTAGAGATGTTTGCGGCCCACCTGATCAAACAATCGATGGTCGACGGTTCGATCCCACGCTTAAGGCTACTAAGCCTTCCACTCCTCCTGCATTGTTGAAGTGATACCAGACTTGTCAAGGTTGTAGCACCGATGTCTTTATATGTCCATTGGCCCCCGCGAGTCATCGATAGGGCTAGATAAGCATTCATTCACCTCGAACGATGCTGCGAATGAAGTTGAATGCGTGGCTCATCTCCCGGAGATCGATCAACGTCGAGAGCCTTTTTTATTTTTTGTCTATGTCCTGGATTTCTTTACACGACCAGCCTTTCCTTGCATCGTTTTCCACAAAGGTCTTCAAAAGAATTTACGTTTTGCTTGGACTTTTGCGTGAGAATTTTGTTTTCTTTATTTCTTTACTATCTTGTATACGAGCCAAATTGTTCCCTAAGGTGTTCGTTTACTGATGCAGAGAGAGAGAGAGTTGTTGGAGGGATCGAACCAGTGCCTTGCTCATCACGTTTGCTTCTTAATGTGCTGCATCACTAACCACTGCTCTACCCCGCTATATGTTTAATCATATTCTAAATAAGCGTGTTTTGAATTTCTTTTAGACGTTATGTAATAAATTTTGATTCATTAACTGTACACATACGATTTGGATCACTGAACTTCCGCTGAAACTCTATGTAAAAATATTCCCTGGTATTCTTTATAATGAGGCTCACTAATGTTTATTTCTGTGGAACATTGGTTACCAAAAAGGTTTTTTGAACATCTTGCACCATTTGTATATCGAGTGAATATCTTCTAGCCATCTAAAATCGTGGACCGTGGACCCACGGCCTCCGCATCTCTAACTGGCAACTCTGGACGGTCTGGTCCACCTCCCCGGCTTCTCCAATCCCCAGTGTGCTGCGTCTAACAATTGCAGGTTGTTGCGTAAAGAAATGGCACGCTGGGGGTCAGAGATGCAGAGACCGTGGGTCTTCGATCCCGAAACGCTTGAAGAGATGCGGATTTATTGGTGGTCATCTTGAATAATGATTTGAACTCAGTATTTTCAGGTTTTCCCAGGTCAAAGATTCTCGTACCGTTGCCTTCAACAGATGATGTCTTTGATAGCGAACTTAAAACTACCTCATCACACAAGGTTGTTAATCAAATTGGAGGCAGTGAAAATGCTGGTCAGTTCTGTCTTCTTTTTCAGTCACCTCTCATAGCCTGAAGGTTTTCCCTTCCATAGTTTTGAGGAGTAAAAAGGACCAAACTTTTGGGACCGACCAATCCCTGAGAGATGCCTCAAGCATTAAACTTCATTAAGCGTCGTTTGAGGTGATTGAAGGCTTATCCGGCCTTGGCAAACTCGCAGTGGTCTACTGGCGTCTTAAATCAGTGCTGATACCCTCCCAGGCAAGTCTGGACCAATTTGGCGATCCCGAAAAGATGGAAAGCTTGGTGAGCCTTTGGCGCGGAATCGAAACATGGATGTATGTCGTAGGGCACTAACCGCTGCGCTGCTCGTACCTTGTTTCAAGGTGTTCTTGCTTTCGTTATCAATGATTAAGTTTGAGTCTTGTAGCTGACGGAATTCGCAAAGGACCTGGAGGTGCTGTTCCGGCACAACACCAACGGCCTCTAACGAAAGCGAAAAGTGAATCTGTGTCTCGGATTGACGATGCTGATTCTGATTGTCTCCAACGTTTCCTGAAGATTAAAGTAGGATAATTTCTGTTTATGTTGATTTTTGTTTAGAGGCGGAATGCGTGGGTCACTTCCTCTTATTGGAGACCTCAAGACTGTCCCTTGCAAAGTACTCATGTCTTTCCCTCATGTCTGTGTATTTAGGTAAAACAAGTTACTGAGTCTGATGGAACGGTGTCAGGCACCCTTCTCGTGACCCCAAACTGTCTGATGTTCGATCCAGATGTTTCTCACCCGTTGGTTAGAGAAAATGGACAAGATTTATACGGGATGGTAGCTAAGTAAGTGGCTTACTTACGTTTGTATTTTTCATTCGAAGATTTGCAGTCACATTGGTAAGTGAGAATTGCCTTAGAGAATGATTCTTGACTTTTGAAGGACTTTTTTTCAGCACTGATCTTAACCAGGACGATAGCGACGGGTTTATTGGATTGGCAAGACATTTTCCGGACTTTTTCAGATTTTCTTGATTATTTTCTAGGCATTTCAGTTTTTGCTTTTACAATCCTTTAGAGCAACTTCTTGCTGTTACTTTAATTTATAACACCTATACATAGTAATTTCTTTTTATTTAACCGCTTCTAGCGGTGTTATGATGTTACAAATAGATAACCATCGATGTAGAGTGATGTGCAAAATCTTTCGCGTCAGGCGGGACTAGAACCCGCACCTCGCTCTTTCCGTGAATGCGTGCTCTATCCGTTACGTTACTGACTCCCATTTTGCACATCGCTCTTTCTACGCTAAAGCGCACCGATCTGTCAGCCGCCAGCCGTCAACGGCCTAGAAGCGCTAGAAGCGGTTAAATAAAACGAATTTCGTTTGATCTTTAGCACTAAATATCTGTCAGCGTGACTGGGTTCAATGTCGAGACCGACTACACGGGCCAGGCCGTTGACGGCTGACGGCTGACAGATCGGTGCGCTTTAGCGCAGAAAGAGCGATGTGCAAAATGGGGTCAGTAGTGTAACGGATAGAGCACGCATTCCCGGAAAGAGTGAGGTGCGGGTTCTAGTCCAGCCTGAGAAAACTTGTCGATGCTACACGAGTATCGTTGTGTGCCAAAGCAGCACTTTAATCCAAACGATGTTCGTTTAGTATCAACAATAGTTTTTGTTCTCGGCGCATTTTCATCCTGCAACAAATGTATAGCTGATATATGTTGAAATAACTACAAAAAGTTGCTCTAGACGGTAGCAATAGCAAAAACTTATATGCAAGAAAAGTAATCAACAAAAACGCAAAAATCGGAAACTTGTTAAGCCACATTTGGTCTGATTCCTGGAAATTTTTGCACAAATGCTCATTGTAGTTGATATGACTAACGTTTCTCCTATCTCCATCACCGTGCTTCACATTTTGAAAAAAAATTTTTTGAAGGGAAAGTCATCATCAGAAATAATTTTTTTACTTTATTCTTCAGCATGGACGAAATTGTATCCGTCTCTGTTTATAAGGACATAAGTGCACTGACGGGAAATCAGTCAGAGAAGAAGAAAGATATTTTCGATCCGGATCATGTAGCAAGCTGGGGACGTATCAGGCACGTCGCAGGTAGCTGTCATTTATCTCGGGTCTTTTGTTCAACACATTCTCGGGTGTGTTCCTGGTCATATTATGACTTATTGCTATCATAGAGATGCCAGTAGAGGTTAATCTGAGCCAATTTTATGAAATTCCAGCCATTATCTGTGAAAGGAGACGTCCCAGCTGATCCTGAGCCTGAGCCTGAGCCGCAAGCGAATTCTGATGATCCTATCCAGAAGAGTATAGGTTTGCTTCATGTTCTATTTTTGGATTCAGAAGTTATGCTCAATGTGTTATGTTTCCTTTTGGATTATGAGAATTTGTACGAATCACTTGTATTTCAAGCGTGCGAAGGCTTGGATCTCGAGGCTAGCAGCTTGAGGAAGATGGAGGATAAGAAGGCTGGCGAAGAGGTCAGTATATTTTCCTAGCATTCAGAATGTTTTCTATGTAGGTTGATTGACGAATACACTTTTTACAGCTCTGCCTAGTCTCATACAAATGTAGGAAGTGTTACTAACATTTTCTTATGAAAATTCCCTCCGGCATTTTAGAAAGATTTGGTACATATCCTACGTTGTCGTGATGTTGGTCAGCCAGGCCAATTTTCTATTCCATTTGAAGGTGTGTGGAATCCTGAATCTGTATTGAAAGAGAAGAGGGCTCAAGCCGTATGGTTTGTGATGCTCGACGCGACTTCGATCCCACAATCTCCCAACGCTCTCCGTCAATCTATGAAGGGCGCCAAATTGAACCCCCGTCCCCCGCCAGCTTGGTCATCCCGAAGAAATATGCACGACCACTATTCTACGGCGTTCGTGAGGAAGATGAAATCCTCACTAAATCTGTATAAGACAGGCATTTATGGGTTGGATCACTTGAGAATGGTTGGTCAAGAAGCTACATGCCGAGCATCCATGAATTTCTTGCGTACCCTGACTATTAAGGTAGCATTTCGTGGCGGAATTTCATTGCAAAACCCGAAAAAACTATGCATGGTTCTGCCTAGAACCCAAGGGAGTGTAATCTTACATCTGGGAAAAGGTAAAGATGAATAGATCATATAAAAGTCCGATTTTCTTTGTTCCCTTCGAGCGAGCAAGTAATGGTGCTAAGTCGGAGAGAATAGAAATTACTGGTACGCGCTTGAAGATCTTTTTGATTGACAGGGTTACAAGTGAGGCGATACTTCAGTAAAATAGGGCAATTAGCTAGCGATCGACTTCTTATACCAATACTCATATTGCTTTTTGAGTTCTGTTAACCATCAAATCGACTATTAAGCTCAAAAATGCATGTGGAGAAGTAGTTGGAGGTGTCCTGCGGAGCATAGAAGGTCGATGGTTCGATCCTAGCCTGTGGCTCACCAAGCCTTGTATGCGCATTTTACCTTTCCCGCGGATATGTGTTAACCATTTGCTAAAGTCAGAGTCAGACGTTGAATCTGGAGTTTTTTTCAAAGCGGAGAAACCATTATTAATCAATTATTAACATAAATTAATTAACTAACAAAAATCGCATATCCCTATGACCGCGGAAGGGCCAAGCGATCGAGGGCCATGTTGAAACGGCCTCATTCACCCTACGCTCCGCTGCCCACCTTAGAAAATAGCTAGAACACCCTTGCTCGCGTAAGTGAATTCAGTCTTATCTTCTCTGCTGCGCTATAGAGAAACGCTCTCTCCACAGAATAAGCACAGTGTTGGTTTTTTTGAATCTTGCGCTATCGAGTGATCACCAATAACCCGATGAAAGAGCTCTGTCTTGAGAGAAAAACACATGTATGAACCACGAATATTTTTTTCGCCAAAGCTTCCAAGGAAGGCTTCTCAAGAAATGGCCAAGTACCGCGCTAGCGACAGAATGAAGCTTTCGAATGATTGCTAACACTCTAATGGAAAGTTCTTGTCCAGCAGACGGGGTAGTAGATTCAGTTGTACTCGGATAATCAAAAAGGACCGTGCTAGTTGATTATACATATATCCAATATCTGTCATCGTAAGTGGGTTCAAAGCCGACATGTGCTTGTCAGGCCAAGTTGTCGCTTGCTGACAAGTCGATGCCTTGTGTCGCAAAGAGAGTGATGGCAGAACAGGAGCGTCGGTAGTGGAAATGCCTAGCACGCACCACGGAGACAGCGAAATGCGTGTTCGATTCCCGTCTGTCGTTCAGATTTTGCTTTTCACTCAGAGTTATCGGATGTATACTTGTAACATCATAACACCGCTAGAAGCCGATGGATGAAAAGAAATCTATTCGATTATCTAAAGTAATTCCGTTAGCGTTTCAGCAGCTTGGGTGCGCGAAACTTCGATATCCGCCACAAATGTTCCCAGTGTAATATGCTCGTAGATTGTTTTTTATAACTTGAACACTATCTCATTGCAGAATTTGATTTTTCTCTAGCAGCTGTTTTTAAAGCATCCATCGGAAGTCAGTAGCGAGACTTACTTACCGTCCATCAACGAGGAGACTAATTCAAAATCGCCCGACGACGACCGCCCTACTGACATGGGTGGAGACGACACTCGTGAAGGTGAATAAATCCAATCGTTATTTAGAATGTCTGAGATTCTATTCTTAATTTCGGATAAAGTGATTGAGACTTATCGCTTGCATTCACTTGTGCAAGTCTCTGATTCTCTGTGAAGTCATTATATTGCTTGGATACTTATAATGCTGGCAGAGCGATACACTGTAGCGCAGAAAGAGTGATAGCAGAACGGGAGCCACGATGATACACTGGGTAACATGCGCTTTGGGAAATGGTCATACTCTGGTTCAACTCCCTCTCTCTCCTCCGAGATTCAGGGTTTTGCATACCAATCAACGTTATAAGATATGCTTGAACACTGTCTACGCTCATTAGTTGTGGGAGTCCCTTCATATCTTCCATTGGTTCTTGTCCATTATAAGGCAACAAATGAATATTCGACCCCATTCGCTTACAGGAGCATTCCATGAAGTGTTAGTAATCATTCAAAAGCTTATATCTCTTGCTACTGCGCTACGTGATCGGTTCTTCCCAAAAGACGCTTTCATAACGCTGTGAAATTTGAGGCATAAATTATGTCTCACGTCTGCTGCGCAATTCATTATACTTCACTGACGCGCAAAAGCATATGAACGTCTAGAGAAATCTTTTAGTTCTAGTCATCCGCATGATCTGGAACTTTTTCCCAAAGCGGAGAAACTTTGTTATCGAAGCACAGAAATCGCGCTTCTGCGAGAGCGACAATCTACCCATTGTGGCCAGCCGCCGCGTCGAATTTGCGGTCACCAGAGCCCACCACCGTAGATTAGCCCGTAAACAAGCAAGCCGATTGTGTGAATCTCAATACTATTCTTCCTGCTACACTGCAGAGAAACGCTGTTTCCAGAAATTAAGCAAAGCTTTGGAATCCTTGATTCCCATGCTATCGAATGACTTCTAATAGTCTAAGCAAAGAGCTTTGTCTTGCGAGGAAAATGCGTGTGTGAAACACATAAGGTTTTACTTCTGTAACAACGTGAAGAAGAGGTTTCTTCAAAAATCGGTTACGTTGGTGTAGTAGCTAGAGATTTAAGCTTTCGAATGGTTACTAACACTCTAATGAAGAGTTCTTGTATAGCGAATGGGATCGATTCGATGGTGCATTTGTCGTCTTATGCACAAGTACCCTTCCAGTCGTTCCTTTTTGCTGCAATCATCGTATGTCGTAATCGCCTTCCTTAGACCCATTGTGCGTAAACCGGCATGATATTTGTACGCGCCGATTGAAGTTCGTAAATTCTTTTGACTTACGTGGAATATATTTGCCTTTTTGGTTGAGGAAACCTAAGTCTCGCGTTGCTGGGAAAGCCACCCCACTCTCAAGGGTTTGTCAAGTCATCATAACTAGTGTATTGCTTGGTATCACATTACCGCGAACAACAAGAGTTCGTCCTCTTCACAATCACGTCGACACACTTATTGTTGTCATTTCTGACGTAATCTGACGTAAGGTGGTCGTTGAGAAGTGGTGAAATATCTTGTTGCATAAAATACACCATCGGAAATGGATGGAAGGAACATGTCAGTAATAGGTGAAGACCGCCTTTTTCCTCCTATTTTCTCAAACTCTTATCTTTATGCTTTTGGCTATATGATAGAACAAGCTTTTCGCTCGCTCTGTAATGAACTGTTTATTCTGCACTATGCTATGCATTCATAATAATAGCAGAATACTCAAACCAATCATTTGAGTGTTTTCTTAAGATCACGCTCAAATTCAATGTGCTTGATAAATGGAGGTTGGATTACCCCCAAGGAGTCTGGCTAAGACAAGTGACGGGGTTGTCAGGCCGAAACACGTGTGTTGCACTGTGTAAGTACCCATAACAGACCACATGCGTAGCTCAGGAAATAATTATCAGGCAACGGCAAAAAGAATATTTCAAAGGCTAATTTCACTGACTTATGAGTTGGACTCTCTTCCGCCCATTTTGGAACAGAATTCATTTAAATATGCCTGATATTCATTATTTGAGCCACGCATGTTAGTGGTCTGTCAATGAGGGCTACTTATAGAGCCCGATACACGTGTTTCGATCTTGCGATCTCGTCAGTCGGGCAGTTACCCTTTCTCGTCTTTTGCTAATCACTGTGGGTGCTCCAGTCCCCACAATGAGAGTTAGCGACGACGAACGCCTTACACTCTATGTCCAGTGAAAAACTCACCAAACACAGAGTGTTGTACACTCGAATGCTCGTGGCTAGTATATTCAATATATCATATCTTTCGTTTCGAGTGTTTTCTTAAGACCACAGCTCAAATTTCGACATGCCTGATAATCATTATTTGAGCCACGCATGTCAGTGGTCTGTCAATGATGACTGACTTATAGAGCCCGATACACGTGTTTCCACTGATATGCGTGGCTCAAATAATGATTATCAGGCATATTGAAGTTTGAGCTGTGGTCTTAAGAAAACACTCGAAACGAAAGATAGAATTCATTTGATTTGACCGCCTCTTGCGATGGCACTATGTAACAATATGCCTAATGTTGTAGAATGGTAAGCAAAAACTTTTGTGTCAGGTGGGATTCACGCACCCCCGGATAGGTTGAAATGTGGATTCGAATCCCAACTGACGCGAATGTTTTTGCGCGCCACTCTACATCATTGAGTATATTTTGGAACATTCATAAAACTTGGTATACGAATTCTGCGCAGTTTCTGCCTATTAAATGTTTATCATAATACTCGTTGCTTGCAGAATTTGCTCAAGTACATCTTCGTCAAGGTTCATCGTCGTCACAGACGTTATCGTCACAACGAAGTTCAGAAGAACGATCGCGATCGTATTCCGAATTAGATGCAGCTCAAAATCAGACCTCCGGTTTCGAGTCCCGCTTCTCTCCCAGTGTTGCGAGGCGTTCATTTGGCAAACTTGGGCGCACGCTTAGGTTAGCATTTCCACAATTTTTGTTTGATATGAAAGCTCTTATTGTGCCTGTACTATGTAATATTTATCATGGATGTTATGCCGCTAACAAGAACAAAATTCCCTTAACCATGAAGTGCTGCTAACACCTATGTGTTTCTTTACCCGTTCGGGACGATGTGTACCTGTATCTCCCCAGGTACTAAAATTTGTAGGCCTTTTTCGCTGGGCAGAGCTAATCACGCGAACTTTCGTAATTATTCGAAAGTTCATATATCGGTGATTTCAGCGCTTTCTTCAATTTCTGAAAAGGCGCTGTAGCAGCGAAGATAAAATAACTTTTCCCCCTAGGCTCGCCTTTTTTGTTCGGATAGGGTCTGATGACGGATTTTTGATTAATATTTAGTAACAGTTTGTAGCATAAATCCCAAAGATTTTTGAGTTTGGTCCCAGAAAGGCTTCATATAGCATTGTAAGAGCGAAGAGGAGATTATGCTTTACCCTCGAAGTTTTCCTCGCACATAGGAATTATGTGTGTACCAAAGCATATGAGTGCGCACAGAAAACCATGGAGTATTAGATACGCTGCGAAGCTTCCAGTTTTTTTTATAGACCGAAAATAAGATTTTAATCAAATAATGAGATTCGCGAGCTGCTTGCGCATCGAGATGCACAAACGATCAACTGCCATCCCCAGCGAGTTGAAGTTTTCGCTGGGGCGCTAATTTGGGCCGGCGAGTGGTTCAGACGGCCACGAAGAGCGACTGTTGGAAAATAATATTGATTTTTCAGCGGCTGAAAAGATAATAGTAACTTTTTATTAATCCATTTATTCTGCACTATAAAGATATTCTATTGAGCCGTCCATAGATTTTTATTGGAGGTCGCAGCAATCTTCGTAAGTCGTCAAAACAACGCGGCACGCGCGTATCGTTTTCGCTACACACCGTAGCATTAGAATTGATAGTTCTTGTCTTGCAGCGAATTTTCTCACTGTTTTACCTTTTCAAATTGGAAAGATCAAATGCGTTTCAGTGCTCGAGCTAAGTCAATCCATGGTACTGTTGCTCAAGGTACAAAACAAGTTGCTCATGGAGTTGTAACTCACACAAAAAGTGCTGCAGGTTTGCAAATTTCGGTACTTTCTGATTATTAGGGAACAAATGAAAAATCGATCTCATTTGCTGGACACAAACTTTCTATAGGAGTGTTAGTGATCATTCGAAAGCACGAATCCCTGGCTAAAACCCCACATGGTCGGTTTTTCAAAACACCCTTTCATAAACGCTGTAAATCAAAAATAAAATTGTATTTTACAAGACTATGTTTTTTTCCCTTATCTCGCTTGTATCTCGCTGGACAAAACTCCTTTCTTAGTGTGCTAGCACTCAATCGATAGCATAGGTTTCGAAGAACCAAAATTTATTTGCTTTATGGAAAAGCTCTTTTGATAGCGCCATATGAGAAGGAAAAGAGTCGTGCTTTACATCTCGCCGGACAGAGCTCCTTCTTTAGACTATTACTAATAATTCAAAGTCGTAAGTTCCAGTGATATCCTGTGCTTACTTACATTTTCGGCAACCTTGTTTATCGGCTAGTCCATGAGGCTGGGAGGGCGGGGCAATCGATCGCTTTTGAAATATTATTATTCAGTTGGGATCTTTTGCCGCATCAAGAGAAACTTCAGATAAAATCGTATGATTCTGGTACTACGGATAATTCTCTATACACTAATATGCTTTTCGTGCTTCCAGCAAATTATACGCATATAGAAGTGACTTCGCGCACGGTGGCTATGACACCTTAATTTTTTCTTGGATGCTACATCGCTATAAAAGGGTGTTTTTAGAAACCGCTGAAGTGAGGCTGTATCTTAAAATTCACTTTTCGAGTGTTACTAATACTCCTGTGAAAAGTTCTTCTCCAGCGAATGAGATCGGTTATTCATTTGTTCCACAATAATCAGAAAGAATCCAAATTTCTTTTTATGGTCCTAAATCGGCGGGTGGAAAGCAGCCTGCATTTCGTGGAATTTCAAGTTTGACTTTCATGATATGTGAAGGTCTTGGTAGAGTGATGTAAGCATTACTTTTACGAGGTACAGGGCCATCAGAGTTTTTGTAGTCTTATAATCGTTTCTTATTCAATACAACATTGGGAGAGTTGGGGGGAGGGGTGACCACGGCTTTACGGGCACCGCGACGAGCATCGCAACCACTTGGGCACGACTTTAACACGACTGAACATAATACAGTTGGATCTTAGCACGTTGAGGACCTCGTGATTACACGCCTGGCATGCGCAGCGCGTTCGACCTACAGTTCGGGCGCGCTTCCATCACAAGTTGTAGGTTTTGAGTGAAATTTATGTTTTTGTCGTCACTAAAATAATTGCAGTTTTACAAGATACACTGCGTTTATTTTGGTGTTTTTTATACCCACACGCTCCATCCGAAGGTCGTGATTTACTACTGGCAGAGTTGGAGCAGGAGTTAATTTCTAGTAACATAACCGATCACTTGAATCTTAACGCGCATTGTACAAAATTGGCATCTTCATACTGTGTTTACTAGCTATTACTCTGCTTAAATAAGACATGATTCCAACTGTTCAGTCTCAACAAATGCAGATCAAATATCTCAGAATCCTGCTTACTTTGTAATTTTTTTTAGACTCATTGCAAACGGGGTTAGGAACTGGTGTGAAAGTGATGGGTGAAGCTGCAAATGCCGCTGCAAATCAAGCTAAGGTGAATGAATTTCCGACATGACTTTCGATTATCTCGAGAAAAAGTACTACTTTGGAACTTTATCGTCACTTATCGCAAAGATATACGTATGCATCAAATGTGAAATTGTACAAAAATAAGATCTTCTTCACTATGTTGAAAGGAACTTACAGATATTAACAAATTTCTTAACTCATGTGGAATTTTGCTCTAGTCAAAGCTTATTGAAACGAAATTTCTTAAATGCTCTATCAGGTAACCAAACCACAGGACGATAGCTGGATGCGTGTCTTCAACATATAGCGTACCGTTTGAGCGCAACATTGTATTGAAATTAGTATTTATTAAGTCATTAGTAACCAATAAAAACTCTGGGAACTGATCTGAGCTCGTCGTTCTATTGTTCTCTTCACAAAATGGAAATGGTTTGAAAACGATTCAAGGACCTGAAAATGATTAGAGCGGCATTCTTGCCCTACCTACGAATACTGTAGTGTTGACCAGTTACGCTGGATGTTCAAAACCCTTTGGATACCGCGAGCGATGCATCATTAATATACGCTGGCCGTGCACCGCGATATAAATCTAATAGTTATCTGAGATGAATTTATTTCATCATCCATTGATTTAGAGTAATGTGACAAAACTTTCGCGTCGGCCGAGACTTGAACCCGCATCTCATTCTGTCCTGTTAGCGCATGCTCTCACCCTTTGCACTAATGACGCCCCTTTTATTATCAGTCTTTCTATGCTACAACGCATTTATCGGTCAGATGCCAACCGTCAACGGTACGCCACGGGTAGTCGATATCGACAATGGACCCAGTCACGCTGACAGATGTTGGGTTTTGAATAATCTAACAAAATCTCTATTTAACCGCTTCTTGTGGTGTTATGATGTTACAAATTTGCCCAAAGATGCAGAGTGATGTGTAAGACTTTTGCGTCAGGCGGGACTCGAACTCACATCTCACTCTATCAAGGAGCGCGTGCTCTGAGCTATTGCACTACTAACGCCCATTTGACCCACTACTCGCCAGCCGCCAACCGTCGTAGATTAATGCATTGTAGCGTAGAAAGAGCAATGTTCAAAAGGGCTTCAGTAGTGCAAAGGGTGAGAGCACGCGCTAATGGATAGAATGAGATGTTGGTTCAAGTCTCGCCTGACGCGAAAGTTTTGTACATCACTCTACATCAATGGGTATATCTATGGCATCATCCCACTCTAAAAGAGGTCAAATGGAAAGAATTCTATCCGGTCATCTTTATTTTTACTATTTATATTTGGTCATTCTTACAGCATCTACAATTAGCAGTTTACAGTGCGCTCTAAAGCTTTTATATTTGTTAGTAGCATAAAAATATAAACTAATATTCAGAAGTACTAGCGAGCATGGATTTACAATTTACAGTTGCATTGAGAATATAATTTCCAACGCAATGTATAGTATCGTCTTCGACAAACAATTGATTGTTTCTTTTCTCATTGAAATTCATTGGCATTGTTTTTACTGGCAATTCGTCATGGAGTTTTTTTTAGTCATATTCCATTTTTACTGATGACAAAACCTCCTTTAGTGAGGATATAGTCTAAATTTGATGAGAGAATTATCACACTGTCTTCAAGCGATCGCACCGCGTTACATGCGAAAATGTGGTTACGCCTATGTGTTATAAGTACTGCTATGAAATTGATAATTACTGTTTGGGAAAAGATTTTGTTTTTATCTTCATGGATAGATCTTTTTTTATCTTCGAAACTAACGGTATCAATGGAGAAGTGATTGTGTTCTAAGAAGGTTGATTGACCGAAGTTAGGTAGAAAAGCGGAAGTCAAGTCATTTGTTGTAGTAATTCCTAGATGTTTCTTTTACAAAAGCGATTATTACAATTCTCATTTGACTGAACATATTGAAATTTCTCGTTGAAGAAAGTTGCTGCATGACATAGATTTTAGGCTGCTGCTGATGTTGTAGCGTCTGTGCCTGGACGAGTGGTAGATGTGGGAACAAGCTTAGTGTCAGATGGTATCAATGGTGTACAGGAGATGTTCAACATTGATGTAGAGGTGATTGTCAGGCCAAGAATGCCATTTTTTCTGATGGAATGATTCTGTTTTGAACTCTGAACGCTTATCCAGTGGAGTGCTTCTTTTGCTATGGTAAATGGGATTTGGGAATTACCATGTTCCAATTTGCTGTAGTGATTTTTTGTGATTTAAGGGAGTGTTTAGCTACTGTTATGATCACAAGCCACAAGAGCTAATGCATTTATTAGGAGGTGGTGTAGTTAAGTGGTCAGTGGTACGGTGTATCAGGAAGCAGAAGTGATAGACAAAGTCTTTGCTTAATTCTCTCCCTCAACACTCTTGTAACCAATAAGCAAACGAGTCAGGAAACACATCAGTTCGACTCTCTCCAAGGTTAAGGAGAGTCATTTTGACCAGCATTCTCCCTTATTCACGAGATAAACGAAATCCTCGAATAGCAGTAGAAGAAAGAAGCTATGTGTTCGTAGAGCCTTATGGAGAGTGAATGCTAGGAATCGAACCAAATGCAAAAAGTGTCCAGGATCCGCACAGTAAACTGCTATAGAGGATCGTGTTTGGGAATTATTTTGTGTCAGCACAGCTGCAGATCGGCGGATTTGGTGAATAGTTTTGCGTAAGCAAATTTGCAGTAACGTCAAATTCTACTCGTTGTTCGCTTCTGTAGTATTATTTAGGGTCAAAAGTTGAGGTTTATGGTCCTTTTCTGTTAGACAAATGAATATTCGACCCCATTCAATGGCCAGGATTTTTATAGAAATGTTAGCAGTCATTCAAAAGCTTAAATCTTTGGCTAGAGCCGCACGTGGTCGGTTTTTCGAAACATCTTCTCATAACGCTGTAAAATCCAAAATTTTTCTCTGACACCCTCCGCGCGCCTTCGCTTTTATCACGCGTATAATTCGCTGGAACTACAACGAGTATATGAATGCTTGTGAGAAAATCTCTGTAGTATCTAAGTCAGATCGTTTTGACGAGGAGTTTCTTCAAAGTGGACAAAAATTGTAATTGAATAACAGTTGCATCCCGCATGTAAATCCCGCAGTTACACGGGCCATCGATCGATTGTCCCTCCCCTCCTCCTTCCCACCACCCCTCTCAACGCGTAGATTAGCCGGTAAATAGCGCTCGCCGACTCATGTGGAACTTCATCTGATTTTCCCTGCTACACCGCAGTGAAGCGGTCTTTTCCAGAATATAAGCACAGCGCTGAAACCATTGAAACTTACTCTATCAGATGATTACCAATAGTCTAAAGAAAGAGCTCTGTAGGGCGAGGTTTGATGCACAAATTTCCTGTTTTTCCTACATCCTACAAAAGGGCTTTTCCAAGAAAGCAAACACTGTTTTAAGTTCTTCGAGACTTATGCTATCGAAAGAGTACTAGCAGTCTAAGTAAAGAGTCTTGTCCAACGGAATATAAGCGAAATAAGAAAAGGGAACGCGTGGTCGTATGAAACATAATTTCAGAAGCTTTCGAGTGATTACTAACACTCCTATGAAGAATTCTTATTCACAGAATGAAGTTGAATATTCATTTGTTGCCGTCTAACAGATAACTACCATGTTTATGTCACAGATTACGTACCGTACCTCTTGCCACTATCGCCTTGAAAATTTTATCTCTTGGTTAAAAAAATGAAGTTTGAAGTTTTGTCAGGAAGCCTATTTTGTCGGATACTATGCTCTAGTTCGTCTGTATAATTTCAAAATTCTTTTTTTCCTGATTTGCCAAATGCTTTATGTTCATATCACTTCTCTCGTTCCTTAGAGCGATTAACTCGAACGTGCACCATTAAAATCGTTATTCTTTTCATTCATTATGGCTGCTGCATCATGGGCTTTGTTGACGTAATCGACTTGAAAAACTTTTGGTGTTATCTCCTGTACATTAGGTATTTGATGAGGATGACTACAATTGTGGTAGATCAATATAAGTGAATGGAAGATTTCTATGATCATTTATAAAATGGTGTATTGCCAAGTTTCCATTTCAAACCGCGTCAGTTATCAGATACGAGAACACAGAGGGTTTTTGAGCAGTGTCTACTTTTGAAATATTTTAATGATTTTTGTAAATCGTATTTTTTCGGATTACCATTTATATCTTATCTTAATCAATAGCACTTTTTGAAATATGTGCAGTAGTTCAACGTTTGGTGGTGCTGGCGTGCTATTTGCTATGCAAATCTACAGATTTCATTTGCGCGAGTACTAGTTGCTAAGTAGTTGCATTGATTTGACCTTGTCAGCGTGGAGAATCAGAGCATGTGATCCATTTATTACGAGCTTATGTGCTTTGGTTTTTTTCTAATGCTTCTGAAAAAGCTCTATTGTCATCAAACATTTTACATACGTCGCGAAGTTGAGCGTCGACGCATAGTGTGATTTGCTTTATTCTGAGATTAATACTTACTCATAAGTGCATTATTAGTACTAACTTTGCGACATTTTCTTCCGTTTTTCTTTTAATGTCAATTTCTCTGTAGTTCTATTCTTCTCTAATTTCATAAGAGGAATGAGGTTTCTCTGTTGTATACTTAGGAATTTTCCACTTCAAAAATTAATTTCATTGAAAACCTTCTACATTAAGTAGTGAAACGACTATCATTCTGCTCTATTTGTTGTTTTTTTTCCTCTCGGATTTCTTCAAGTATGCGAGAGCAAGAGTACGGCTAAACAACTGAATTGCAGTAGAGATGTAACGATGGCAATTAGGTGGAGCTATCATGCAAAACAAGTCCAGTCCTCTTAGTCTACTAGCGATGATTAGCGTGAATTGCCCGTCTTTCCGGTAGCTTGTTTCGGGGCACAGAACTTCTTTCAAAGATCGTAATCAGTTGCAAATTCATACAACACAGATGTTAAGGCGACTATCATTCTATGGCAGGATGTTTTATTGAAACTTCTTTCAGTTCTCCTCAACTAACCTCTCATTTTGAGCAGAGACTGTAACTTTCTGAGTAGAGGTGTTGCGGCTGCCAATGTGCCGCCTTTTTTCAGTGATGTGACATAGCATGATATTTGCACCATGGTCTTTGACAAGCAACTCGTTTTTCCATGTATTTGATCGGGTTTTTGAGTTTTGGATATCTTACGGAAGGAGGATATTAAGATGAAGGGAAACTTTGTAGTATTCTTCACAGTTTTTACAGCACATTAGAGATTGACAAAAGTGTGAATGGATAATGGACGAGTGTTTTTTCTTCAACTCTTCGCGCTTATACTGTACGAAGTACATGGGAGGGTCTGCAGAAAAACATAGGGTATTAGCCGATTTTGAGAAAGACATCATAATTAAAATGGGCGAATTCTCACGTCTCCTCATAAGTTCTGGCATTAGAGAAATAAACGCCAAATATGTCAACTATAAGTAATTTAGAATTGCTTGGTAACACTTTGCAAAGTTGCGCTGTCACCCTAAGCACATTTCTGCCGTCTGTAAGGGGAGCAAATAAATTTACTTTGTACAGAATTTTCTGAGCTTTCTTTTCTTACCGAATTTGTCCATACATGCCGCATCATGGCCGTTCAGGCGAAGTCTTCATCGCTGTTTGCTATTTTATGAGAGTACCAATTGAAACACGATGCACAGTCGCCTTGTAGAATATCAACTGTGCAAAGACACGGAAATTTGCGTTCAGGAGAACAGTGTTTCGGTCCTTTGCTGAGTTTTCGCGTCAGTAACACCAACTCAAAGGACCAGCTGCACTCCGGAAATTCCAGCGAAGTTTATCGAGGGGCCGTCACAATTGATAGGATCGCTTGACTATTGAGGAGTTAGTAGCCGATTTTGACTCTGGCTGGTTTAACTATCACCTGATCCGGTTGCTGGTGCATTTCCTGAACAGGAGGAAGTTCCGAGACATCAATCATTTGCGTCGAGGATTAACAACTTACTTTGAATATAAGAATGACGAATCTATGAGCGGGTGTTTATTGGTTGCTTGAGAGATGGGAAATGTGTTCAGACTGATGGCGCATACTTTGAGTAGTGTCATCAAGCAATTTTAATTACCTTTGATTAATAAATTTGGGTGTTTATTGCTGTAGTGCCAAAGTTAATGAGAAGATCCAATGGCCGCTCTGATATCCATGATATCTATCCATAGTCGAAAGATTCGGTCTACTCCATGCAGCGTCGACAATGTTTGAAAACATTCTAATCTCGTTGAGTTCTGCAGAAAATTTCTTGGATTTACAATAGAGTTATCTTCGTGAAGAACTTCTAGATCACAGTGGAAAAGCAAATTGAGCAATAATTATGAAGATTCATCACTCAACTGTCTTAAACATGATGATCATGGTCTGTGAAGTGATCCGCTACTCAAAGCGGCAAGTTGTCGAAAGCAGTGAGAATTTCGTGCACAGAGATTTTTCTGTTGCAAGGTATATTGTCAAACGAATTAAGAAGTATGTGCATAATTTGTGGTTGAGAAGTCAAGGAAAATCGGCAGTGAAGTGCACTATCAGTTGTTCCTTACCTCATCACAGTTGGGAAAGAGAGCCAAAAATTGTTCTCGTCCAGCACAGATAGTGTCGTCTCAATGACTCGATAGAAGTTATACATAAAAACTTCACTCCGTGTAAGAGTGTGGGAGCCTTTTTTCTTTTTTTCAACCCATTTTGGACGGCATGAACGCTGTGGTCTTCATGCATAGTCGAACAATTCTCTAAATCTTCCCTTCCAAAAGGTGCTCTTTTTTCTCGTATCATTTCTTTTATTTCTCTTTCTTTTCTTGAAATCAACAATAGAAACTGCATTAAGAAACCGGTACATTGTGCCCGTTTTCCATCTGAAACTGTTGTAAACAGATAGCTTGCTTCAGCTGAAACAAAAAACGCTTTCTTCGAAATGTGTTGAAGGAGTTTGTAGAATGAACTGTCATCATCATAAACTCTAGGAGTTTTTTAGTTTCTATGTGGAATCTTTGACCTTCCAATTGGTTTACCTCATCAACGATTGCCGCATACGATTCATCTCTTACTTGTGGCATTTTTTGATTTCTGTCGCACATAAATCTTGAGCGTGAATTTAGGTATTATATTCCCCTGAAAGTATTTTGATTCAATGCATTTGAAGTGGCCTTGTTCACTCCTAATTACATACGAAAGTCGAACGGGTCATGTCCGATTCGTTTGGGAATTACATGTATCTCTTCACTTAGGCATTTACTGTTCTCTAGTGCAACTGTGTGTATATTACTTCATTTCTTTGTTTCTTTAGGATTAATTTCTTTGGCTTCGTGGATCTCTGCTGCTGCACTGGGCTTCTCTAGTTGCAGAGGGCAGGGACTGCTCGCTAGTTTGTGGTGCAGGCTTCTCTTGCTGAGGAGCACAGGCTCCAGGGCACACGACTCAGCAGCTGTTGAGCGCGCAGGCCCGAACACGGGCTCAGTGGTGCTGCCCGGGCTTAGTTGCCCCTCAGCATGTGGAATCCTCGGGATATTCCCGTACCAGGGGTCAGAACCCATGTCTCCTGCTTGCAG